>JACAXG010000130.1:1155327-1224118 GCA_018881555.1 Amblyornis subalaris
GCACTCCAGAAACACTGGTGTATCCCTTAGTCTGACACCTGCAGAATATCCGTGTCAAGGAGGCGGGAGTGGGATCAGGCGGGACACGCGGATGCATTCGGAATTAGGACACGGCAAAGGCCGGATTTTCTAGGAAGGGAACAAAGGGAGGGAAGGCAGAGGTGTTTGCTCAGGGCCACGTGTGCTCCCTGGAATCCTGATGCCTCATCCTTGGCGAATCCGTGGAGCCTCCAACGCTTGGAGGCAACGGAAAAAAATCCTATTTCCAAAAGGTGCCGTGAAATTGTGTCTGGTGAAAGAGCAAAGGTCAGGGCAGGTGTCCGAAAATGCTGGATTTTGGTCGCTTAAAATTATYCCTCCAATTCCTACAAATGTGTGTGACACCTTTTTATGGATTTACTGCCAGCCCAGGCAGACGGAATGTCAGGGAGCCTTGGGGACGGTGACACCGGAGCACGGGACACAGCGGGAATTATTGCTCATTATGGCTGGAAAGTCACGGGATTTGGGTTTATTTTGGCTTCCCTGCTCCTCCTCTGCCTGGCTGGAGCGGTGCCTGCGGTAGTGAGACCTGGAAGTACTTCCAGGATAAACCCGAGTTTGTAACCTGCTGGCAAAAATTCCCTTGGGATCGAGGCTCGGTGTGTGAGAGCCTTTCCTGGTGTTTACATTTTGAGGTGTAATGAACTTCCAAGTAAATTCCTCCCCCTGTCCGTGGGGTGCTTGAGTGCAGCAGAGAGGGATGCGAACAATTTGCGTTTTTTGGGAAGTGCTCGTGATTTCCCTGCTCCCTCTGGGCAGCGTGGGGGGAGCGCAGAGACCTGGATTGGCTGGAGGAGGTTGGGAAGAGAAGGGAGCTCAGGGAGAGTTAAAAATAGGCTCCAAAGGCTCCAACTCCGAGCATCTGAGTGAATTCCCGACTGCCTCCAAAGCGGTTTTGTCTGGGACGTGGTTTTCCAAGGAGGGCTCGTGCTGACATCCAGGAGACCGAAAACCTGGAACCAGGCTTTTTATCCCTGACTTCATCTATTTTTCTTGGTTTATTCAACCCTTAATATTACTCAAATGAAGGTTTTCTTCCTAGACCAGCATCCATCAGGGAAGCTGCCAAGCTGTCCCGTTTCCAATGTCCTGGGACTAATCCGTGGTGGCCCTGTGGGTTGGATTTGCCCTTGGATTTGATTTGTGTCCCTTTGAACACGTCAGTGTTTTATTCTGGGTTTGGAGGGGGATTTTATCCATATGTCTGTGTGGGAATGGTGGTTTTTTGGTGGATTTTGGCACGTGGGGGTTTTATGTGGGCACTTCAGTTGAAATATCAGTTGGTGTTTGCGTAAGAAACTCACTGGGAATGAATTCCGTGGATTTATATCCATATGTATGGAGAGTGTTTGTGGGCACAGAGAAGCTGTGGCTGCCCCTGGATCCCTGGGAGTGTCCAAGGCCAGGCTGGACAGAACTTGGAGCACCTTGGGATGGTGGAAGGTGTCCCTGCCCATGGCAAGAGTGGAATGAGATGAGTTTAAAGTCCCTTCCAACCCGACCCAGCCTGGAATTCCATGATTTCTGATGGGAAAATGCGTGTTATTTCTATCACCACGTTATTTCTGTGCTCCGTGTGAGGGGAGGTCGGGGGAGTTGTGTTCCACCCACCCTCTGAAAATCCCTTCTGCCATCCTCAGGAATATCATATCAATCATGGAATCCCACAATGGTTTGGCTTGGAATATTAAAGCCCATCCAGTTCCACCCAGGGATACCTCCCACTATCCCAGGTTGCTCCAAGCCCCGTCCAACCTGGCCTTGGACACTTCCAGGGATGCAGGGGCAGCAACAGCTTCTCTAGGAATTCTATTCCAGGGCCTCCCCCCACTCCCAGCCAGGAATTCCTTCCCAAAATCCCCTCTAACTATGGTGCAGCAGGGCGTGCGCAGCTGCCAGATGGGCTTTGGCATCTGAATTCCCTGAATTTTCCTCTTCCTCCTGAGCAGATGATGGATGAGCAGCAGTGCAGTTGCACAGGTAGCATATGCTCCGTTTCCAGAGGGTTTGTAGGGAACGGTGGCACGGGGGGATGGGATCCTGGGATTCACAGCAAAGCTGCTCTTTTAGTGGGATCTGGAGAAGAGTTCCAGAGAGAAACTGAAACCCATCGGCATATTTGGGATAATTGGAGGGATGCTCTKTCCCTACTGCTGCCAGGCAGCRCAGGAGTGGAAAAGATGTAAAAATGGCTGGAACCCCTTTTTTGGGTGTTTTCCAGCATTTCCGTGCCCTGCAGCTCCCAGCACTCCGGGCTGCTCCGGAACAAGGATCTCTCTCACCCCAGGAATGGAATCATGGGCGAGTCCTTGGAATACACATTTTGGTTCTTTGGGAGCAGCCACTTTCTCAGACATTTCACTGGAAGGGCTCTAATTTTGGATTTTGTGGTTGCCTTATCAGCAGCGAGTGATTCAACAAAGCCTCGGGATGAGCTCGGAGTGAGTCAGGCCTGGCTTGGGCTTGGAAGCTTTCCCGCCGTGGAACTCTTWGTCAGTGGGGAATTAGTGAGGTTTCAGCTTTTCCAGCACGTGAGGCCGTGAAGCTGAGTCTGGGTTTTCGAAAGGAACAAGCAGCTCCGTGGGCACAGCAGTCCTTGGTTCCCAAAGCCTTCCAGAGGTTTCCCGGATGATGTTCCCTCAGCGGGGTCGGAGGCGTCGTGGCTCTCCCGGTGAGACCCCCCTTGGTGTGTGAGGCCAAAGGGGTTTAGRATCATAAAACCAGAGAATCCTTAAGTTTGGAAGAGCCTTCCAAGATCATGGATCCAGACTTTTCCCAACACTGCCCAGGCCACCACTGACCTGTGTCCCAYGTGCCACATCCACACGGCTTTAAATCCCTCCAAGAATGAGAATTCCACTGCCCTGAGCAGCCTGTTCTAGTGCCTGACCACCATTTCCATGAAGAAATTATCCCTAATATCCAAGCCATCCCATCACTGAGCTAGGACTCAGGGATTGATCCYGCAGGGACACAAGGAGAACGCCGGGATTGGGACGGCTCTGTGTCGCTGCTTCCATCCCTACAATGCCCGTGCCTGTATTCCTGGCGTGGGGATTACTCTCTGGGAAGAGCTTGGAAGGGAAATGCTAATTTATGGTAAATRTGCAAATGGCAGCGCTGATCAAAGGGAGCGCAGAGGCGAAGCGGCGAGCGGCACGTGGGAAGTGCTYGGAAAAGTCATGGAAAACCACGGTGGTGGCAAAACATGGGAATCTGAGCGTGAGCCTTGCACGTRGACAGTGCCCACCAAGGCCATGTGGGGCGGGAACCCCCCGGCTGTGTCGCTGGGAATGTCTCCAGGCCGTGCTCCATCGGGATTCCTGGCTGGTTGTGAACACCCAGGAGGTGATGAGTTCCCAGGAAATATTCACCCTTCCCTGCTGCTGGATTCCTGGATGCTTTAGTCCTTCYTTTTCATCTGGGAGACCACATGTTCTCACCACAGTTTTCTGCATCCCAGCTTCCCCTATCCATGTTCCTGGATAACCTCAGGCCCACYGAGGTGGGAATCACGGATCCAAGGGCTCAAGAGTTTGACTTGGGTTTTTTCCCAGTCGTTTCCCAAGGATGAGCTCCACGCTCGGCGTCCTCTGAGCCCTCAGCAGGTTTCTCCCGCGCTGTGGAAGCTTCTCCAGCTCTTCCCTGCGGATCTGGGGCGCGTTCCGGAGGAGGAAGGCCCAGTGCAGGCAGGGCGTTGGTATTTTTAGATCAAAGCCCAGTTTAATAAAGAAAAAACAGAAGAGGAGAAGGAGGATTAGAACAATGAGTACATTTAATTTTAGCCTAGCTTGGATTCCTCATAAAGCCAGGGAACTTGGAGCTCGCTTCAGTTGCCTCTGGCTCTCCTAAATAAACACACCGGAGCGGGGCCGGGAAGTTAAGCAGCACAGAGAATTGCAAAAAGTYGCTTTTTAATATTCCAGGAGAATATTAAGGGCTGTTTTACGGGCCAGGCCCTGGAATTAAATTTTAATGCGGTACAGAAATTCCGAGGTTGTTTTAGTAGGCAGCTCCTGCAGCTACAGAGAGACTTTTTCGTGAGAAAGGGTCAGAGTTAGGGCAGGGTGAGGAACCTTCTCCAGCCGTGGCAAGCGAGGAGGGTTTGGAGCCGGGATCTGCTCGTGGAATTTTGTCTGGAGAAGGGCAGGCTCAGGGGGGACCTCATTGCTCTCTCCGACTCCTGGGCAGGAGGGTGGAGTGAGGTGGGGTCAGGCTCTTCTGCTCTGCCTCAAGGACAGGAAGAAATGGCCTTAAATGGCACCACGGAAGGTCCAGGTTAAATACTGGAAAATGTTTTCCTTGGAATGAGTTGCCCAGCGATGCCTTGGAGTCCCCATTTGTGGAAGTGTTCCGGAGGTGTCCGGATGTGGCACCTGGGGACACGGTTTAGGGATGGTTATGGTGGTGTTGGGTCGATGGATGGACTGGATGATCCTGAAGGTCTCTTCCCACCCCTGGGATTCTGGGAATTTCACCCCGGGGCTAAAGAGGCCTGATTGCCACCGCCCTGCAGCGTTGTGGGTGATCTGGTCAACGTGTGTTGGGATGGAGAATGAGGGAATCATTCAGGGTGGAAAAGCCCTCTGGGACCGTTGAATCCAACCATTCCCGCAGGATTGCCGAGGCCCAGGGCCGCGTGCGCACGTTAATGCTGCACCAGGGCGTTGTAGACCCGGAGCAAACCTCAGGTTAGAGGGAATGGAGTGAGTGGGATGAGGCAGGAGTTCTCCCTGGTGGCTCCTCGTGGCTCCAGGCCCCCATCAGACAGCCACTGTCCCCTGGCTGTCCCAGCAGAGGGGGAGGGTTGGGAAGCTGGAGTCGCTCCATCCTCACAGGATGAGCGCAGAGCCCTGGTTTGCTGCTCCTGCCTGTTCCTGTTCACACCAGCTCCGTTTAGAGGCTGTGGAGGAACATTCCAACCTTGGAAATCCCGTCTGTGACAGCCAGGGGTGACAGTGTCGCCCTCGTGGATGTGCATGAGCAGGTCTGAGCCATGTTGCTTTTCCGTGTCTTTTTAATATCGCTGGAGTTTGGTTGCTGTTGCATCCTGGTTTCTGGGAAGACGTGGGCAGCTCARTGCCAAGAAGGAAACCTGGATCCACTCAGGGGCCGGGATTTGGTCCTCAGGCTCTCTCCAGCCAGGGAAGGGCTGCTCTGTCTCAGCGTTGTGGAGGTGGGAGGTGTGGACTTGACTTACGAACCAGTTTTGGGTCTGCTTTGTAAGAACTCAGCAGATATTAATAAAAGTTAAAAATAGTTCAGGCTCTGCCCGAAAACAGCCCTGACCGAAGTGCAGGAAAATCAGGATTGCAGCTCGCCGTGGTGGAGACAGTGAGAGAAACCCGGGAGAGCTGGAGGCAAAAAGCTGTTCTGAAACCGAGGATTTGGGGAGTTCAGCGGATGAGCTGGGGAATGAACTGAGATTAGGAAATTCCAGGTGAGGACAGGGAGTCCTTGGGGCCTGGAGCAGCAGCAGRGCTTTGATGTGGGCGCGCAGAGCCGAGCCTAAGTCACGAGGAGCAAGGCTCTCGTTTGAAGTGTTYCAAAGCCCTGATGTTTCTCCCCGGTGCTCTTGTGAAGCCAGAAACGATCCAGGTTTGTTTTCCTGTCTCTCTGGGAGCAGTGCAAGGTGGGAATAATCCCAGTCAGAGGGAGGACAGGAGGGAAAAGCAGGTTCAGGGAATTATTTCTCAGGAACGTGAGTTACTGTGCCGTGTCTCAGGGAGGAGTGGGAATTACCTGGGCCTTCCCCTGCCACGTCAGGGTGTGTTCTTGCAGATAAGCTTTTCCCGGGATACCTTTATTCCTTTCAAGGTTAACAGTGCCTTTATGGAAGTGGGAAGTTTAACCCTTTGCTGGGATGGCTTTGAAGTGTCCCTTGCTCCAGCGCTGGCGTTGGCAGCGGTGCCGGACTCATCTTTCCTTGCCAGGCTGTCCTTTCCCACCTTTTTCCGTCCCCATCCAGTGGATGCTGGGAACGTCCCACATTTAAGGCCTTCCTGAGCTCTTACTAATGCATTCAAGGGAACAAATGGATCAGGAGGACTCTGTGTTCATTCCCAGGACATTAATGTTGGCAGCATTGATTAATAAAAGGGATGTAGACCTAAAGATCATAGGATCAATAAGAGCAGCAGCTCGATGCTATTAATTAGCAATGCTATTAATTAGCAGTGCTCACGCTTCTGAGTCAGTCGAGTTGCTGCTGCACTCGTTTTCCAAAACATTGAGCCTTTTCATCCTCAGGAAAACGAGGAACAAGCTGGGAAAAGCACAGCTCAGTCATCCCGCCGGGAGCTGGTGCCGGTGTGACCTGGGCCGCAGGTGGCACCCGGAGGCACCTCCCGCTCCTTCCCTTTCCAGCTGGGCGCTTCATCCCGCTCTGACACACGGGATCTCGTTTTAGCATATTCCCTGGATAACGCCGGCTGCGGGAGCACTTCGCTCCCGAGGCTGGTGTGGCCACCAGCAGCTCCCTCCCTTGCCCCTTTTCCATGGAAAGGGACAGCAGGACAACCCCAAGGGACACGCTTGGAGACCAAGGACAAAGCCAAGCCGCGGGGGTGCTGCCCAAGTCCTGCAGTTCAGTGCACGAAGTGAGATTTGAGTGCCAAAGCCTGGAACTGGAGACTCCGCCGGCTGGGATGGAGCTGGGCCTCGTTCCGTCGCTTAAAAATACATCCATTTCCTGGATGCACTCTTGGTTTTATTTTTAACTCCTAAGCAGTGTAACATYGTGTAGGTCTGCCTGTATTTCCCCCAGTTTTCCATCTGCTGCTGTGATTAATTGGAGGCCTTGGCTTTATCCTGCYGGCCCCGGAGCGAACGGAATGGAAACCTTACCTCTGGCGTTTGGCACGCGGCGGCAGACGTGAATAACTCCGGGATTTGTGGGGAAAAAGAGAAGTCCCGTGTTCCTGGAGCCGGGATGGGGTTGGAAGGGAGCCCTTGCAGACGGCGGGAGGCTGCGCGGGATCCAGCTGCGGTCGCTCCGGGTTCGTGTCCGTAGGTGTTGCGGAGCGGTCGGAAGCGCGGCGCTCCGGTTTCCTACGGCCTCTCCCGGCGGGATGACGCGCCAGGGCTTGGCTTTTGTCCCCCTCTCCAGGCCTGGAAGTGCCGTGAGGTAGTGGAAAGTGAAAAGTGAGGAAGGGGGGGACTGGTTCCCGAGGCTGTGGGAGGAAGGAGCGGAGCGGAGCTCACCTGGGCACGGATGCTCGGCCAGGGGGTTGGAATAATTTGGCCAGGAATGCTGATTTTCAATCTGGATTGTGTTTGGTAGGAGCCATCCCTGGCAGGGCCAGCTGGTGATAGGGATGAGGATGGGAATGGGAATGAAGATGCAGAGCAGTGAGGCACAAGATGAGGCCGCTCCGAGTGCGGYTCCCAACTCACAGAAATGGGTTTTTATGGGATCCTGATGGAAGCTGGGGATCCCATTAAAGGGGCAGCTCTTCCTGAGCCGATGGAAGTCTGCTCTGCTCCAGCTGCACAGGTGGGTGGGGACACAGGGGACACAGGCAGGGGAGGAGAGAGTGGGGCCATCCCTGCTGGCAGCAGCAGGGGTTTGGATTGTTTTGGAAGGGAATAGTTCTGCTCTCCAAAGCCTTCAAAGCTCTAATGGGGRAAAGACGGGAAGAGAAACCACAGGTCACAGAGCTGTCATTAACCAAAAAACTCTGGGATGTGTGAAGCCCACGGTTGTAAGAGCTGGMAGTGGCCGGGAGACGTTGGTGAGTCATCCCGGGGATCCACGGGGAATAGCAAATCCAGACGACAAAAGTGTCTGGTTGGGTGTGACTCCAGCAGAACTCCTGGAGCCAGTTCAGTAGGCTCTGCCACAGATCCTGCTGCTGGGGCTGGAGTTAGGGACTTAGGAGCAGTGCACTTGGATTGCAGGAGTTCCATGCAAAGAAAGTGTATTGCTTCCCATTTCAGTAAAAATACTGTGGTTTAGGAACCAGTTTTCCAGCAGGGAGTGGTTGTTGAGAGCAAGAAAATCATTAGTCCAGCTTTTAGAGAAGGTAGGATATAGAATCATGGAATATCCTGAGTGGGAAGGATCATTGATCCAGCTCCTGGCCCTGCACAGACACCCCAACAATCCCAGCCTGTGCGTCCCTGGGAGCGTTGTCCAAACGCTCCTGGAGCTCTGGCAGCCTTGGGACCGGGACCATGCCCTGGGGAGCCTGGTCAGTGCCCACCACCCTCTGGGGGAAGAACCTTTCCTTGATATCCAACCTAAACCCCTCCTGGCACAGCTCCAGCCATTCCCTGGGTCCTGTCCCTGTCACAGGGAGCAGAGGTCGGAGCTGCCCCTCAGGAGGAAGCTCCAGACGGGSATGAGTCTCCCCTCAGTCTCCTCCAGCTGAACAAGCCAAGWGCCCTCAGCTGCTCCTCGTATRTCCCTTCCAGACCCTTCCCCATCCCTGTGTCCCTCCTTCGGACACTGATGGATCTAAACCTGCCTTAGGCTGCACAGGTAACCCASGTGGTTGTTCCTTCCCAGTTCCCTCCCGTGGGGATGGAGCCAAGGACTGGGGGGACTCCGGGGTGCCCCCTGCTCCTGTCCATGCCACGGCCGTGCTTTAAATCCTGTTGCAGGGTGGGATCAGATGGATCCGTCCCGGAGTGGGATCACTGGAGCCTGCTGCCTGGCTCTTGTTTTCCCCGTTCCAGGCTCTCGTCCCTGCTGAACTCCTGCCGGGGATGAATCCTGCAGGGGTTTCCAGGCAGGTTCCTTGTCCCGGTGCCAGCCTGGGTGCATAAGCTGATCAGCTCTGAGGAGATGGGAGCCTGGCAGGGGCTGCATTGCAGGGAAACAGTGCAGCTTTTCCTCCAGCTGAGAGCCAGGAGAGCTATGGAATACAGCTCAGGAGTAAGGAATGGTGCTGGAAGAACCCTCGGGAGAAATACCAAGGAGTGCATGAAATGATAAGCGGAGCTGATAAGGTGCCTGGTGAGACACCGAGATACGATCAGAGCCTATAAATACTGTCGACATGACAGCAGGGATGAGCAAAGGGAAGAGCATTCGTTATCTGATGGAAAACAAGCTTTGGGAAGAGCAGCCGTCGGAGCAGGAGGCGGGGAGGGGATCCCCGGGAGCGGGGACGCTCCTCGCCCGGGATGGAGGGAGGGCAGAGGAGCAAACCCAACCTGCGGTGCTGGGGTGGGCCGGGGACCCCCTCGGTGCTCCCGCACGGACCGGGAGGTCCGGGTGCCCCGGAGGGGTCCCTGCGGATCCGCAGGATTCCCGGTCTGGAGTCTGTTGGCACGTGGAAGGTGTGGAAGGTGTTTGGGGCRTGCGTTTGGCTCCTGTGCTCGCTGGCAGTGGTGGCTGCATCCCACCAGTGCTCCTGGGATCGCCCCGGGGTGGGAGGGATCCCTCCTCCGGAGCCAGGGAAGGCAGATGGCTGCAGCATCCTCCCCGGAGCCCACCGGCTGGAATGCCGGCTCTGCTCATGGATCACACCCAGGAAACCCGGGGAGAGGGAAGTCTGGAGCAGCATCCSTGGGGGAGCTGGGTGGGGAGCAGCACTGCCTCCCCCCGGCGCCGGGAAAACCCCGGGGGAGTGTCGGGATTGCAGTCCTGTGTCCTTCCCAACTGCTGGGATAYGCACAGGGAAATCCTTGGAGCCAGGCACTGCTGGGAAGCCTTTCCCCGGGTGGCCAGGTCACCTCAGCTGTCCCTTGTCCCCAAGGCTGTCGTGGTGTCCATCAGGGGGGTCCTCAGGGTTAACTGGGGATAACTGGGGCCAGTCTGGGAATTCCAACTGGAGCCCAGGACATGCTGGAGCCCCAGGGGTGCTCAGTGGGTTTTCCACCCGTGCTTGTCCTTGCCATGCTCAGCCGGGATGAGCGGGATCCTCTCCAGACCCGGCGTTTGCGGAGCTCTCCAGGTGTTCCTGGGCTCTCTCCAGGTGTTCCTGGGCTCTCTCCCAGTGTTCCTGGGCTCTCCAGGAGCACAGGCACGACAGTAAACGCTGCACATTCCGGGACAGGCTCTTGGGAAAGCTGCCTTGGGAGCGAGTGGCCCGGGAAGCGCTTCCCCAGAGAGCTGTCCTGGAAGGAGATCTCACATCAAAGGAGCCAGGGAATGATAGGGATCGAATAATTGCTGCCTCTCCCCTTCCTTGTGGCTCCTGTCACTCACAGGCTGGGATTGTTATCTCCGTGGGGTTGGGCAGCAGCAGTCCTGACTCCGGGATCTGTGTCATCCAGATAAGGTGGAATGCGGTGGCTTTTACCCACCCGGAGAGCTGTTGGAATAAAATGGAATGGCCTTTGTGATCCTGGTGGGAGAGGAGTGTCCTCCTGCAGCCCCAGCCCGCGGTGGGGGGTGTGTTTGCCTCAGGAATGTGCTCAGGGGAAGGGAGTGGGACCTGTGTGGGGTGAAAAGTGGCTCCTGAGCTGTGGCAGTTCAGGGAATCCCATCCCCTCTGCTGGAGGGAGGTCGCTGGTTGTAGAATCCCAAAATTGTTTGGATTGGAAGGGATTTTAAAGCCCATCCAGTCCCACCCCCTGCCACGGGCAGGGACACCTTCCACTATCCCAGGTTGCTCCAAGCCCTGTCCAACCTGGCCTTGGACACTTCCAGGGATGGGACAGCCACATTTCTCTGGGAATACTATTCCAGGGCCTCCCCACCRTCACAGGGAAGGATTTTTTCCTAAAATCCCAGGAGCTGGAGCTCATGCAGGCCCTCAGTGGCTCCCCTCGTGTGTCCCAGCGTGGCCCAGCCCTGCCCTCGGGTGCCTCGTGATTCGCTGGCGCTTTTGGGGCCAAGACCAACACGGAGAGGGGAACRTTCCCGAGTAACTCCGGCATCGGGAATTCGCGTGGAACCGTTCAGCAACCGCAGCCACGCTGCCTCGGGTTGCTCCAGCCGGATTGGGCCGAGGTGGATCCCTCACCCTGTTCCTGTCTCTCCACAGAATGCCATGAACCTGCCTCCCGACAAAGCCCGGCTCCTGCGGCAGTACGACAACGAGAAGAAGTGGGAGCTCATCTGCGACCAGGTAAGGAGAGGCACCTTTGGGAGACAGCCCTTTCCAGCTGCTCCATCCACAGCATCCCTGGACGCAGAGCACCCGTTCCCAGCAGTTCCAAACACTCCCTCCTTCGGCCTTTTGCTCCGTTATCGGTGACCGCTCCTTGCGGTGGTGATTCCTGGGTTTGTCACAGAGGGATATCCCTTTCCCCTCGGATGTTTCCATCCCCCTGGATTCCCKCTGGCTGACCTCAGAGCCTTGCCCTGTGCATCCTGGGCGAACGATCTCCATCCAGGGAATATTTGGCTCCGTGCTGGTGGCGAGCGAGAGCTGTCAGCCCCGGGGATGGGAGGTTGGTGGTGCAGCCTGAGCTCCTGTTCGCCTCCAGAGGCTGGGAACAGCCTGGGATGAGGCAGGGACAGATGCTGAGGCATCTCCTCGGGAGCTGTGCAGGGTGTGCAGCAGTTAACGGGTCAGCTCTGCCGGGATGGATGGACAAAGCCGGCGGCTTTTAGGGAAAATGGAGCCTGCCAAGGGTGGGATGTGCATTTGGGACCCAGCAGCAGCACTGGGATCTGCCATGAAGTTCAGCAGGAATGGCTAATGAAAATGATTGATCCAACACTGGGAAAGGAGGATGTTCCCTTGGGATGTAAACTCGGCAGAACCAAGGTGAGAGTTTGGCAGGAGGTGCAGCCATGCTGGGAAGTCAGGAACATTTGGATRAAAACATTTATGGGACATTTCCTATTTAGCTGTTGCAGTGGTGGGGTGTCTGATAAAATCATGGAATCCCAGACYGGTTTGGGTTGGGAGGGACCTTAAAACCCACCCAGTTCCGACCCCAGGGACACCTTCCACTATTCCATTTTGCTCCGAGCCCCATCTCCAAGCTGGCCTTGGACACTTCCAGGGATCCAGGGGCAGCCACAGCTTCTCTGGGCAGCCTGTGCCAGGGCCTCTCCACCATCACAGGGAAGATTTTTTTCCCAGTATCCCATCTAATCCTGCCCTCTGGCAGTTTAAATCCATTGCACAGGTACCTTAAAGCAAAACTTAATATTCTGTGCGGAGAATGTAAAGCTTGAGCTATGTAAGGGTTGGGTTTAGTGAGACACTGAAAAATGGCAGGAGCTGCTGCGAGTGCTTGTGGCCTCCCCATCCCTGGAAGTGCCCAAGGCCAGGTTGGACGGGGCTTGGAGCASCCTGGGATGGTGGAARGTGTCCCTGCCCRTGGCAGGGGGTGGCACTGGATGGGCTTTAAGGTCCCTTCCAACCCAGCCCATTCTGGAATTCCACGATGTGTGACTCAGAGTGTCCCAGAGAGGTGTGAGCTCCGTGCTGGACTCCCCGCTGGCAGCGGGACAGGCAGAAAGCGGGACAGGCAGAAGCCGTTTGATCCCGGCCTGGATGTGCAAATTCCCACCTCGGAGCCGACCCACCCCGCGCAGCTGCCGCTGATTCATTCCCGAGCTCCGCGGCCGAGACAGGAGGGATGAGCAGACGGGGAGGAAACTCGCAATCCGGAGGAATCGCTGCTCGGAGCAGCTCCTTGCACAACTCCCGGTCCACCCCCGGGCCCTTCCCTGGGACGAGGCCCTTCCCATGGCTTGGCAAGGCAGGGAAGCAGCAGGGCTGATGTAACCAGCGCCGTGGAGGAGGAAGAGGAGGAGGAGGAGGAGCAGGAGGAGGTGACCAAGTGGCACCTTCGCCGTGTCCAGCCGTCCGAGGGGACGCGCCGGGCGGGGAGGGCAGCCTGGGCACCGCCACAGCTCCTCGGTGTCCCCCGGGGGTGCTGCCACCCCCTCAGTCAGAGCCCTGAGAGCACCCAAACGCGGCAGATGGGGCGTGAAATATTCATGTCTGGCCCTGGAATGACGGGGCTGGAAGCGCTGCCAGCAATAGGGCTTGTGCAGGATATTTTTATTATTTTTTCTATTTTATTATGTTTCCTGTTGGTTTCACCCATTGCAGCGTTTTCACCTGGTTTTGCTCRGAAATTAGTGAGGGAATGAACTCTTTCTGTCCTGGGCCGGTTTGCAGCTTAGATCTGAAAGGAGAAAGTGTCCAGAAATGGTGTTTTCTAAGCAGCCTGTGCAGCAGATCCCGGGTATTTATCTGTGGGATGTTTTGGGGAATATTAGGAGTTAATCCCCCAAAATGAACTCTCACTTTTGCAAATAAATGAGATTAACAAAAGTGGAAAGTGGAGAGCTACTGGTCTCATGATGATGATGGTATTGGTATTATTATTATTAATAATAATAATAATAATAATAGTCTGCCATGGATAGGATTATGTGCATTGTTTGAATCATGGTAAGGGTTGCTGGGCTGGTTGTGGAGGACTCATCCCCTGTGGAATTTTCTCTTCCTTTGTCTAAGGAATCACCTCAGCATTGCTCCGACCTCTCTGGATAAGGTCCAAGGAGGAGAAGGGCAAAGCCAGGAAATCTGTTGTCCACCCCGGAGAGGGTCAAGGATGGCCATCTGAGGGCTTGGCATCGGGAATGATCCAGGCAGGGAAGAGGGGCGTGGAATTCCAGGAAATGGGATCCTCGAGGGCTCCGTTGGTGTCTTGGAGGCCTCKCTCCAGCTGTGATCCAGGAGGGGCTGCAGAGGGACAGGGATGCGGAGGGAAGGGCTTGGGGACATCCTGCGAGGTTCTTCATTGCCCTCTAATGGCAAATGGAGGCAGGGGCGTCACCTCCGGAGACGCGGGAGCTGTGGGAATAACGGAGCGGGAGAGCTGCGGGAGCTGTGGGAATAACGGAGCGGGAGAGCTGCGGGAGCTGTGGGAATAACGGAGCGGGAGACCCATGGGGAAAGTCACAAATGTCCTTGCTGAGGTGTTTGTGGAGCTCCCTGCCTTTCCTGATGGAGCTCCAGGAGAAGGGAAGTGCCAGGTGTTTGGGAGGCTTGGAGCTCCTGGGATGGTGTTGGTGGGTGAGGCCCTGAGCCACCCCTCGGCTTTGCTTCCAAAGGATTTCCCTGCCCGAGGGATCCATGGATGGCTGATGGAGCAGGGAGTCAGCGAGGAGCAGGGTTTTGTGTGGATGCTCTGCTATTTTTGTCACAGATTCCTCAGTGGAGCCCCGGATTTCTCCTCAGGAATGTGCTGGGGGGCCTGGGAGCCCATAGGGTGCCTTTGACCCTTCTGCAGCAGAGATCCAGGGATTTTTGCCAGTATCCAACCAAGGATTTTCCATCTCTTCGCATGTGCTGCAGAAGCCATTTACAGCTCTGGGTGGAGAGCCTTTGCTTGAAAAAAATGGTGTATTCCAGGGAATCTGCCCTGCTGGGGCAAATAGAGGGTGGAAAATCCCGCGTTGGACTGGACTGGGGAGAAGCTGGACTTGGGGACATTCGTGGCTTCATTCATCCAACTGAGTGGCCCTGGGAGAGGAGGCTCAGGGAAAATCAGAACAGGAGGGATGGAGAGGTTGGAGATGAAGGCACGAGGCATCCAGGGTTCAGTGGTTTGGGATCGGGAAGGGCTCGGCACCACTGGGATCGGAGGGAGCGGCAGCCGGGTCCAGCACGGAGCTGATGGTGACCTGCTTTGGCAGGACATTAATCCCGGGGGAATGGATCATTCTGCCTCCTAATTAGGGCAGGGATGAGCAGCTGCTGTCACCTCGTTCCATAAGGAGACTTCCGAAGTGACACATTGTCCTGCTGGCGGGAACGGCTGGATTGTTGGGACAGCACCGAGCCTCCCTCCGGATCCGTGGGAGATGGGGAATYGTGCTCCCTGTTCACAGCGTGCTTGTGCCTCGGGAGGGAGGAGACACTGGTCCCCATCTCCTTCCCCAGCAACCCCGATCCCAGCACGGCCTGTGGGATTCTGATCCCGAGTCGGATGCACCGGGTGCTTTCCCGGCATCTGCGAATCCCGGGAATGAAACAGCTTAGCCAGGATAATGGTAATAATGATAATAACATATGGGCTAATGCAGAAAAACGGCCTGAATGTTTCTGGGAGCCAAAGATCGTTGGAAAAGCCACAATTTCCTGGTTCCGGAAGGAATACGTTTTCCAGAGTTGGGTGACCAGGAGATGTGTGGAGTTCTCTGTGGGATCACGTGGAAGAGGAAGTGCACAAGTCCAGCAGTTCCTCTTGGCTGCTGAAGTAAAGCCCCCCCCCCCCCGCCTCCCTTTATTTCTGTATCCATCGGAAAAGAAAGTGCTAGTTCTGGAGGAAAGAGGCATGGGAGCAGTGCTGTGCTCCTGCATCCAGGCTTTTCCCCTGAATTATGGATTCATGGAATGGTGTGAGTGGGAAGGGCCTTAAAGCTCATCCCATCCCACCTCCTGCCATGGGCAGGGACACCTTCCACTATCCCAGGTTCCTCCAAGCCCCGTCCAGCCTGGCCTTGGACACTTCCAGGGATCCAGGAGCAGCCACAGCTTTTCTAGGAATTCTATTCCAGGGCCTCACTGCCTTCACAGGGAAGCATTCCTTCCCAATATCCCATCTATCCCTGCCCTCTGGCAGTGGGAAGGCATTCCCTGTGTCCTGTCCCTCCAGGTCGTTGTCCAAAGTCCCTCTTTGAATTTATTCCCAGTGAATTCTCCCCGTTTATTCACCCAGAGGGAGGTGCTGGGGCCGGGTCTCCTCATTCCCGGGTGTCCCTGCATTCCCKGTCCTGCTCCATCCTGCCTTACAGCACCACTCCTCAGCGATATTCCRGGTAAAAAAAGGGCCTTTATCCTTGGGAATTGAGTTTGTTTGCTTTGCAGGAGGCTGCCAGAGGCGGTGGAGCCGCTCCCTGCTCCCTGTCCTCTCGGGCTGTGGATAATCCCGGAGCTCGCAGGAGTCACGCCRTGCGGATAAAATCGGTTTCCACCGGGATTTGGGAACTTTGTTGTGTCTGCACGGCTCAATCCTGGGAAGCCACCGCGTCCCAGTGGTGATGTCACCCCACACGACTTGCTGAGCAAAGTTTGGCCGCTCCGCCCCGGATTTGAGTGGGGTTTTATTTTGGTGTGTGTGGTCAAAAATCCCCCGACCTCCTCGTCCAAATGGTGTGAAATCCTGCGAGTTTGGAAGCAGAGCCGGCCAGGGAGTGGGTGGGAGTTGCCAGAAGTGGAGGGGAGGAGCTGACAGGAAAAAGCAGGGGTTTTTTAACCCTTTCTTTGTGGCTTCTAAGGCGGCTGGGTGGCAGAGCAGTGCCTTGGGAAGTGTGGGTGTTGGGATGCTCCCAAGGAGGACCGTGAGAGGATTCCAACRTCCACAGCCACGGGAAGAGGAGGCTCAGCCTTCCCGCCCCGTGGGAGCTGCCGGGCAGATTTTTGGGAAGAGAGGGTGGCTGTGAGCAGGCATCCAGGGTGACCTGGAGGCGTTGGGAAGCCTCGGGCTGCCCTCCCTGCGCATCCCTGGCTCCTGCAGCTTCCCCRTCAGCCTCTAACGCAAAACACTCGGAGCTGGATAAAGCCAGACGGGAATCAGAGCCAGGAAAGGGCCATTTTAAAGGCTGAGCCCTCGTGGTTTTCCAAACCAGCGAGAAAAGGAAGACTTGAAGGGGCTGTAAAAACRTTTCCAGGCCCAGGAGGTGTTTGCCACAAGTGGTCGCTCCTTAGGGAAGAAGAGCCTTGCTGGTGTTTGCTGTTCATGGATAATGCCTTGAAAAATCCTTTAACCCAAATAATTCCGCGCAGGATCTGCATCCCAGACTGCTCAATGTGCTCCTTGAGGCTCCCGAAACATTTCGGTTTGAAGATTCCAAGCTGTTAAGACCGGCAGCTGGGAAAAGCTCCCGTCTCTTCAGCAGATGAGGGTGGAGGAGTTGGGAAGAGAAATAAATCCATAAGAGCAAAATCACTTCTCTGGAGGGTTGGACTAACCCACAGCTCTGTCAGCAGGAGGGAACCCCCAAAAAGGGAGGAATAAATGGGAGAGGGAATGTGGAGACTTGCTGGGATGGGATGCTGCTGCCGGGAGGATGTGGCAGAATTTGGAATTGGGTGATCCTGAAKGTCCCTTCCAAACCAAACCACTCTGGGATAACCCTCCCACCTCTGGGACAGGGCAGGGACACAGGAACCCACCCTCCTGCCCCATCCCTGGGAGTGTCCAAGGCSAGGTTGGACAGGGCTTGGAGCAGCCTGGGATGGTGGGAGGTGYCCCTGCCCACGGCAGGGGTGGAGTTAGAGGATCTCCAAGGTCCCTTCCCACCCAAACCAGTCTGGAATTCCAGGGAAGGGCCTGTCCGACCCATGGGAGCCACTGAGGTGGGGCTGGCTCCACGAATCCACGAGGGAGAGCCGAGAGGAATCCGTGGAGTTGGRCATGGGGGAGGCTGGAGCAGGACAGACCCTGCTGGGATCACTTTGGCCGGAGGAGAGCCCTCGGTGAAGGACTTTGCATTTCCTGAGCTGTTTTTTAGATAAAGCGGGAAATGCCCATTCCAGAGCCGTGTGGAGRTGCATGGAAAAAGAATCCAGTTGGAAAAGAGGAAAGCCATGTCTCCTCTATGTCTCCCAGAGCTCCCCCCGGGGCTGGTGGAGCCCAGGGAAGAGTTTTTCCTTCGGTTTTTTTTCCTGCTGGCCACGATGGATTAGTTTTTTTCCAGCAAGCAGCAAGATAAAAACAGGAAGAACTTGTGGTGTTCAGACAGTTCTGGTAACTGGGCAGCAGTGTCCTGCTCATTCCGGAATAACTTCGGGATAAGGCAGTCCCAAACTGCATCCTGACCTCATAAAGGGAGGTTTCAGCTAATGGCTGTAAAATGGGAAATTTCAGGATGGGAAACTGGGATGAGATCTTTCCTCCAGGGAAAGGGGCAGAATGGCTGAAAGTTCTTCCAGGATACAAATAGGATCGGAACTTGTGGGAACGCTCCGAGGAGGTTTGGACCCGGCGCACTCCTCGTGGAACAGCTCGTGTTTCCCAGCAGCTTTCCTGGGATAAACTGCCAGCTGGCCACTGGGAAAGCGAGGGAAAATCAAGGAGCTCTGGGAACACAGAGCTGGTGTTGGCCACCAAAATCTGTGCTCCGGGTCTGGATGGGGCTGAGGGTGGATCGGAGAGCGAGTGATCCCTGCACGAGGTGTGGGAACCTTGGGGAATGGCTTCCCGCTGCCAGAGGGCAGGGAGGGATGGGATATTGGGAAGGAATTCCTGGCTGGGAGGGTGGGGAGGCCCTGGAATAGAATTCCCAGAGAAGCTGTGGCTGCCCCATTCCTGGAAGTGTCCAAGGCCAGGGGCTTGGAGCACCCTGGGATAGCGGAAGGTTTTTTCCCAAGTGATTAAAAAGGTCTCTTGGATTTTGTGGTGGTGGTTTCAATCCATCCTGGGCGTGGATCCTTCTCCTTCCTCTCCGTGCCCCTGGTGAGCAGAACCCCTGGAACTCCAGATGGGTGTGCAGCTGAAACTCAGAATTCCCGCCGAATGTTCCAGGTGTATTTTTACACAGTTGATGGAAGTATCAAATTTTATCTCAAGATACAYTTAAATCTATTTTATCTGCATGCATAAATTATCCGCTTGGGATTATAATGTGTTATAAATAATATGGTTTAATATTCCTGTGGTGTTTTTTATAGGGAGCGAATAAATATGGAAAAATAACTGATCTTTATTCCTGTCTCCCTTGCAGGAAAGATTCCAAGTGAAGAATCCTCCCCACACGTACATCCAGAAGCTGAAGGGATACCTGGACCCAGCGGTGACCAGGAAGGTGAGGAGCATCCCATTTTCTCTTGCCTGTGCCTCATTCCTCGGCCAGGATGGTCCCAGGCTCCGGGTTCCYTCCTGCCTTCGTGCAAACGCCCTGAAAAGCCCCTGGGAGAAGCAAAGTGGGAATTTGCTGCAGTTTTCCATGCTGGAAAGGCAAGGACCATCTGRCCCAGACACCTTCYGCTATCCCAGGGTGCCGCAGCCTGGCCTAGGACGCTTCCAGGGATCCAGGGGCAGCCACAGGCCGCCTGTGCCAGAGCCTCCCCACCCTCGCAGGGAAGGCTTGGGAATGGGAATATCCTCCAGGATTTTAGCAAACCTCCAGCCTATTTTGAGGAGCATCAGTGAGCCCCTGGTGTTTCACCAGACTGGTGAGCAGCTCCCATCCGTGGTGACTGCTCCCATCCAGGGTGACTGCTCCCATCCAGGGTGACTGCTCCCATCCAGGGTGACTGCTCCCATCCGTGGTGACAATTCCCATCCATCTGCCTCATCCTCCACAATCCCCGCTTTGTGCTGGGATGATCCGAGGCCGGTGCCCTGTGGAAAACACGGATCCTGGCACGGGGAAGGTGCCCCTCGCTCCCTGTGCTCCCAGCTCGTGTCCTTGGGCCACAGTGCTGCTCTTGTTGGATCTTCCASCCAGGAGTAGGAAAGCATTTCCTAGGAAACCTTGACATTTCCCTGTGGCTGACAATGGAATTTTTTCCAGCCCGGTGAACGGGGTCTTTGTGCCTTTTCTCCGGAGGGATCTGGGGGTTGTTCCGTGCTTGGCTTCGCTCCATGGGCTCACATTGGAGCCTTTCTTATCCCGATCCCTCTCCAAGGGTCCCGTGGCAAATGACAAACCCAGGGGGCCTAAAAATAACCCCTGGGAGTTCCTCTGTGTCCTTGGGTTATTCCGGATCACCTGCGGCCTCTGCTYAGCCTGCCTGCCACACGGGAATGTTTCCACAGGCATGGGAGAGCTCTTCCCACCGGGATTGAGGTGGTGTCCCTGGTGATGCCCAGCGTGGCTCCACCCGGCCCCCCTCACAGCCAGGAATTCCTTCCCAATATCCCATCTAACCCTGCTCTTATCGTTCTCCATCCGCTCTGGCTCTCACCCACCTCGCTGAAAAATGGGAATTTCCCAAAACAGCTGCTCCAGAAGAATTTCTCCAGCACGTTTCCACGGGCAGGGAGAGGAAGACCRTCCTGCTCCGGGTGGGATTGGAGGTGATCCCGTTGGCTCCCTGTTCCCTTGTTTTGCAGGGGAAGGAGAGGAGCCCTGCAGTCCTCAAGACACAGATTTTGCTGCTCGAGCAAAGCTTGTTTGATAAAGAAATGTTTATTTATCCACAGGCTTCTAATTTCCTTAATCCTGGGAGCTGCAGGATGTTCCTGGGAACAGAAGGGATCTCCCCACACGTGTTTGTGTTGACTGCTGGGCTGCTGGTGCTGCATTCCCGGGGATTTGGAGGAGTTCTCAGTTCCCTCCGTGTTTTCTCTCTCCCCTCTGTGCTGTGGGAGACGTTGATCTTTTTAAATAGTTTAATTATTATTTTTGTGCTCCCTCCTTTACAGAAATTCAGGAGACGAGTCCAGGAGTCGACTCAGGTGCTCCGAGAACTGGAAATTTCCTTGAGGACAAACCACATTGGGTAAGAATTTTGGATGCCTCTGGCTTAAAATTAATTTTTTTATTCTCCTGATGGGTGACTTGGAGCAAACACCCCTCTGTGCACGTCCAGAAGTGGTGCCACTTGATGGATGATGAAAGCCTGATGGGCTCAGTTTAGGGCAGCTGGGCATCTCAGGAGAATAATTCAGCTTTARTCCTTCCCTCGTGGGTTCATCCCCGTTTTTCTGGAGGCTGAGGAAAGATTGGAGTCAGCTCAGTGAGAGCACAGGGAGCGTGGCTGCGTCCGGAATAACAGCAGTGCTGGGCTAGAAATTTATATATCACATACAAAATACATTTTTATATATTAAATTTATATCTCACCCCCCCTGCTGTTTTATAGCTTTAACATGGAGCAGTTCGTGGATTTATCCTCAAAGCAGAAAATTCCTCTCAGYAGAAGGAATAGAATTGCCAGAGGTTTAGTCTTGTATCAGACATTCCCTTTCCCATCCACATTCCCAGCGATCCCACCTTCCTGTGGGATCGGAAGCTGCTCCAGCACCGGTGCATCAGCCAGGCAGCTTTTTCAGTGTTTTCACATGCTCCCTTCCGGCTCAATTCCATCGGTTTTTTGGGATTCTGCTCTGATTCTGAGGGAACGAGGGTGTTTGAAGCCATGGGGGGGATTGCAGTTCCCCATGTGCTGGTGGGAACCCTCCCTCCAGCTGCACCATCCCAAAAACTCTCTGCTTCCTTCTAAGTTTTCCCTCCTTTTCCAACACCAAGGATTCCCCACCAGCGACTTGAGGCATCCATGGATGCTGTTGGATTTGGGGTGCACGGGATTACTTTGCAAAACTCCAGGGCCAGAATTCCCTGTAASAGGTGAACACCTCTTAAAAAAAAGGAGGTAAAATTGCTGTCAAATGAACATCCAGGCTATCCATCAGATATTCTTTTCCAGCTTTTACAGCCTGCTGGAAATCAGGATGAGATAAAAACTGAGCCAGGTCCCCGTGTTGGGAGTTGACCTTCACAGTGCTGCAAAAAAACCCCAATTTCAGTGCATTTATAAAGGCTTCTAAAGGACCCTTTAAAGTCCTTTAAATCACAAAGGGCGTTTTGAAAAAGTCTTTTTATTTCTGAGTGAGAAGCAAAGTGCTGCAGTGTCTCCGGGTTTCTCTGGGAATTCCGGGGACTTCCCAAAGCTCCTGATGTCTGGTGTTTCTCCCACAGGTGGGTCAGGGAGTTCCTGAACGAGGAGAACAAAGGCCTGGATGTGCTGGTGGAATACCTGTCCTTTGCTCAGTATGCAGTCACGTGAGTGAGGCATTCCCGGGATTTCCTGCCCGTGGGATATCAGGGAATATTCCTTCGTTGGCACGGGCGGGCCGGGGGCGGCGGTGGAGTCACACACCCTGGAATTGTTCAAAAACATGGAATTTGGACACTTGGTTTTGTGGGCGTGGAAGTGCTCGGTGGAAGGTTGGGCTGGATGATCTTGGAGGGGCTTTTCCAGCCTCAGTGATTCCATGATTCCAGGGGCAGAGGAAATCTTGACGCGAGCCTGGAGTTATTTCATCACAGCCAAAAAAAAAGCCTAAATTTAAACCTTGGGATCATTTATCTCCAAGACTGCTCTGCCATCTTTTCTACTTTTGGCCTGGGGCTGCACAAACCCATCCCACAAATGTGACTTCAGGGGCGTTTTGGAAGCTGGGAAGGCTGGAAACTGAGTTTATTTTAATTCTTGACGTGTGGTTAGTCGGGATCAGGTTTAGTTTTTTGGGTAATAAATCACCACGGGGGCTCTGCAACCACAGTGGGGAAAATGAGCTTTCAGTAGCTGTTGGATGACACATTTTGAAAGGGATTTTCAGCTGAGAATTTGGTTTATTTTTTTATCAGCCCAGACTGGTTTGGGCCCATCCAGAATCTTCCACTATCCCACGTTGCTCCAAACCCCATCCAGCCTGGCCTYGGACACTTCCAGGGATTAATCCACATTAACTCAGGATATCGCAGCAGATTTTTTTTTATATAAAAACGGAAAAGAATCCTCAGGTTAAAGATATTATTGGAGGTGGAAACTGGAGGTGGGCAGAGCTGATAATTGATTTTTAGCAGAGCTGCCATCGCCGCCCAGAACGGAGATTTGTGGTGGGCTGGCAGAACAATCCATGAGGGAAAGCCGTGCGGTTTGAAGCGTTCCCAGCTGGAAAAAACCGTGCCCAGCAAAAAGAAGTGTTTGTGTCCAGCCTTTCTTCCCGAATTTAGAGGAGCGTACRCAAGGAGCACGCCGGGTTTTTCCCCCCTGGCACGGGGAACATGAGTAACAACCCCGGGGGCTGGGAAGGGAAGAGGCAGTTCCTGCTTGGAGGAGCGGAACAGCGGGCAAGGAGTCAGGAATCAGGGAATGTGGAAGGATTGTGGGGATATTTTCGTGGGCTGGGAGGTTTGTGAGGCCGGGCTGGGATGGAGGAGACCGAAGTGGTACTTGCACTGATTTATGGAGATGCACTGGAGAGAGCTCCAGGAATTCCCACTCTTTCCATTCAGGCAGGGATGCTCATCAGCAGACAGTCAGTTTGATGTGGAAGTAGAAGTTTGATCCTGCTTGGATGTGTCCCTGAGGGATTTAAAGCCCTGTGGATGTGGCACTTGGGGACAAGGGTCAGTGCTGGGAATGGTTGGACTCCATGGTCCTGGAGGGCTTTTCCAACCTGAATGAACCTGTGCTTCTGGGATTTCCTTCCSCCTTGTGAAGCTGATCCCATTTCCCTGGGCTTTTCCATGTCCCTCCAGCACCACATTGTCTTCAAGTCTCCTTTTCCACTCCTATTCCTGTTGAAATCACAGAATCCCACACTGGTTTGGGTGGGAAGGCACCTTCCCAGTGCTGGGAGCRGTTGGACTYGATGGTCTTGGAGAGCTTTTCCTTGGATTTTATCCCGTTTGGCTTTATCCAATGATTCCGTGATTCTCCCCAGCCCCGCAGCGGGAAGGGAAGCTCCGCGCGCGCTTCTTCCGCCTAACCCGGCCTTGGGATTTCCGTTTCCCTGCAGGTTTGACTTTGAGAGCTTGGAGAACAGCGTGGAGAACTCCATGGACAAATCCAAGCCCTGGAGCCGATCCATCGAGGACCTGCACCGGGGCAGCAATTTGCCCTCTCCGGTTGGGAACAGCATCTCCCGCTCCGGCAGGCACTCCACTCTCCGGTACGGCGCCCTCGGGGTCTGCGGGGTGGGACAGCTTTTCCCAYTAGGATATTCCTCTTTTCCCTCTTTTCCTGGTGTGGGCACGGCATATAAAGGAGATGTGTCGCCTTGCTGGTGGTTTGAGGTGGAAGGAGCAGGAATAACTTCCAAGGGCGGGATGAGCCAAGGATGCGTTTCCTTRCGGAGGAAGTCATTCCTCTTCTCCAGAAAGTAGCTCGAGATTTCCATGGACTCAGCCAGCCTGGGGCTGCCATCCCGTGTCCCACCTCTTCCAGCAGCACATTCCTTCCGTGCTGCCATGAGCAGGATGTTTGATTCCTTGGGAAAGGCCACTTGCCTCCCCCAAACCTGCCGTCACCCTCGCGCCATCCCACGCTTCGCTACCAAGTCTCTCTTTCCCAATATTCCATTTTTTTTTTTAGTTTAATTTATGGAAAAGGCAGGATCACTTCCCAGGAGTGGTTGGCAGTCACCTCTGTGCCATTCCGTGGATGTCCCACTGTTAAACCACTCCAACCACCACCCTCAGACCCCAGCGCTGTTATCCAGGGGTGCAGCTCGGAGTGCCGGATCCTTTGGGATTTTTTTTTTTGGCTTTTATGGAGTTTTGCTCCATAATCCTGTGAGCATAGGAGAGTCCAAAAACGGAGCCAGTGAGGGCTCACTTCCAGCTTTTCCCTTCCAGCAGAGGTGGTTTTGGTTTGCCAGGCAGTGACCTTGGCCCTGGGGTTGATGCGGAGCGACTCCGGACCTGATCCCGGGAAGATTTAATTCGCAGCCCTCAGGCAGTGGAGAGGAGGAGCCAGACACAGCTCTGGGAAAGCAATCCGCCTGTGGAGCGCAGCAGGATCACTTGGCCAGTTGATTTAGGGATTTTTTTTAGGATTTTTGGTGCTGTTTGCTCTTTAATTGCTCTGCCAGGAGCGGCAGAGCCGGAGCTGCCGCTTCCGCTGTGTCCTTGGGAGGAGTGCTTGGGATTAGGGATGCCTGCCCCAGGAATACCTTACATGTCTCTTACATTGTTTCTCTTCATCTCCTTCCACTCTTTTCCCTTTCTCACATCTCCCTTCACCCCTCACCTGTCCCACTTTTCCCGTTCCGACGTCTCCGTCGTTCCCTTTTCCCGCTGGAACGCTCTCTTCCCGTTCTCCCACCCTCKCCCACACCGTCAGATTGGTTTCTCTGCCCGACCACCCTGAGCTCAAACGCTGCCAGAGCTGCCTGGCGGCCGACTGCCTCTGGAGCAGCTTCCCTTTGYGCTCCGCCGCGGAGGCTCCCGCCCGGAAAATCCCGTAAGTCCCGAGCGGAAGGTCACGGAGCCCCCGGGGCCGGCGCCGCTCCCGTGCCGTGGGATAATCTGGTGGCCGCACGGATTGGGACGGCCGCGCTCCCGGGAGAGGGCTCGGCGTCCGGCACGTGCGGCTACCACATTATRATTCCCACCGTCGCTGGCTTCCGTAGAGCGGGATTTCCGTGGAGAAAGGAAAACGCGGCCGTGTTTGGAAAAGTTCCTCCTTTATCACGTCGCAAGTAGTTGTGATTTATGCCTGGAATTAGAGCTTTGAGTCCTTGTCCATCTCGTTTTCCCTTTTTCTTAGAAATAGAGGCTTTGCTCACACCCAGACCTGCCACGGAAGTGGGACCTGGCGGAGTTTTCCAGCCAAGGTTTTCCTGCCTCCGGGGCAGATTCTTTGGATCGGCTTTTGGGTGGTTTTTTTTTTTCCCCCCCTGAAATCTGTGTTTTTAAAAATGTGCGTTTTTAGATGTGCCGTTTTTAAAACGCGGGTTTTTAAAGGTGTGGGTTTTTAAAAAGGTTGTTTTTTTTAATAGCTGGGGACTGTGTGCGTTAAAAAATGGTCAAAGCGGAAGGTAGGGGAGAGATTTTGAGGGAGGGAGAGGTTTTTTGTGTAATTAGTAAATATTGGTTAATTGAAGGAGAATCTTCTAATCAGAACAAGGCAGGTGCTCAGCTGAGGAGGGGGTGCAGGGTGGTTTTTTTGGGGAAAAAAAAAGGTTCCTGCCCTGTTGCTGGATGGTAAATGAGTTTTTTGGGATGTGTGGACACCCAGGCTGTGTGGAAGCTCCTCTAGTGGTGGGAACCACGCAAGTGGGAGAAAGGAATCCCAGGATCCCAGGCTGGTTTGGGTGGGAAGGGTTTAAACTCATCCCATTCCATGGGCAGGGACACCTTCCACTATCCCAGCTTGCTCCAAGCCCCTTCCAAGCTGGGCTGAAAGATCTGCTCCTCCCTCTTGGATGGAAAAGGAGAAAGGCTGAGGAAACCTCCCCGGGATAATGCAAAATTCAGGAGCTGGACTGGGATGGGCAGGGCTCTGTCCACCCTCCAGGATGATCCATCTGTAATTCCAACTCCAGCTGCCTTCCCGCGGCTCTTTTTAGCAGTGCCCAACCCTGCCAATTCCCTGCTCCCTGGGTTTCCTTGGCAACTCCGAGGGGTTGGTTTTTTTTTTCCTTAAGAGGAGGCACAGGGATTTGGGAAACCGACACCAAAACGAGGGCAGGAGGATGAAAAAGGGGGATGAAGCTTTAGGGGGATTTTACTGCTGCTTTTTTCGGGAGAGGGAGCGTTCCTGGGAGCCAGACTCTGCTGTCAGATCAATATTAATGCAGACCATTAGAAATTCCCTTTCTTCCGAGGAAAATGCTGGAGTTTTTCTGGGGATTGAGCTGAGAAACTTCAGTTCTTGCTCCAGAATCTGCCGGGTCCATGAGGAGGATCCAGGCAAATCCATAAACGGGCTCTGAGTGCATTCAGGAATTGGACTGAAACCTGACACGGTGTTGGGAGCTGCACTCCCYGAATTTGGGCTCTGCCAGGAACACTTTCCCTGCTCGGGGGCCTGGGGGAGTCCTAATTTTTGGTCAGATCCCTGCTAATTTACCAGGGCATCTTTGGGAGCAGCTCCAGGAGATCACAGAACCCCCAGACTSGTGGGATGAGCCAGAACTTCCCTTCCTGAAGGCACTTTTTGCTGTCAGRTGGGACCAAACCCACGGTTTCCAAAGCACCAGCAGGAAAATTGTGGGAATGGAACCCCAAACCCTCCCAATCCCGAGGGATATCAGCTTTTCCTGTATGTGAGACCCACCCTGGGCTGCCCTGTGCTCTCCTGGGAGCCAGAGAGGAGAGCAGGATAATTTTGAGCAGATAAAAAGGTCAAAATGATGGGAGAAATCAGCTGTAATTTGTATTAACTTGGTGCATTCCAAGTTTACACCATTGRACTGGGCACGGCATGGAATTCCAGACTGGTTTGGGTTGGAAGGGACAATAAGGATTATCTCATTCCACCCCCTGCTGTGGGCARGGACACCTTCCACTATCCCTGTCCAGCCTGGCCTTGGACACTTCCAGGGATCCAGGGGCAGCCACAGTTTCTCTGGGCAACCTGTGCCAGGGCCTCCCCACCCTCCCAGCCAGGAATTCCTTCCCAAAATCCCATCCAACCCTGTCCTTTGGCAGTGGGAAGCCATTCCCTGTGTCCTGTCCCTCCATGCCTTGTCCCAAGTCCCTCTCCAGCTCTCCYGGAGCCCCTTTAGGCMCTGGAAGGGGCTCTGAGGTCTCCCTGGATCCTTCCCTTCTCCAGATGAACATTCCCAGCTCTCCCAGCCTGGCTCCAGAGCAGAGGGGCTCCAGCCCTGGGAGCAGCTCCGTGGCCCTAGAATATAAAAAATGGAGTTACTCTGGAACAGAAACATTTTCCTGTCAGATGTGGGTGAGGAAAAGAACCTCGAGCTGTGTATTCCAGCCCGGGATCAGCCTTGGCTTGATTGCCTGTTGCTTTTCCCACACGGCTGTTGAAACCCTGCTCTTCTCCCCATCCTCCGAATCCCAAACCTCCCCACGTGTGACATCCCCTTCCAGACTGGCAGGACGAAATCCCATTACCCCCTGCGGGAGCTTCCCTTTCTGTTCCTGCTTTTTTTTTTTTTTTTTTTTTGCGGAGTTGGGGGAAAGGTTTTGTAGTTCCCCTTTTCCAGGCGGGGCCGAGGAAATAAAAGGAGGAAGCATCTGAGTCGAATTAGCAGGATAAATACCCTGGGGGTGACATCATCCGTGACCTGCGGCAGACAGGAAATCAATCCCAACGAGTCATCCGCGCTCGGGGCCAACTCTTCGGGAAGGAGGGAAAAGCGGGAGAAGATCATCCGCCCTTTCCCTTGGCCGCCTCGGGGCAGGGAGCAGAAACATCAGGGATCCTTGGAACGGCTGCTAGCACGGGGGGAAAGCATCCTGAGCCTCAGCTCCAGGAGTTCCCGCGCGGAAAATCCCCGTGGATTCTTGGCAGCGGCGGCCGCGTGAAGGAATCGCGTCGGATGGGGTGGGAATCCAGGGCAGGATTCCGTCTGTGGGGATGGGGTGGGAATCCAGGGCAGGATTCCGTCTGTGGGGATGGGATGGGATGGGATGGGAATCCAGGGCAGGATTCCGTCTGTGGGGATGGGATGGGAATCCAGGGCAGGATTCTGTCTGTGGGGATGGGAATCCAGGGCAGGATTCTGTCTCTGGGGATGGGGTGGGAATCCAGGGCAGGATTCCGTCTGGGGGGATGGGAATCCAGGGCAGGATTGGAGGGGGAGGCTCAGCACAGGAGCTGTCCAGGGCGTGTTCCGTGTCCAGGTCTCATCCCGATCATCGCCTGGCACGGGGGGAGCTCTGGGAGCTGGGAATGTGCCAAGAGGATGAAGCTGGGTGATTCCAAGCAGTGGGACAAGAGGAAYGGRCAGGAACTGATCCCGGGAATTTCCACCTGGAGATGAGGCAGAACTTCCCTGTGCAGTGACCAAGCACTGGGCAGAGGCCAGAGAGGGGCTGGAGTCTCCTCACTGGGGATATTCCAGATACTCCAGAACCATCTGGACACACTCCTGTGCCTGTGCTCTGGGATGGCMCCGCTGGAGCAGGGAGGGAGCACCAGAGGAGCCACTGTGGTCCCAATATCCCATCTATCCCTGCCTTCGGGCACTAGGAAGCCATTCCCTGTGTCCTGTCCCTCCATSCCTTGTCCCAAGTCCCTCTCCAGCTCTCCTGGAGCCCCTTTAGGCCCTGGAAGGGGCTCTGAGCTCTCCCTGGATCCTGCTCTTCTCCRGGTGAACGTTCCCATCTCTCCCAGCCTGGCTCCAGGTGCCTGGAAAGCCACCCAGGTGGTGAGAAGGAGGGATCATCCCAGTTTGGGAAGGCTCCATCCAGGGGCTGGATCCAAGCTGGACTTTCAGGCGGATCACACCCAGTACTGGACCATGCTGGAGCATCCTTGCTCCACAATTCTGTTTCTCCTCACTCTCCAAGCAGCCGGAAATTCTGGCTTTATGGACATTTTTATTGGTTTAAGGAGACTTTTCCCCCCATTCCTCAGAGCCAACAGAACTTCCAGATGGTTCCATTGTGAAATTCAAGGACTTGGTTCACCGAGGAGATTATTTTCCTTCCATCAGTGGCGTGATAAAGATCCCATTAATCCGATGGAAAATTTATGGAAAATAATTGTGCAGCCCCTCATGGTTTAAATCTGGGAGAAGCCTTTGTAGGAACCACCTCTGGATGACTAAAAAGGACTTTAAAATCCATTTTTTGCCGTGTTTTTCGTATTTKGTGGAATGAGGGAATGAAATCGGCTGGTCTGGTGTGGTTGGACGTTTTCCAGCCACAATTCCCGGTTCAGATTCCCAGTTCAGGGTTGCTGTGCTCCTCTTGGGAAGGGGCATTTGGGAAGGGAAGGAGTTCTGAGCTCACTGTGGGCAGAGAGCTGATCCAAGGGGAAGCAGGAGGGATGCTGGGACAGCCCTGGCAGCCCCATTCCCACCAGGAGCATCCCAAGTGTCCGGGTGCAGGTGCAGAGCTCGGATCCAGCGGCCTCCTCCTGTCCTGGTCCTTTTGTGCCGCTCCCAAAATTCATCTCCGGCGCTCCAACCCCCCTCAACCATGCCGATCCCAAACTGGGTCACGCTTCCCGAAATCCCGCAGGGCCCTGAGCCGATGGATTCATCCATATTTATGGGTGGGGAAAAAAAACCTCCTTTGACTGAATCCTGCTTTGAATTTGGGGCTTCCTTTCATCTCAGCRCGGCCGGGAAGGGAAAGCCCGGGGCGGGGGATTGGGGAAAATTGGGAATTACGAGCTCTCCGTGGGCAAGGTGAGCACATGGAGCACTCCAGCCTCGTGTGGGACCCCCCGTTCCTCTTGGATTGGGCATTTAAAGTGGGAATTCGCAGGGATGAGCCGGGGAATCTCAATAAGCCGGCGTGGTGTGACCTGTTCCTGTTTTACCGTGGAATGAAAGAGAGGGAATTCGCAGGGGTGAGCCAGGGAATCTCCATAAGCCGGTGTGGTGTTCCCTGTTCCTGTTTTATCATGGATATTCCCTGTCACGTGTGCTGGGAGGAAGGGCTGAGGCGCAGCCCCGGGCAGATGTGGAGCCAAACATGTGGATTTTTATGGTCAAACGCCCCAGGACCCTTCTCCTCCTTTATTCCCATGACTATTTTCCGCTCGTCCTCCGGAAAACTCCCTCCTTCTCACCCAGTGGAGGGATATTTCTCTTCCTTTCTTTTCCGCTCCCTAAAAACATTCCCGTGACGGATGAGAAACGCGGGTTTTTTTTTTTTCCAGGTACAACACCTTGCCGAGCCGAAGGACCCTGAAGAATTCCCGGTTAGTGAGCAAGAAGGACGATGTCCATGTGTGCATCATGTGCTTGAGGGCCATCATGAACTACCAGGTAATTCCCGCCGGGAGCACGSAGCTGTTCCGGTGTCGGGAATGGGGGGAGGAAAGGTTAGGAGGGAATTTTGGGGGTAAAACGGGTGGAGATGTTTAAATTCTCGGAACGGGAAGGAATGGGAGACCACAGGCCTGTTGTGTAGTGGTGTGAGGGTGAATAAACCTGGGCATGCTGGGCTCCCTGTCCTTCCAGCAGGGAATTGTAAAATCATGGAACACCCAGAGTTGGAAGCTGTTACAAAAGGCGGGAGAGCGAAATATTCCAGCTGGAAATCCCACGAGGCTTCGTTTTGGCTTACGCCGTGGAAAAACGGCCCCGGGACCTGCTCAGAGAGGGCTGGGGTGTGCTGGATTTGGGAAGGCTGATCTGGGATGTGAGCCTGAGGCGGGATTTTTCCCCTTTCCGTTCCCAGTATGGATTCAACATGGTCATGTCCCACCCCCACGCCGTGAACGAGATCGCTCTGAGCCTCAACAACAAGAACCCCAGGTAGGCCCCCCTGGGGGTGGGGTTTGTCCAGCAGGTGAGTGAAAAGGGCTGGGAAAGGGCTCCCGGGATGAGGGATTGTGGGAAAACTCCGACTTCGCTCTGGACCGAGTGAAATCCGTGGCGTGGCGCTGGAGTCCCATCCAGCAGTGGGTGTGGAATTCCAGGGCGTCCAGAAGCTGCTGATTCTCCAGGAGGGTTGATTCAGGTGGGRTGTCGGGAGGGAATTCCTGGCTGGGAGGGTGGGGAGGCTCTGGAATAGAATTCCCAGAGAAGCTGTGGATGCCCCCGGATCCCTGGGAGTATCCAAGGATGGGTTGGACGGGGCTTGGAGCAGCCTGGGATAGTGGGAGGTGTCCCTGCCCGTGGCAGGGGGTGGGATGGGATGGGATTGAAGCTCCTTCCCACCCAAACCCTTCTGGGATTCAGGAATTTGGCTGCTGGAGCTCTCCACTGACAATGAGCAGCTTAACGTGGGATTTTCCTGAGGAGACGGAAAATCCTCTTCATGAGATGTCATCCAAGATCCTTAGCTTGGAATTTCTTTGGGAGAGGGTGTYATTCCAGTTCTGGGTCAGGTTGCAGCCACAGCCATAATGTTGTAATTCCACAGTGGAATTGCTGGTGAGTCCCYGTGATCCCACCTCCAGCAGATCCTGGAGTTCTGAACCTTTGGATGTCTCACAAATCCCAATCTGAGAGATGTTTCCAAGGAGAAGTGAAACTGGGGGATGAGGCGCTAAGCAGCACTGGGGCTGTGTGTGTATTCACAGCCAGGCTGGGCACAGGAGCAGGAATGTTGTCCTGATGGAAGCAGGAATTCCTTCCTTCCTTTTATTCAGCCCCGAGCCAGSAAGCTGAGGATAAATGGGAAGGATATGGGAACTTCATTGGGTTTATCATTTTCGGTGTCCTGTGCCTGAAAATCGGGAGAGAAACCCAAGTTTCCAGTTTTGGAAGTTATTGGGTTATTTGGACTCCTGGGGATAAAAAAAAATTCCTTTAAAACGTGGCTGAAATAATCCGAGGGCTCAACTTAGTGTTAGTGCTGCTCAAACCCCAAATCCTGGTTTTTTTTAGCCCCGTGGGAACTCCTGGAGACAGCAGAGGTTGGAGTGCTCAGGGGTGGCTGGGATGTGCCAAGGGGAGGCAGCAGCTCCAGGGAATTCTGTGGCTCCAGAGCTGAGCCCAGCRCCAGGGAATGGGGAAGCTGATCCCATTCCCACTGCGGAGCTGAGTGGGCAGGGAGAACTGTAGGGACTCCGTGCTTATTCCCAAAGAGATCCCACGCACCCAGCTGGAGCTGCCCTTTCTTCCCAACCTTCCCTTGGAAGTTCTGGCGGCAGGAAAAATCGATGAGGAAGAGTTGAACGTGCCGTTTAAAATTCCCTAGGGAAGGGACCCGTTTTTTCCGCTTTCCAAAGATAACCTTGACCCTTTGGGAGCCCCCAAGGTATTCCTTGTTCCATAACCTCTGCTTGGAGTGGCTGCTTGAGCATGGCACGGATTTTGGATGTGTGTGCATGGTTTGCTCCGAGCTCAGCCGCCCAGGAAGCCTTCTAGTTTCCCAGGAATCCTGCAAGGAAATCCTGAGGGTTATTTCCGTGAGTTTGCTGCATGTTTTTCCCCGGGGTGATCTCCTTTTCTTGCTGAAAACCAGCTCAGATTCCTGATTTTTGAGGAGAGGGATGTGCTCCCGACATTCCCGCGGTGAATTCTSTGTGTGTGTGTGTGTGGCTCTAAACACGAATTGTCCCAGAGGGGGACTCGGATTGGTGGCAGGAAAACGACAGGTTGGAATTACAAGCGCTCCCATTAAAAAGTGGGATTTCCAACTTGGAATTTCGATCCCTGCATGGTTTGAGAAGCTTTAAAAACGGGGGAGGGGAAAACGGCACGATCCCGGGAGAGGCGAAATCCCCCGGATTGTGCGGGTTTATCCCTCCCRAGGGGTTAAAAACACCCGGGATGGGACTCCCTGCCCCACGTTTTCCCGCGGGGATGGGGCAGGCCGATCCAGGTGCTGTCCCTGAGCGTTCCYTCCGGTTTTCCCGCAGGACAAAGGCGCTGGTCCTGGAGCTCCTGGCTGCCGTTTGCCTGGTCCGAGGGGGCCACGAGATCATTTTATCTGCCTTCGACAACTTCAAGGAGGTTGGTGCCGCTGCTTTGTGGGATTTGGGTGTCTCTGCTGCTCTTCTTACGGCTTGGAGCATCCTCATCCGGCTCAATTCCCTCCGGGAAAGGTTTTCCGTGAGCTGGGAGGAAGGGCCGTGGTGTCCGTTCCATCGTTTTCGGGTTTATGGCATTCCAACAAGGTGAATCCTCGCTGGGAATGGCTCCCTTGGCTCAGTCAAACTGATGGAGATTTTAAGACTTTAACTCCAGTTTTTCTGTCTTGGGAACAAGCAGGAATAGCGTGGTAAATCTCCCATTTCCAGAGCTGCTCGCACAAAATTCCTGGGTTTGCTACCAGTAGGAATTTTATTTGTGGAGAAATGACCAAATCAAGCCTCTCTGGTAGAACGCTGGAATCCATCCAGGAATTCCAGCTGGCTCAGGTGGGTTTTCAGGTGGATCACAGGTGATGGAAGGGATTTGGGAATATTGTGCGGAAGTTTGGAGCACTGGGAGGGGCCGGAATCAAGTCCTRGAAAGCTGCTGTCCCAGTTTCTTTTGGATGCTGGATACACGTGTGGAGTTATCACCAAAGGAAAAATGAATCCAGGCTTTGGTGTTGGGGGAATTCCTTCCAGGGAGGAGCTCTCTGGTTTAAATCCTCTGCAAGGATTTTTTCTCACACAAATAAGTGGATTTTGGGAGCGCTCAGGATTAGACAGGACAAAAGGTTGGAATTAAACTCCAGTGTGGAGCTGCTTGGGAATCTCAGCAAACCCAGACCTGTCCTGGGTGTGAGCAGGTTGTCCTGAGGACAGGAATTCCCGAAATGTCCCTGGATTTGGTCATTCCTTGCAGGCCAGTGCGGATGTTGGGTGAAACATCCTCAGTTTCCAGCTGGAATTCAGCTCATCCATTTCTAGGAAGTCTCAGTTGGGGCTAAACAAGGAAATTCTGGTTAAATTCTGTCCCTGCTTGGTCCAGGTGGATTTTCCCACCATCCAATGCCTCCCTGAAGCTGACATTTCCAGTGCCTTGGAATTCCAGGTGCTGCTTGTKCTTCACGTTGGGATCAGTCTCAGGAGCTCAGCTGAGCTTGTGGGATGTGGGATCACGGCTTGGAGAGCTCCAGGAGCTCCAGACCTCTTGGATTGGCCACTGTGGGTGCCCCCAGGCCTCCAGCAGCTYTGAGACATCCCGGGAAAAGCAGGAGGGGGTTGGGATGTGCCGGAGGCTCCATCAGCCTGTGCCTGCAGCCGGCAGCTCCGGATGTGCTCCGGGAAAACTTCCTTGTCCTGAGCGATGCCTGCCTGAGCTCTGCTGTGTCTCTGGGAAATTGTTTGGAGTTCTGTGCCACGGATAATGCATGGAATAGCTGGGATGTTTGGCTGTTCCTTGATTTTGGGATATTTCCTGGCTGGTGTCTGACCTCGTATTCCCAGCACCTTTTATTCCCAGCACCTTTTATTCCCAGCCCCTCCCACTGCAGGCAAACGCCGCTGGAATGGGATATCACAGCCTTCAGCCCTTTGCCAATGGGCTCCCTGAGCAGCATTCCCAGCCCTTTGTCCTGGTTTCCATGGATTTGTGGGAAGCAGCTCCGCGGGTTTACCCGAGTCGCCCGAGCTCRGTGCTGCGCTTGAGCAGAATTCCAGGGGAGGGAAGGAGAGCAGAGGGAGCTGCGGGACAGCTTTGGGACGCTCCAGGGGTCCCGTTCCAGGTGCTGGGAGCTGGGAGCTCCATTTAAATCCAAACATTCCGAGAGCGCTGTTGGAAAATGATTTGTTTTCCCAATCTCCCGAGAATTCAGCTGCTGTCTCCTGCTGCCAGTAATGAAGCTCTGTTTTATTTATGGAATCATGGAATTATTTAGGTTGGAAAAGACCTCCAAGATCATCAAGCCCAGCCTTTCACCCCACTAATCCATGTCCCCAAGTGCCACATCCGTGTGTTTTCCAAACAATTCCAGGGATGGAGACTCCGGCAGTCTTGCTCCAGTGCCTGACTGCTTTTCCAGTGAGGAAATGATCCCTAAAATCCAACCTGAACCTGCCCTGGCATTTTGAATTGGGAAATAAATGTTAAGTGGAGCAAAATACGGAAGAGGGAAATTCCAGGAGACATTTCAGGTTGCACGGAGAGGTTTTGGATTCCACATCCTTGGAGTTGTCCGAGGCCAGGTTGGACGGGGCTTGGAGCAACCTGGGRTAGTGGRAGGTGTCCCTGCCCTTGGCAGGGGTGGAGTTGGAGGATGGAATTGGAGGATGGAATTGGAGGATGGAATTAGAGAATCTTTACAGCCCCTCCCAATCCCAGCCATTCTGGGAATTGGCTTCTGGAGCATCCCAAGGCAATCCAGCCAGGAGATGGGACCAACAGGAAGGTTGACCTGTGCTCCTGGGTGGTCTGGATGGGAATGCTGTGTCCATGGCCGGGTGGAGATGGATACAACCATCTCCAAACTTTTCCTAGCAGCTCCTTTTGCTTCCTCGTGGGATCGTGTTGCAGCTTTGGGGTGGATCCGGGCTGGATCTCCTTCCTTAGCACCTGGAAAAGGCCCCCCCCGTGGGTGGTTTTGCTGGAATGACATGGGCTCAGTGCARCTTCCAATGGTTTTATTCCCAGCCTCAGCAGAGCCAGAGGGTTTTTCCGGGTCTGGAAACCCCTTTAATGTTRGTTCTGCCCCAAAATCGTGCTCATAAAAGAAGGCCCTGCCTCCCCCCATCCCAGCCGTGCTTCCAAAGGACAGCCCTTGGAAGTTGATTCCCATATAAACGGCAACATATGGTTTCCTGCGGTGGGACTGGATCCCAGCATTCCCCTTGGATTCGGGCCAGGTTTCAGCTCCAGTTTCCCTCCCTTTAATCGTGCAGGATAAATTCTGTYGTTTCATGGAAGTCTGTCTCTTGGCACTGCCAGATTCCAGCCCGGACTCCTCTGCTGGTACTGGGAATATCCCTGGGCAGCCACAGGGGGATGTTGCTTTCCCCCTTCCTCGGGTGCCGTGTCCCGGGRTTGCTGATCCCGGGATTGGCACTGYCCTGCCAGGCCTGGAGCACTTGGGGTTGCTCCCGATTTAATTACGGAGCCCTCAATAGCTCCCAGTTGTTGATGGCAGCTTTTCCCGGGAATCCTGGCTGTGTGGCTGAGGGATCCGTTGTTCCGTTTATTTCCACAATCCATGATTTTGTTTAAATCAGCTCCGTTTTTTCCTGAAGTGGGCGCAAGAGAGACCAGGGAATCCTGGAATGGTGTGGGTTGAAGGGATCTTAAATCCCATCCCATTCCCACCCCCATGCCATGGGCAGGGACACCTTCCACTAGCCCAGGGTGCTCCAAGCCCTGTCCAGCCTGGATTTGGAYRCTTCCRGGGATGTGGAGTCCAAAACCTCTCTGTGCAGCCTCTTTCCTGGAATGTTTCCTGGAATTTCCCTCTTTTGCTACATTCCCTAGCCCAGGTTGCTCCAAGCCCCGTTTTCCTAGAGCGGGAAAAGGCGTGGGATGTAAACCAGCTCTCCTSAGGAGTCTGTGGAGGGATGGAGAGGATTCCCTGGGTTTGCTTTGAGCAGGACTTGGATCCAGCCCAGCCTCCCCCTCCGGAATCCGATGATGTCGTTGGGCAGCTGCTGCCTTCGATCCCTGCAAGGAATCCCAAATTCCTTGCCCTCAGTTTTCCCTGGAGCTGCCCTGGCCGCCAGCGGCGTGTGTGCGGTGTTGGAATCTCCCAGCAGGGCGATTCCTGGTGCTGCAGGGAGGCTTTCCAAGGGTTATTCCTGAAGAACAGCCTGAGATGAGGCTGAGGATTTACAGCCTGAGGGGCAGCATCCCYCCAAACCCTCTCCATGCGCCAGGGATCCCATCCCTGCCCAGCGGAGCCACGGGCCCTTGTGTCCTTCCCCAGGGCATTCCCGGTCCTCCTCCATCCGGGAGTGGGTCTGTCCCAGCTCTGCTGTGCTCTATCCCAGACTTCCATGTGTGTTTTAAGGGTTTTGCTGGATTAGCTCATCCCATTCCCCTTTGCCATGGGCAGAAACACTTCCCACTATCCCAGCTTGCTCCAACCTGGCCTGGAACTCTTCCAGGGATGGGAAATGTCCTTTCCAATTTATTTACCCTTCCGTGGGTTGGGTGTGGATTGCTCCAGGTCGGTTGTGTGCTGAGGGAAGCAGGACCGAGGGAGAGAATTCCAACTTCCCAGAGAAGCTACTGGGAATATCAGGATTTCAACAACACCCTGGGAGCTGCTTTATCTTAAATTTTGCCTTTGTTTCCTGCCCAAACCCCTTCCTACAGCTCTGGAATTCTGACCAGCTCCTTGTTACCCTGATTTATTTTCCCTCCTCCTTTCGCCAGGGATAATTTTCTTTTTTTTTTTTTTYCCCCCTCCCTGTCATTTGCTCTTCTCCCTAATTACAGGGAAAAGCTGTGGCACAGCCTGGCGCGGCTCTGCTCCTTCCACTCGCGGATAAGATTCCATTTTTAAGGAGGAAAAAGAGGGAAAAAGGGTTATTTTCTAATTAGAAATGTGCAGTAATTGTACCTGAGCCCCCAGACTCGTTCGCATGGAATTATTCGGTGATAGAAACAAAGGATATTTTTAAGGAGAGGAATGAATGAGCAGCTGAGGGGTTTTTGGGATGTTCCCTGGGGCTGACCCGGGCTGTGGGGGCTGTTTCCAGGTGTGTGGGGAGAAGCAGCGCTTCGAGAAGCTCATGGAGCACTTCCGGAACGAGGACAACAACATCGACTTCATGGTGAGTGTCCATCCTCCGGCAGCAAATTCCCACTTTTTCCATCGTTTTCCTCCCCTGGGCCTGGCCCTGCTGCGTCAGGCGGAGCTGTGCCGGCCCCCTGCTCCTCGGCCTGAATCCCAAGCCCGTTCCGGTATCCCGAATTCCATAACGTGCCTTTCGCTTTTAGCTCCCAAGGCAGTTTTTCCTGCGGGAATGCCTTGTGCCGRAGGGAAGGTAAGGGGGATCTCCCGGCAGCTTCTGCGGCATCAGGATCCCGGCGTGTCCGTGCGCCAGCAGGGAGCAGGGCAGGGAATGTGGGATGGCTCCTTATCCGCCGATAAGCACAGCAGCAGCTTGCACCGCCCGGGGCTGCTCCCTGTGCATGATCCCTCACCAAATCCACTTCCCCGGAGCACACGGAATGGGAAGAGGGCCAGGGAGCTCTGGCTGGCACGGCCCCGGCACGTTGGCATCACGGGGCTGCCAGGGACGGGGTGGGAAGGGGGTGGGGACGGGGCTGGTGGCAGAAATATCCACAGATCCGGGGGTTTAGGGTCGGTGCTGGAGTGTGGGACACTGAAATCCTGCTTTGAATGAGGAAGAATCTCCCTCAGGAGGTTAGGAAATGAGGAAAAATCACTCCTGCTCAGTGCTTGGGTCCGACGTGGGTCCTTTTTGAGCAGGAAAATTTCCCACTCCAGCACTGCATGGATTTCCTGGGCCTCTGTTGCACTTTATGTCAATTCAGCACTGAGCCTTTTGTGGCCTTTTTTTGCCAAGAATCAGAGGTTAAAGTGGCTCCTCCGGGCTCTGAGCTCCAGGCCAGTGGTTTCCAGGACAGGCTGTCCTGGAGAAACCCAGCAGGGATGAGGGAAACTCCTTCCTGGAGCAGCTCCAAGGGTGACAGACGGGATCCTGGGAGGATCCTGGGCACAGCAGGACGTGGCAAGGGAAGGGCAGATTTTGGGGTTTGTATCCCAATTCCYGCTGCTCCACAGGAGCTTTCCCCACGTCTCACACCCCTGGAGAGCCTTGGCCTTCCCCTGGCTGTGTTGGGATGTGTGTGGATGCCAATCCCTGGGATCTGGTCCCTGTTCAGCTCTGGGAATTCRCTTTGGAAAACCAGCAAAGCTCCTTTTGTGCAAGTCCCCTTTCCTAAGCTGGGCTTCCAGGCCCGGATTCATCCCCCTTTCCCAGGCTGTTTAAAGCCAGGCCCAGATGAATCCCCCTTTTCCAGGCAGTTTAAAACCAGGATTGTTTTTCAGAGCCTGGTCCTGGTGCGATGCCTGCTCTGGCCCTGGGAATCATTCCCGCTCCCGGCACGCCGGGAAGGTGACTCCGCAGACATGACTCAATTCCTGGAATGCTCATTCCCCTTGATCCCAGCAGACCAGCGTTCCCTGAGCCCAGATCCAGGGCAGGGTTGGAAGGAGAACAGTTCAGGATAGCAGCTCATGGTTTTCCTTGGAGGAAGCGCAGGGAAACGCGGCCGTGGCCGTGGCCGTGTCCGGCTGTGCGGAGGCCGTTCCAGCCGCATTCCCGGCGTTCCCGGCGGATCCCTGGGCTCACGGGCGGCTGTCCTTGCAGGTGGCCTGCATGCAGTTCATCAACATCGTGGTGCACTCCGTGGAGGACATGAACTTCCGAGTGCACCTCCAGTACGAGTTCACCAAGCTGGGCCTGGACGAGTACCTGGATGTGAGTCTGGAGCTGCTCCCAGCCCCAATCCCACCCTCTTGCCCCCCAATCCCACCTTCCCACCTCCACAGAGCCCTCACCCCACRACTCCCACCTCCTCCTGTGGCTGGAGGGGCCGTGGCCGGAAGGGAATGGCCGCGGGCAGCTGGAATTACAGGCTGGAGCTAAACCGGGAGCGTGATAACAAAGGGAGGATGAACCACAGCCATCCTCGCCCTGCCACGTCCCCCGGCTCCGGCCGCGGGGCTCCCTGCTTCTCCAGGGCTGGAAAACTCTCCCCTGGGATTCTCTGGCAGCCAGGAGTTCCCTGGTGTCCCTGTCTGCCAGCAGGAAGCTGCTTTTTGGTTTCCCTTTATCTGTTTTCCATACGATCCTGGAATGGTTTGGGTGGGAAGGGACCTTAAAGAGCTTCTGAATCCACCCCTGCCGTGGGCAGGGACACCTTCCACTATCCCAGGTTGCTCCAAGGCCCATCYGGCCTTGGACACTTCCAGGGATCCAGGGGCAGCCTCAGCTTCTCCGGGCAACATTTTTCTCCCCTTCCTTGGGAGCACACCCATGGAAACGCTGCTCCTATTGGCGTGGGAATGACTTATCCCTGCTGATCCCTGCTCGGCATCCCCCAGGAGAGAGGGATTTTGGTGTCTGTGGGATGTATTTATCCTGTGTTTGGGGCCTGGGGGTGGCACAATTCCCTGCAAGCCATGGGGACCAGGCAGAGCCTTTCCCAGTAAACATGGAGGAAATCAGGGAATCCCAAATGGCTTGGGCTGGAAGGGGCCTTAAAGCTCTCATTCCAAGGGCGGGGAAGCTGTGACATCCTCTGGAGTGACAGGAGATAAGACACTGCTTAACTTAATTTGGGATGTTTGGTGTCCAGAGGGTGTYGGGATGYTTGGTGTCCAGAGGGTGTTCCTGGGTGCTGGAAGTGGCCTGGGCTGCCCTTTCCTGCCGGTTCCCGGCGTGATCCGTGTCCCCTTGGCCGTGCAGAAGCTGAAGCACACGGAGAGTGACAAGCTCCAGGTGCAGATCCAGGCCTACCTGGACAACGTGTTCGACGTGGGAGCGCTGCTGGAGGACGCCGAGACCAAGAACGCGGCCCTGGAAAGGGTGGAAGAGCTGGAGGAAAACCTTTCCCATGTGAGTGAGTGGCCCACCTGGATCTTGGCTCTGCCAGGCGTGTTTTGGGGAGGGAGGTTCACTKGGAGAAAGCCTTGGGAACACTGTGCCTCCATCCTGAGGGATAATGAGGCGCTGCTTGTGCTTCCAGGAGGAATCGCGTGGCACATGGAGAAAGCTGATTGACGTGGGAATTTTCCAATTCTTCAGGCCCAAAATAAAGGGAAAAACCCATCCTGGCTGTGCTTTAAACAGTGCTGGGCTCAGGAGGGATGGGATTGGAAAATCCTGCTGTGTGGATACTCAGGGTTTGCTGTCCCAAGCCTTGGTGTCGCTTCCTTTAGGCCGGAAGACACGGCCTGGCTTTTGGAAAATAAYTTAAAAAGGAGTTTTCCATGCTTTAAAAATCAGGAAAGGCTTCTCCTTCTCTCASCATCCCTATATTTCCATCACTTGGAATGAATCTGTTCCTAACTTGCTGTGCAGTGTTTGCCCCTCTGAGGTGTTGTGGAATCTTGGAATGGTTTGGGTGGGAAGGGACCTTAAAGCCCATCCAGTGCCACCCTCTGCCATAGGCAAGGACACCTTCCACTATCCCAGGGTGCTCCCAATCCCATTCCAACTCGATGTCCGCCATCTCAGTTCTCTTTCCGAAGAAAGGCTTCAGGGTTTCCTGGGATCTCAGTGATTTACTACGTGGCTCCAGTGTAATTGGAGTAATTGATGTTTTAATTGATAACCCCACAGTTTTCCAGTTGTTTAATCCCTTTCTCTCCTTGGATGGGTAGTTATCCGAGAAACTCCAGGATACGGAGAACGAAGCCATGGCCAAGATTGTGGAACTGGAAAAGCAACTGATGCAAAGGAACAAGGAACTGGACGTGATCCGGGTGAGTGGGATGGGGGAGCCCTGGCTGGATCGGGATGCAGGGAGCTCCTGGGCCCTTGGGGTGTGGGAGGTCATGGATCTGGGGTGGGAGAATTCTCTTGGCTTCCCAGTTTTGAACCTGGGGCAGATTTCCAGTGGGATTATTTGTGTGTGCACTGAAAGGATGGACATAAATCCCTTTGGATGTGCCGGGAATGACATCTCATTGTCCATGTGTGGAGCATTCCAGGTGGGAGTTCGGCACGTGTGGAGGTCCCRAAGGGTGGGGGATTCCAGGATTCCTTCGGAGGGGCTGCCCCGGGCACGTGCAGTGCGATTCCCTCTCTGGATCAGGCCGCTCTGATCCCGCCCTCGGAATTCCGAACGYGCGTTCCGTGCCGTTCCAGGAGATCTACAAGGATGCGAACACCCAGGTTCACACCTTGAGGAAGATGGTGAAGGAGAAGGAAGAAGCCATCCAGCGCCAATCCACGCTGGAGAAGAAGATCCACGAGCTGGAGAAGCAGGGAACCATCAAGATCCAGAAGAAAGGGGACGGGGACATCTCCATCCTGCCCGTGGCGCTGGGCTCCGGGATGGTGCCGGCGGGGCCGGAGCCGGTGCCGGGGAGCTGTGGCACACCTGGAGCCGCGTCCTCGGTGCCCCTGCCCCCCCCTCCGCCCCCCCTGCCTGCCCTGGCGGGCTCACCTGAGGCAGGTGAGGAAGGAGGGGAGTCCCCTGGATGGGCACTCCAAACCTCCCCGGGCAGTTCCACCCTTTCCATGAGGAAATTCCTCCTGATGTCCAACCTGAACCTCCCCCGGCACAGCTCGAGGCTGTTCCCTCTCCTCCTGTCCCTGTTCCCTGGGAGCAGAGCCCGACCCCCTCCYGGCTGCTCCCTCCACCTCCTGTTTTTCCACGGATGGGGAAATCTGTCCCTTCTTTCCTTGGGGCAGCTCCGGGTGCTGAAGGAYTTTGGTGTCCAGGGCCAGTGTGGGGTGGGGAGGGAACGTTTTGGGGGTGACGTGGCTCTTCCTGCGCCTGCCTGTGATCCTTCAATCCATGGTAATGCCGTGTTTTTCCTTGATCCCGCAGTGCCCAACGGCCCCGTGGCGGTGCCTGTGCCTCCTCCACCACCACCTCCTCCTCCTCCTCCTCCTCCTCCTCCCCCCCCTCTGCCAGGCCCGGCTCCGGACGCGGCTCCGGACGCGGCTCCGGCGGCTCCGCTGCCCCCGCCGCCCCCGCCCTCGGCTCCCCCCCTGCCCGGCACGGCCTCGCCCACTGTGGTCTTCAACTCCGGCCTCGCAGGTAAAGCTCGGCTCAGCGGGGTCGGGGCTGCCCCTAAAGGAATTCCATGGGCCCTCAATGCCGTTGGAATGAGGAGCTCGTGGAAAACAGGAGCGTTCGGGGCTCTCCGGRGTTGCCCGGAGAAGCTGTGGCTGCCCCATCCCTGGAAGCGTCCAAGGCCAGGATAGTGGAAGGTGTCCCTGCCCGTGGCACTGGATGGATAATCCTTAATGTCTCTCCCAGCCCAAACCAGTCTGGGATCCTGGGATTTATCAACCCGACGGTTTGGGTTTGGTCTGGAAGAGTTGGATCCTGCAGTGGCGCGAAACTCGCGCCAAAATCRTGAGCAGGATCATTTTTGACTTGGACAAAGCAAGGGTTGGAAAGAAACGTCGTGGGTTCGGTTTCTTCTGAGAGGAAATACCTGTGCAAAATCTGGGAGTTTTTGTGTGGAAAGCTGGGAAGAAAGGGCAAAACTTGGGAGTGTTTTGGAAGGCAGAGCCATTGGCTGCCCATCCCCAACCATGTTTTGGCCACGTGTGCCGAGTGTCCCAGGCAGGGAGYGAGGGTCACTGGTGGCACCAGGAATCTCCAGAGTCCAACACAAGAGGCTCTAATTAAGAGCTTTTTAAAGAGAGAAAACCTACTGAAGTATCCCAGCCTTTRAAGATTCCTTGGAAGACAAAAAGCATCCTGGGTCCGGAGGGTCCCGGGGTGGATTACAGGGAAACAAAGCGCCGAAGGCACGGCCCAGTGAGGGCTGATCCCTCGGGATGGGGGCATGGAGGGGCCTGGGGGGCTGCTGGGCTGGACATCCCGTGCTTCAGTGGGAATTCAGAGGGAATGGGACTGGARTTTCCTTTTCTGGATCCGATGGCTCCGTGGGAAGGAGCGTTCCCAGGGCAGGAGCCCCGTGGGTCCGGGGGGAGTCGGGAATAACAAACGCTGCTTTTCTGACCTTTCCTAACRCTTTTTTCTCTGTTCCTTCTGCTTCCTGCTAAGATGGGCCCATCAAGCTCTTCTGTAGGTTCCTTTCTGCTAAGTATTCCTTATCCCCGCGTTCCCTGTGTCCTGTGGGATGTTGGGGGCTCCTGGGGATGGGCAGGRGGAGGCCGGAGCCAGCCCTCGGGATTTGGGCACCCAGAGCTCGGGAAGGGAGGAGGAAGGGAAATCTGAAGGGATTCTGAGCTCCATCATCTTTCCCACGAGGCATTCCTGCCTTCCTTYCCTGTCCTGGAATAACCTGGGAACAGTTCATAATCCATGCCAGTGTATGCACAAGTGGAAAATGCCTTTTTCCATGCCTGTTAAAAGCTATTTCTGATCTTATTTTAGGAATTATTTTAAGTAACCTCATTAATTAAGCAGAGAGCAAAACCCTGTTCAGTGTGGACGAGCACAAGTTGGATACATACAATTCCCAAAATCCAGAGCGGAATATTCTGAATATTYCCCGTTATCCGCTTGGTTTCCAGCACTGCCAGAGGAAGGGCCAGGGTTTCTATTCCACGTTTGCCAAGAAACAGGGTTTTTTTTGGGAAGTAATTCAGGAGCAAGAGGTTGATGGATGAGTTTAGTGGATTGATTCTGTAGCAAGGACCAACTTGGTGTTTACACTGAGGGACGAGGAAATGGGAACTGGATTAAGGGAATTATTCGTGTGCCTTCCAGATTTAATGGAACAGGAACAGGAATAGAGTGGGAGTAGGAATAGGAATAGGGAAGGGTTGCTCCAGCACTGTTTTTTTGTATTCTGTTCACACAYCAATGGGAATGATCGAGTTTTGTTTTCAGGTTTTGTTTTCATGGCTCCACTGTCGAAATTCCCGAATTACTCTGAAAGTTCCCAAATGGCTCCAGTGTGCTGGATTTGCACAGCACAGGGATTAAACCCTGGCTTAAACCCCTGTTAAATCCCCCCCTTTGAGACTCCGAGCTGCTGAGAAGGTGCCCCACTGCAAATCCCATTCCCCAAATCCCATTCCCACCAAAACTTTGGGAATGGGCCTTTTTTTCCTTCTTGTCACCTCTTTTGGGACACAGCTCAGGGGAGGGCTCTGCCAGCAGCAGGACAGGGCTGGCTTTGACCACATTCCGCCTTTTCCTGCGGAGTTTGGACGGAGCCTGGGGGTTCCCATCAATCCAGGCAGCTTGTGGGGATAAAAGAATCACCAAATTGTGGGGATAAAGGAATCTTTTGGGAAGATTCTCAAGATTCCCAAGAATCCYTCTCCTTGGGAAGATTGCCCAGCCCTGGGGGGTCGCTCCAGCCCTGCCAGGGGCTGGGATTCACCTCTGGAGGCAGCGACACCTTTCCAGGATCRCGCTGGGATGAGTAGGTCCGGCCGGTTCTTCTCTTCGCCAGCCGGGGAGCTTCCCTGTGGTGTTCCCGGGCGGYTTTTCAGGAATTTTTCCCGTCCTGTCCGCAGCTGTGAAGATCAAGAAGCCCATCAAGACCAAGTTCCGCATGCCTGTGTTCAACTGGGTGGCGCTGAAGCCCAACCAGATCAACGGCACCGTCTTCAACGAGATCGACGACGAGCGCATCCTGGAGGTATTCCCTGCTCCCAAACCCACGGAGTGCTGCCCCTGGGAAAGCCCCTGGGACCCGCYCGGCCCGACCCCCAGCCCTGTCCCCACGGGCAGCATCCACACGGGGTTAAATCCCTTCAGGAATAGGGGTTTCAGCCCCTTCTGGTGCCTGACGGCGCTTTCCAGGAGGGAATGTTCCCGATATCCCGCTGAACCGGCCCTGGAGCGACAGGRTTCCGTTTCCTCTCATCCTGTGCCTTGTTCCCTGGGAGCAGAGCCTGSCTYCCACCTGGCTGCCCCCTCCTGCCAGGGAGTTGTGGGAAGGTCTCCACAGGGATACTCCGCAGCAGTGACCTTGGCAAAGGGCTCATTCCCGGTCCTGGATGCTCCCGTGGATCCACAAGCGCTCACGGGAATGTTCTTCCTGAACTTCTGAGCACRTGCAGGGCTGTTTGGGGCTGGACTTCTGGGATCTGGCTGGATTTCCTGATCACCAGCTCGGGGGTGGGTGTTCCTTCCATCCCTCAGCCCCTGATGGAAATTCTCTGGATTCCAAAGCCAGGTTGGACAGGGCTGGAAAAACCTGGGATAGTGGAAGGTGTCCCTGCCCATGGCTTGAAGATTCCAACCCAAACCATTCCATGATTCCGCTCTGCTCCAGTCTCAGCCACCCCAACCCTTTTCCTTCAGTTCTGGATCAGGCAGCCTGGGCTTGGTGTTCCCTGCGGGATAAACCCTTTCCTTCCTTTTTCTTTTAGGATCTAAACGTGGACGAATTCGAGGAGATCTTCAAAACGAAAGCCCAGGGCCCGGCCATGGATCTGACTTCCAGCAAGCAGAAGATCCCTCAGAAGGGCTCCAACAAGGTCACCCTGCTGGATGCCAACAGAGCCAAGAATTTGGCCATCACCCTGCGGAAAGCCGGGAAAACGGCGGACGAGATCTGCAAAGCCATCCACGTGTAAGCGACACCAGCGGAGGGAGGAACCCTGCCCGAGACTTGCTGGGAGTGCTGGGAAATGGCTTTGGAGCTGGCAGTCCGTGGAAATGCTTTTGCAGCTGGAAAAAGTTCAGGGGGGGAAGGATGGGATTGCGAATTCCCGGCAATCGGATGGCCTGGGACTCCAATCCCAAGCTCTCGGCTTCGTGCTGCTGAATCGTTAGTGAGGTTGGACAAATGAACACTTCCTGTATTGGAGCAGCTCATTCCAGCCTGTCCACAGTTTGCCATGGCAGCTCCCAGGCTGTTCCACAGGATGTTCTGTTCCCGGGAGCAAAATCCAGAGGGAACACGGGAAGAGGCAGCTCCTCTGGTTTGCTCCGTGGAGGATGAGTTTAGCCTGGGTGCTGGGACAGAGTTTGCGTGGAATTGGGTTTGTGGAGTGGTCTCAGGCACTGCTGTGGACCCTTCCCTACTCCTGGGACAGGTGGAGCTGCTCCTTGGTCCCAAATCCATGCAGACTCAGCCTGGCCATGGCAAACATGTCCCACTCCTCCATGAAGGAATATCTCCAAAATAYGGATGCACGAGTAGTGCCTGTGGGCTGGGGGTGGCCCAAAGGTGCCCCAGGTCCTGGCAGGTTCAGCACTTGGGGCTTATGGGGCCCAAAGAAATACAAATATTTGCCCTTCCCCACCTCTTTTCCCTGGAAAAATGAGCCTGGAGGGGTGGGGGAGTGGCCACAGTCTTGGGAATGGGGGCAGCGCCATTCCCATCAGCCCTGAACCTGTTCCCATCTCCATGTGCAGGGCAGGAGGAGCTTCACAGCTGCTTCCTTGCTTTTTTTCATGTGGAGCTGAATCCCAGACTGGTTTGGGATGGAAGGGACCTTAAAGCCCATCCAGTTCATCCAGGGACACCTTCCACTATCCCAGGCTGCTCCAAGCCCTGTCCAGCCTGGCCTTGGACACTTCCAGGGATGGGGCATCCGTGGAACAACCTGTGCCRGTGCCTCCCCACCCTCCAGCCAGGAATACCTTCCCCATATCCCATCCAACCCTGCCCTCTGGCAGTGGGRAGCCATTCCCTGTGCCCTGCCCCTCCATCCCTTGTCCCACGGGGACAAATCCCTCCTTCCTGGATCCCCTTTAGGCCCTGGCAGGGGCTCCGAGCCCTCCCTGGATCCTTCCCTTCTCCAGGCTGCCACATTCCCATCTCTCCCGGCCTGGCTGCAGAGGGAATCTGGGAGCTTTCCCTGCGGATCCCCGTGACCCGGCCCTTCCCGGGGAATGTCCACAGGTTTGACCTGAAGACGCTTCCGGTGGATTTCGTGGAGTGCCTGATGCGCTTCCTGCCCACGGAGAACGAGGTGAAGGTGCTGCGGCTGTACGAGCGGGAGAGGAAGCCTCTGGAGCAGCTGTCGGACGAGGACAGGTTCATGCTGCAGTTCTCCAAGATCGAGAGGCTCATGCAGAAGATGACCATCATGGCCTTCATCGGCAACTTCGCCGAGAGCGTCCAGATGCTCACGCCGGTCAGTGGGAGCGGGGAATGCCCCCGGCGGGAACGTCCCCGCTCCGGGCGGGATCGCGCGTCCCCGCGCGGACACCCCGGCAGTCCCACCCCCTGCGTCCCTCGGAGCYCTGGSGGCCTCGGGGCCGGGACCGTTCCCTGGGGAGCCTGCTCAGCGCCCAGCACCCTGGAGGGAACTTCCGCGGGCTCTTGGAAGGGTGTCCCACCCAGCCCGAAGCACCTGGAGGGYTGGAGGGCTTGGAATGTGAATCCTCTTTGACCCCATCCAGTCTGGTGGGCAAATGAAGTTTGAAATCCTGGAATGTCAGGGCAGGGAATATTCACAGAGTGCCAGGATGGKTTGGGGTGGAAAGGACATGAMGGATTATCCTGTTCCATCTCCTGCCATGGGCAGGGACACCTCCYACTATCCCAGGATGCTCCAAGCCCTGTCCAGCCTGGCCTTGGACACTCCCAGGGATCTAGAGGCAGCCGCAGATTCTCTGGGAATTCTATCCCAGCCCCTCCTCACCCTCCCAGCCAGGAATTCCTTCCCCTTATCCCATCTATCCCTGCCCTCTGGCAGTGGGAATCCACTCCCTGTGTCCTGTCCCTCCATSCCTTGTCCCAAGTCCCTCTCCAGCTCTCCTGGAGCCCTTTTAGGCMCYGGAAGGGGCTCTGAGGTCTCCCTGGATCCTYCTCTTCTCCAGGTGAACATTCCCAGCTCTCCCAGCCTGGCTCCAGAGCAGAGGGACATCCATGCTCTGTCCCGTGGTGTGGATGAACAGCAGGAGGGATTTTTTTCGGGATGTGTTTGGGTGTTCATTTTCGTGCATTAACCAGAGCTCTCCCTGTGTTCACCTGCAGCAACTCCACGCCATAATCGCTGCCTCTGTCTCCATAAAGTCATCCCAAAAGCTTAAGAAAATCCTGGAGGTAGGCCTGATCCCAGCTCTCCTTCCAGGGCTGTCCAAAGCTCCGTGAATTTGCCCTGAGAATTCACGCTCTGCTCTGCTTCATCCCGGCAGATCATCCTGGCTCTTGGGAATTACATGAACAGCAGCAAACGAGGAGCTGTGTATGGATTTAAGCTGCAGAGCTTAGACCTGGTAAGAAAAGCAGGGATGTGTCRTGGGGACCAGCTGGGAATCGGAGTTGTGGAGKCAYTGRGGTTGGAAAAGCCTTCCAAGGTCATCCAGTCCAACCATTCCTGGCACTGCCCAGGCCACCACKGACCCCTGTCCCCAAGTGCCACATCCACAGGGCTTTAAACCCCTCCAGGGATGGGGATTCCACTGCCCTGGGCAGCTGTGCTGAGGCTGGAGAGCCCTTTCCATGAGGGAATTTTCCCAATATCCAATCTGCCCCTCCCCTGGCACAGCCTGARGCTGTTCCCTCTCCTCCTGTCCCTGTTCCYTGTTCCCCGATCCCGACCCCCCCTGGCTGCCCCCTCCTGTCAGGAGTTGTGCAGAGCCAGAAAGTCCCCCCTGATCCCCCTTTTCTCCAGCTTTTTTCCCCTTTCCCAGCTCCCTCAGCCGCTCCTGGGGCTCCAGCCCCTTCCCAGCTCCGTTCCCTTCCCTGGACACGCTCCAGCCCCTCCAGGTCTCCCTCAGGAGGGTCCCAGAGCTGTCCCAGCACTGGAGGTGCCCTGGGGCTGTGTCCCACCAGGGCTGGGTCACCCCAGGCACCACTGGGCTCACGTTCATCACTCCCAGGTCCTTYCCCAGTTTTCCAGCCGCTCTATCCCAAGCCTGGGGCCCTTCAAGGGGGTTGTGGTGACCCAAGGGCGTCCATGCCCAGGGCGAGGAGCTCCCGGGGGACTCCGCTGGTGCTTCCCAGCRTGGAAAACCCGCTGGAGCGGCACGGCCGAGTCCCTTTGCTCGGAGCCTGCTCCCAGCTCCCCAGCGCCGCCGTTCCCGCTTTTCCCAGCTCCTGGAGACGAAGTCGACGGACCGGAAGCAGACGCTGCTGCACTACATCTCCAACGTGGTGAGGGAGAAGTACCAGCACGTGGCCCTGTTCTACAACGAGCTGCACTACGTGGAGAAGGCGGCRGCAGGTACGGCACGGCCCCCCCGCCCCGACCCCGGAGCGAGATTTCCCGGCTTTCCCGCCGGGAAGCGCTGAGCCTTCCCGTATCCGTGTGGCAGTGTCCCTGGAGAACGTGCTGCTGGACGTGAAGGAGCTGCAGCGGGGGCTGGAGCTGACCAAGCGCGAGTACACCATGCACGACCACAACACCATGCTCAAGGACTTCATCCACGGCAACGAGGCCAAGCTCAAGAAGCTCCAGGACGACGCCAAAATCGCCCAGGTGCCGCGGCATTCCCGGGAATCGTGGGGGACGGGAGCGGATCGCCCCAGGGATGGGCGGCGTTTCCGTGGAATGCCGCTCCGGGGGTGGGGGGTGGCCCGGGAGGGCGGGCGGGGCGCTGAAGCCGTGCCTGCCGCAGGATGCCTTCGATGATGCTGTCAAGTATTTCGGGGAGAATCCCAAGACCACGCCGCCCTCCGTCTTCTTCCCGGTGTTCGTGCGCTTCGTGAAGGCCTACAAGGTAAACAGCAGCTTCCTTGTCCTTGTCCTTGTCCTCCTTGTCCTTCTCCTCCTTGTCCTTGTCCTTGTCCTTGTCCTTGTCCTTGTCCTTCTCCTCCTTCTTCTTCTCCTTCTCCTTCTCTTTCTCCTTCTCCTTCTCCTTCTCCTTCTCCTCCTCCTCCTCCTCCTCCTCCTTCTCCTTCTCCTTCTCCTTCTCCTCTTCCTCCTTTTTCCTCCTTTTCCTTCTCTTCTTACTCCTCCTTCTTCACTTCTCCTTTTCTTTCTCCTCCTCCTCTTCCTCCTCCTGCTCTTTTCCTCCTCCTCCTCTTTTTCCTTCTCCTCCTTCTTTTCCTCTTCCTCCTTCTTTTCCTCCTCCTCCTCCTCCTCTTGCTCCTGCTCCTGCTGCTCCTCCTCCCCCTCTTCCTCCCCCCCTCCTCTTCTTCATTCTCTTCTTCCTCCTCCTTCTCCACTTCTCCTTCTTTCTTCTTCTCCTCTTCCTCCTCCTCTTTCTCCTCCTCCTCCTTTCTCCTCTCCCCTCCTCTCCCCTCCTCTCCCTCCCTTGGACAGCCCCATTTTGGCACAGGATCCCGTTCCTCCCTGGCCATATTCCGGCTCCCTGTCTCCCCTGGAATCTCCAACCCGTGGTTTTTCTCATGAACAGCAAGCAGAAGAAGAGAACGAGTTGAGAAAAAAGCAGGAGCAGGCCTTGATGGAAAAACTTATGGAGCAGGAAGCGTTGATGGAGCAACAGGACCAAAAGGTATGGCACGGATACAGCTTCCAGGCGGGATCCTGTTCCTGATGTTCAGAAACCTCCGCTCTGGGTGAGGAATTGTAGTTGCCTGGGAATAGTCCCTGGAAGTTTCTGTGGAGGGAAGTGGGATAGGCTGGAAGTTACAGAATGTGGTTCTGCTGCTTTGGAAGTCTGAAAAATAAGGAAGTAAGAAAATATAAGAAATATTTTATAAGAATAAGAAATAAGGAAGTTACTGAAAAGTAAGGAAAACTAAATGGGTGGAAAATTGTCTTGTCCATACTTCCACGAGCAAAACTTTGTCCTTCCCTGGCTTCTCCATGGGATGGGAGTGACAGGGCTGTTCCCAGCCTTGGGAACGGGGTGGAAAACGCCAGTTCCTGCGGGATAAATCGGTGTGCGAGGTTCAGGAAGAAGCCCGGCAGAGCCCATCCTGAGTATCCGTGTGCTCGTTCCCAGTCCCCTTCCCACAAGAGCAAGCGGCAGCAGCAGGAGCTGATCGCGGAGCTGCGGCGCCGCCAGGTCAAGGACAACCGGCACGTCTACGAGGGCAAGGACGGCGCCATCGAGGACATCATCACAGGTAACCCCCCCCTTCCCTGCTCCCGGGAATTCCGGCTGGCCGCTCCCGGCCGCGGGAACGCCGGGCTGGATGTGCGGAGCGGCGGCTCCGTGYGCTCCCGAGGGCGGCGCCGGCGCGGCGTGGAGCGGGTCCGGAATGTTCTGCTCGAGGCCGAGTCCTTCTCTTCCAGCTTTCGGGGGGATGTTCCCGGGGGTTTAGAGCAGCCAGGGAGTCCCTGATCCCAGCGGCTGCTCCGGCCGTGCCTGCGGATGTGTCCCGGATCCCTGTTTTGTCCCACAAGTGGGATGGGTGTTTGGCAGGATGAGGAGCCTCTGTTTCCACTAACGTTGACCACAGAAATCCTTCAGTGACCCCAAAGTGCTCCAGGTTTTCCTGCTGATCCCACAGGGAAGGGACACAGCCCCTGGTGCAGCCAGGCACAGCCAGGGCTTGGGTTTGCTGATATTTGCTGATAAAAGGAGCCACCTGAACTGCGTTTTTCCCGGGAATTCCATCCTTTTTAACCCCTCCAGCTGCTGGAGTTTTCCACTGGGAGTTTTCCACAAGTTCTTCCCCCCGTGGTGTGGAAGGAACACGATGTAACACCTCAGGAGCTTTATAAATTCTTGTTTCCTTGCTCAGAACTCAAAAAAAATCTTTGCCTACTCCTCCTGGAAGTTTTCCACATGAATTTTTCCTGCAGGAGGGCTGTTTCACCCCTCACTAAGGAAARCCAGGGAATTTCTCCCCAGGAGGACAGGCCTCAAGTGTGGGAAGCTTTCCTGAGCCTTTCTAACCTTGATGAATGGCCCTGAGATAACATTCCTTATTCAAAGGGCAGGGTGGCAATAATATCCAGCCTGGCACTGCTTCCACAACTCCTCCGGGCTCCTGGGAGCTTCTTTAATTGGAAAAGTGGGAGGAACAGCTTGTGTGGCAGACGCCCATCCCCACGGAAAAGGCCGTCCAGTGGAGAGGGTGCCAGGCTCAAATTAAACGTTTCCTGTGGTTTTGGGCCTGGATTTGCCCATTTTGGGGCCTCAAGCCGTGGAGGAGGAAAGGTCAGGCACAGAAAGGTGGGATTGAGGTCACCTCCCCATCCCTGGGAGTGTCCCAAGGCCAGGCTGGACAGGGCTTGGAGCAGCCTGGGATAGTGGAAGGTGTCCCTGCCCATGGTGGGGGTGGGATGGGATGGGCTTTAAGGTCCCTTCCAACCCGAACCATTCCATGGATATGATCCCAAACACCAAGGTCTTAGCACATCTTAAAGCAAGCTCTTGAAGGGAATTATTTTATTACAGGACACAGGGAATGGCTTTAAGGTGAAGGAAGGCAGGGTTGGATCAGGGATTAGGAAGGAATTCCTGGCTGGGAGGATGGGGAGGCCCTGTCCTGGCACAGGCTGCCTGGAGAAGCTGTGGCTGCCCCTGGATCCCTGGGAGTGTCCCAGGCCGGGTTGGATCACCCTGGGACAGCGGAAGGTGTTCCTGCCCACGGCAGGGGTGGGACTGGGTGAGTTTAAGGTCCCTTCCCACCCGAACCATCCTGGGATTCCGYGAGTGGATCAGTCAGCTCCTCCAGCCCCACAAGGCCTCATCCAGGGCGGCTCCTTGGGGGCAGCTGGAGCGTGTCCCGCTGTCCCGGTGTCCCTGGGGGAGCAGCCCCGTCCCCGTCCCCCTGCCCGGAGGTGCTGCCGCCGGTTTGAGTGTGGTGTTGTTGTTCCCATGCAGTGCTGAAGACGGTGCCGTTCACCGCCCGGAGCGCCAAGCGCGGCTCCCGGTTCTTCTGCGAGCCCGTTGTCCCCGAGGAATTCCATCCCTAAACCCTCCCTCTCTCCCGCGTGGCGCTCTTAGAAAGCAGGAAGGTGGCTGTGGGCCCCGGGCCGCTCCGTGCGGGCGGGGCTGGGCCGGGCAGCCCGGGAATGTTGAGTGTGTAGTGGTGTCCGGCGTCCTCCTCACCTCCTAGTGGTGTCCCCTCCGTCGCATGTCCCGGTGCCTCGGCACCTCTTCATCCCATTCCATCCCATCCCATCCCATCCCGTCCCACGTGGCTGGCCTGCTGTCCCAGTGCCATAGAACAGCGAGTGCTGGGAGTCACTRGGAGCTCTCCCGCGGGGCCGGCAGTGACGGCTTCACTTGGCTTTTCTATGTCACCTCGGAGTGCCCCGCACGCGGCACCTCGGCTGCACGCCGCGGGGAATTCCGGGATGCACGGGCCTCGGGAATGGCCGTGGGGGTGGGTTTGGGCTCGGGAATGACACCCAGGGGGTGGTTCGGACTTTTTCTAACGAGCACCTGCATGTTGGGCTGCGTGGGGTGGCATCTCTCCTTGTTCGCTCACATCCATAATTAACTCCCTTCGGTCCCATGCCGGCTTTATTCCACGGAATCCCAAATTCTCACTGAGMCTGGACTGGGTGCTGGGGCTGGGCTCAGTGCCCGGAGCAGGGGGAGAGGGAAGCAGGGCTGGGAAACGTGGAAACGTGGGGCAGAACCACCGGAATGGTGGCGGGGAAAAGCCTGGCATGGAACGGAGCGATTCCCACGGTGGTGTCCGGTGTCACGAGGGTGTCCCCACCCCAGCATGTCCCCCCACACCCTGCATGTCCCCCCAAACCCTGCATGTCCCCACACTGCTGTGCTCTTCAAGGACTCCCCTTAAGGAGCCACCAGTGTTCCCCCCACCACGTTCCCTGTGTATTCCATCGGTGCTTCCGATAAAACCTCGGACTAACCCATCCCGCCCGTTCTTTCTTCGCTGTGTTCTCTTCCTGGAGCCAACCTTCAAAGCAGCTTGGAATCAGGGTTGGGAGAGGCCTCCCATCCCTCCTGCCCGTGTCTAACCCCTCTTGCTCCGTGGTTTCTGCCCGGGAGGTTTGAACGCTGACTTGACTTGCTCTTCATTTTCCATCCCATTTTTTTTTTACTTAACCATCGTTTTTTTTGTGTTCTGTTTTTTTTTTTGTTTTTTTTTGTTTGTTTTTTTTTTTGTTTTCTTTGTTTTTTTGTCTGTTTAGCCCTAAAGAAGAATAATATCACTAAATTTCCCAATGTTCACTCGAGGGTAAGGATTTCTCCTAGCACAGCCGTGGTGGAGGATTCCCAGAGCTGGCAAGCATCACTTTTTACTTGGCTTCCTCCTCTCTCTCTGTGCCAGGCAGCTGGTGGTAGATGGGGCTGAGCTAATACTGGTGAGACCCTTGAGGCCAGTGGGGACCCAGATCCCTGATTTTCACCCCTGGAGGTGCAGGGAATCCAAGGATGTTGGCCGGTGACCACCTTCATGCTCTGTTTTGGCCGTTTTTGCTCAAGCTGAGCCCAAAATCGTTTTGTCCCCAAGCGCTGCAGCCCCACAGTCGGGGGTTTCTGCATGGGGTGGACGACCCCCAGCTCCAGGCGTGGAGATGGGAGAGCTGAGAAGTTTTGGGAATTCTGTGTGAACCCCAGCTGGTCGTGCAGGAAATCCGAGGGAGATTTTGCCCAGCCCAAAACAAATGGATTGGCCAGGAGAGAAATATTTGAACTGGAGTTGTCTGCAGGGCTCGTCCTGTTGGAGGTGCACGGGTGACACGTGTGACACCTCTGATGGGCTTCCATCCTCATATCCATCAGCTTTCTCCCTCTTCCATCCATCCATCCATCCATCCATCCATCCATCCCTCCATCCATCCATCCATCCATCCATCCATCCATCCATCCATCCGTCCATCCATCCCATGCTCAGTGTTCCCTCCCGAGCTCTTCCCTCCCCAGTGGGATGGGTTGGGCTGGGCTTTGTGCAGGTGAGGAGGAGGAGGAGGAGGAGGAAGAGGAGGAAGGGGTCGGCCTCTCCCTCGGCAGCTGGAGCATCCCAAGTCAATGCCAGCTGCTTTTCCCAGGGCACCTCTTCCAGATCTTGGAGGCCCTTGCCAACCTGATCGATTCCACGATTCCCTAGGCTAGGATGTAGCCATCCTAGATCCGTCCCGGTGGGCGGATCCATGGGCACCTCCTGCCGGGCTTTGAGGACCAGGGCACCCTCCCATCCACGCGGCCTTCCCGACGGCTCCAGCGGCCACTCCCGCGGCACAATTCCCGTGGTCCCCCCGGCATCCCGCTCCCACCAGTATTAACCGGCCGCTTGGGCGCGCGCTCCCCGCTCCGTCCCTTCTCCCGCCCTCCACGAGCTGCTTTGACTGGCTTCCAGCAGGCCTTTCCCCCGTCTGTCCCGCGTGTCCCGCGTGTCCCGCGTGTCCGTGCTGACGGCCGTGTCCCCGCAGATCTCCGGAACCAGCCGTACCGCCGCGCCGACGCGCTGAGGAGGAGCGTCCGCCGCCGCTTCGACGAGCACGGCCTGCGCTCCAACGGCGCCGAGCTGGCCATGTGAGCCCGAGCCGGCCTTTTCCACGGAAAAAAAAAAAAMAAAAAACCCACGGACCCGAGGAGGGCTCCCGGCTCTCCGCGCCAAGTGCCTGAAACGGAAGCTCCCGCTCCGACGGATCGAAGCAATAGGACCGGGCTGGGCCGGGYTTCTCCGGAGGCCGAGGCTCGGCGGGATTTGTAACCAAAATGTAAAATACGTGGCGGTTTTTGGGTGGGGGGGGGGGGTCGGGGTCGACGAGAGGAARGGCTCCCGTGGGCCCGGCTGGGTGGAAGCTGGGAATGCTGGGAATGCTGGCAATGCTGGGATGCGCTCGGCGCTTCAGCGCTGGGCCGAGGGGTGGGCCCGGCCCGCGGCTGCGCTTGGCGGCTCTTTCCCAATGCGAAATACGAACGAAGACGTCGAAGGGCTTTCTGTCCGTGGAATTCCTAACCCCAAGGAGCACCCCGGCCCTTCTCCCGGCCCGCACGGCCTCCGGATGGAACGTGGGCCCACGATCCCAGGGATAGGAAGGGAACGGGAGGTCAGCCCGGCCCGGGCCTTTGGGATGTTCCAGGGCCTTGGCCGGGGGGCCGAGGGAGGCAGCGTGGGAATAACAGCGAATTTATTAATTAGCACTAAGCAATTAACACCCAGTAATCAGTATTAGGCTCCGAGGACCACTGCAGTCCAGTTCCTGGCACGGGGGCCCCGCTCCGGCTCCGAGCTCCCGGGACGTTCCCGCTGGGATTCCCCGCTGAGGCTCCTTCAGAAGGGAAGCCCAGCCTAAAAATCCCGGTAGGATTTAGGCTCGAAGTGGCATTTTCCAAGCCTRAAAAGGGACAGGAGGCTCTTTTAGCACCGTCGTGCCCCCGAGCAGCGGGAAGGATCCCACTCCRTGCCGGCAGCATCCACGAGCTGGGAAGAACTGGATTGAGGAGGGATTTGTCCTTCCCAAGCCGCGTTTCCCTTCCAGCTTCCCTGCCTGGGCTCATCCACGTGTTCATTGTAAAATTTCTTGTATAGTATTTAACCACRGAGTTTCTTTGCCCCTTTTCCGTTGTGCTCCCCGTGAACCACTGGTGAAGGTCCCTGTTTTTGTTTTTTTTCCCCCCTTGGATAATGTGTAGTTATATGATAATCTGTTTTTAAATGTACAGATATTTTGCTACAAAAATTGGTGCAGTTTTTTATGGTTTTTACACTTCTCTTTGGACCCCTCCCCCCCCCACTTCAGCCTCTGGGTAATATTGTAAATATTGTTGAAAAGGAAATAAATGCATCGAGCCTGTGCTATACAATCTGAATGTTATTTTAACTTATAGTTTTTGTTTTTATATTTAACTGAAAAGACTCCGTTTGGGGACTCACGAGTTACCACGTTGACCAATGGACAGGAATTTTTTTCTTTCCTTGACAAACTGCCAAGTTTTTCGCATCTCCAGCCACCGTGGACTTGACCTGCTCAGGAGAACACGCCAGGAAACTGGACAATTGGAATTTCAATTTCAGCAATTGTTGGGTTCACGAGCACTAAATCTCAGCACCTTCAGCTGGGAGGTGATTTTGGGAATGAAAGAGCAAAAGGAGAGCCCAGCTGGCRTGTTCTCCTCAATATTTTTCTAGTCCTAGATCTGCTGCTTAGCAAGATTAGAAGTGTTTTCTAAAGCAGTTCACGTTCCTTTCCTGGTCTGTTGCTGCCATAAATCAAATAAACTATTTACACTACTACACCGAAATCCTGAGGGCTTTTGTTTTGGTCATTTGTACCTTTTTTTTGGCTCGTAAAAATGGTGATATTGGACAGGTGAGCRCCTGGAGCTCGTGTGGATCAATTTGCAGCATCAGTTTATTCTTTGTTACTCCTGGAAGAGCCAAGGGAACAAATTCTGGATGGGTTGGGAGACACCTGGATCAGCTCCAGGCTGGGTCAGGAGAGAAAGGAACGGGGATTAATATTTGCCATAAAAGCATTCAAAATAATACAAATATTTAAGGCCTAAACTTCACAACTTGTTATTAAAAGTCAGGTTTAATTTTTAGAAGGGTTTAATAAAATTCATCTGAGGGGGTCAGGATTAACCAGCACAGAGGCATGCAAGGGGCTCAGGGTTCAGCACTGATGGACACAAAAATGATCAAAGATAATCCAAGAATGGAGTAAAAATAACCAATTTGGCTACMATTCCTGCCGGTTTCCAGGTGGGAATGCAGAGGTTGAGCTGGTGGCTGCGCTGGCCAGGCAGGGAGAGGGGCTGAGGTTGTTGCTGCCACAGGAAAAAATGGGGCTAGGAAAGAGGGAAGAGGAGGAAAACACACATAAAAAAGCTGGAAAAGTAAGCCTGAACTCAATTCCCTGGAAAACTCAATCCTGCCTTGCTTGGTTTAAAAACAGGCTCAGCTCAAGATGAGCTCAGCTCAATTCAATAAATTGAATTAAGATGTTAAGGAAACCTCACGACTGCAGTAATTTGTATTTAGTATTTTTATTTTTAATGGAAAAATAAAGGCAAACCCTTTCAGAGTAATATTTCCTTAGGAACAACTTGTTCCTGGAAGTTCTGTGGATGCAAGGGAATAACAGCAGGGGAAGAAGTCCCTGTTTGCAAACCCCTGGGACCTGTCAGACTCTAAATCCTTCTCCCATCTCCATGCAAGATTCCAGGGCCAGCTGCCCTCCTGTTCTCCAAAGCCTGCGCTGGGCTGGTCCCACCTGGAGCTGCTGCACTGTCCAAGCATTCCCATTGTAGGATAGAAATCCAGGGAAGTGAATGTCAGCTGAGCAGAGCACACAGGCAAAGCCCTGGCTGCGTGTACAGTCCTGGAGCAGCAACTTCCTTGGGAGAGGCAYTTGCTGCAGGGAAACACCTGGAATAGACCCCCTGCCAGTGCTTCCAACATGGATTTCCACATCCAACGCCCCATGGAYACCAAAAATTCCCACAAGCCCTGTTGGACCCAAGTCAGGTGTTTTTTCCCCAAGCAAAGGGAGATGAGCAATGACCCTCCAGTCCAGGGGGGAACAGCAGGATTGGGATGTGCTCTGCACTGAACATCCCAAAGCATCCCAAGAAAAAATGGTTCTGAGCTCCTGCATTTTATATCTCAAATTTCCATCTCGGGGTCTTCTTAAGGATTCTGAGCCTTGTACCCACCCCCAGCCAGAAAATTCCCTGGATAAAAGGACCCTTTGGGTGTTTATGCACTGGCAAAAGCTGTCAAAATTAGGAAAAATCCACCCTGGAAAGGAATCCAAACTCTAAATAATCCTCAAGTAGGTTTTGTGAGTGATGATGTGGCTGCAATCCAATCATTTCTGAGCTGTACAGAGTATTTCAGGAGAAATAAATACCAGTACATGCTAAAAGACAAGGTTTAATCAGATAAAAATGTACAAAAATATTCCAAGGACAGCGGGTTCCCAATTTTCTCACTGAGCACGGCTTGGGGGCACCTTCCTGAACGTGCAGGGGCTGGAAAACAGGGCTGGAGCTGCTTCCTCCTCCCTGCTCTGGGCTGCTCTGGGCTGGGCAGGTACATTCTGCAGCACGTTCTTAAGGCAACACATGGAATTGCGTTTGACATGGGATTTTTATTCCTAAATTTTCGGAAGGGGAAGAGAAAAAGGGGAAGAGGGACGCTGGAGGAACGCCCAGGGCTGGGCCGGCTCGGGATTTAGGGAATGCGAGGTGGTTGCGTCCCACGCGCTCCCTCTGCTGGCACAGCAGGAGAATTCCCGCCCAGCGCATTCCCGGGCCCTTGGGAGCTGATGGGAGTCACGAATCGGACAAGTCTTGGGCAAGAGCTCTAGCGCCAAGGCCCGATCCCAAAACCCGGGGGGGTTTGCAGGATTTGCAGGTTCCACATCGGGACGCGGATCCATTACTCCCGTTGCCTTCCCAAAAAAACCCACCCGARCCAATCCATCGAGGGAACGAAACCCCGGGGAATTTTCTCCTCCAGCTGCACCAGGCTCTGCCCAGGCAGCCCAGGCTTATTCCCTGCCTCGGGAAGGCGCCGGGGACGCTCCCTCCCGGGGGGATCCCAGCCCCCATCCCGCAGCTCCAGGCCGGGCGCGGCTTCGCCCTCGGAATTCCATGGATTTTTCTACTTTTGCCGCCAAGGAGGACTCGAGTGGATGAAGTGGTAAAAAACTAAAAGCCATCGCTGCTGCGGCCACGGGCCCGGCCCCGGGGCTGGCCCACGCCACGCTCGCTTTTATTTTGCCACCTGTAAACATTTTTGGTATGGAGGAACGCTCACTGATCTTCATCCAGCTGCTCCAACAGAGTCCTCCGCTGCTTTTCCAGCTCCCCCTCGCTCAGCTCGCTGCCCGACGTGTCCCAGTTTCCCTGCGGAGAAGGGGAAAAGGGTCAGGATAAGGGGAGTCCACGCTGGGAGTCTCAGCAGGGACGCAGAGGATAAATAAACGGAATGATCTGGGAATGGGAAAGGCCCCCAGGATCATCRAATCCAATCTCTGGGCTTGCCCAGAGCACGCCTGTGGAAGCTGGATCCTGCTGCCAGGGCCCAGGGCGTTGGATAGAAGGGAAGCAGAGCTTACGGAATCTTTCCCAGGCCGTTTCTTAGTGGGAGATTTATGCTTGGACTCGGATCTCTGTCTGGCTCTTTCCTTCTCACTGTCCCTCTCCCTTTCTTTCTTGTCCTTCTCCCGTTCCACATCAGATTCTGGGGAATCCTGTGGGGAAAAAAAAGGGGAATATTGAGTATTAATGYTGAATATGTGAAATATTAATTGATAGAACAAGCACACTCAGGAAAGCCTGACTTCATAGGATTGTACGATCCYGGAATGGTTTGGGTTGGAAGGGACCTTAAATCCCATCCCATTCCACCCCTGCCATGGGCAGGGACACCTCCCACTATCCCAGGTTKCTCCAAGCCCCTTCCAATCTGGCCTTGGACACTTCCAGGGATGGGGCAGCCACAGCTTTCCAGGRAAACTTGTGCCAGGGCCTCCCCACCCTCATGGAGAAGAAGTGAAGCTCTTTCTGCACTTTAGATCCTTTTGCTGCTCCCACACAATTCAGAGCTTCCAACACAACCCTGGCACTCAGGCAGGCACAAGGAATGGCTGGGATTCTTCCCAGCTCTCCACAACAAAGGGGAACAGCAGGATTTGCCAGGATGAACAGCAAMCACCAGGTTATTCGTGGAGTCCTTCACATGGGGTTAAACCCTCCAAATTCAGCAGCTTGAAGTGGTTTAATATTAAGAATATACAACAGAAAGTTGTTATGTTGGCAATACCCTCCCCCCTCCAGCTTGATCCCGATTTTTCCCTTGGAAAATGCAGCTGGGATTACTGACAGCAGGTGCCAGGTTATCCAGAACCCAACTCCAMAGGGAGCTGCACTTACAGACTTGTGCCTCCTCTTCTTGCTCTTCTTCTTGTGCTTTTTGGACTTCTTGTAACTCCTCTCTGCAGCCACAGGGAGAGACAAAAACCAGGAATCAATGGATAAATCCCTGCTGATCAAAGCCCAGCCGATCCGAAGCCAATCCCGGCCCATCCCGTACCGGACTCGGCGCTGGAAGAGCGCTCGGACACGGAGCGCGACTCCGAGCGCTGCCGCTTCTTCTTGGAGTGGCTGTCGTCGTCCTCGGACTCGGAGCCCTTCAGGCACAATCCAAGGGGATAATGAACGATGATAATGGTAATTGCAGCAGGAATTAGCTGCAGTTAGGATGCTGCCGAGGGAGGTTTTCAGGGAATACTCACGGAGCGGGACCGGGAGCGCTTCCGGTGATGTTTCTTGGATTTCTTCGAATGTTTCTTGGTCTTGGAGTGGTGGTGCTGGCACTCGTGCTGGGGGCAAGGTGAGAGGGAGCTCAGAATTCCAGCAGGGATTGGCTGGGAAAAGCCCTAAAAGCCCGAAAATCCCTAAAATCCCAGCTTGCTCCACCATGGGCAAGGACACCTTCCCTATCCCAGGTTGCTCCAACCCGGCCTCGGACACTTCCAGGGATGAGGCAGCACCACCTCATCATCTCCTGCAGGACATCCCAAAAAATTGATGGGATGGTTATCCTCATCCACAAAAGCTGGGAATGGTTAAAAACTCCATAATCAACATTTAATGTCAAAATCCCTAAAAATGGGCAGCATTGCCATTGGAAGCTGCAATCAAAGCACCCAGGAGCAAGGAAAACCACATGGATTCCCATGGATCTGTTCCCTGCATCCAAGTTAAACCTGGCCTAAACCACACCTAATAAAACTGTAAAAGTAAGTTAAAAGTTAAAATTTCAGTTAAAATTCTTCCCAACTGCAGGAAATGAAACAAAACCCCCAAGGGTGASGGCTGCAAAGTCAAATTAATCTCCTGTTATCCCTTGATCCAATTAAATCCTTCCCCTTCCCACCCAATGTAGGAGGAACTGGAATTTTTGTTGTCTATTATCCAATGATTTAAAAAATACAGGAATGATTACCTCCAGTACATGTAAGAAATCCTTAAATATCCTTTTCCTTTCAGACTCCAGAGTGATGTCTTCAAATGCAGGTTCCTTCACAAATCTGTCCCTGATCTGTCAGGAAAAAGAATTCAATTAATTCTATTAAAAGTAATAAAATAATTCAATTATCAAAGTATTATAATAACTAAAATAAAATATAATAAAGTAATGATAATGACAATAATTACAATAACAATAATAAAACCAGTAAGAAAAAATAAAAGCAACAATAAAAATAAAAACAATAATAAAAACAATAAGGAAAAATAAAAATAATAATAAAATTAATAAAAACAGTAAGAAATAATAAGAACAATAAGAAATAATAGAAATAATAGGGAATAACAAAATAATAACAAATAATAAAAATAACAACAAATAATAAAATTAATTAAAAATGAATGAAAATACTCAAGTTTCCCCAGTTGAAAAAGCCCCTGAACTGGTACAAGGCTAAGCTCTCTCGATCCCAAATTTCCAACCCAAGCAGTGTTCAGTGAAGCTCTAACTCATGGAAACCTGGAGAATCCCACTGTTTTTCCTGTATATTCCATTCCATCTTAAAAAATTACAAATTTCTATATGAATTATCCTTGGAGAGGAAAGGTTTTCCAGCTTATTTTATCCAGGACAAAGTTTATACATGTTAATAATCGAAATTAACTTTGGGGGCTTTTTGGGATTATTTTTAATTTGTTTTAGGATTTTTTTTGTTTTAAACTGTAATCAAAGGTATCAGCATGAAGTATTTTCCTGAAAAAATGAAGATTTTTAGGGCCTAAGTCACATGAAGAGAAACAAGAAGAGCTTGGAGAACAGAGGTTTTTAAGGGATTAGCAGGCAGCAGCCGGGTTGGGAATTCGGGAATTTTTTCCCAGGGAATTCCCATCCTTACATCCTCCCAGACAGCATCCAGCTCGATGGGGGGCGTGGCTTGTTTCAGCATGCTCTTGAAGGCTGATTCCTTCCTCTTCATCTTCCGCGCTTCCTCCTTTTCCCTCTCCCTTTCCCGGGCTTCCGCCTTTTCCAGCAGCTGCAGGAAGTGAAAGGCACGAGGGATTGGGAAGTGGAAGGAAAATGAATCAGTTTATTGCGATTTTTGGACAGTTGTGTCTCAATGTCCTTGTAATTTCCAAGTGATTAAGTACAGGAAAATCCATCCATTATTATTCTAGCAAAATCATTATATTAAATTATTATTGTACCAAAAATTAATCAATTCTCTCTTTTCCAAGCATGGAATTGCAGTTCCTGAGAATCTAAAAAACGATTTAATTATGCAACATTACAGGAACACACAAATCAGGAGAAAACTGATGTACAAATGAGACAACCTGGCTTAATCCTATCCCAGAATTCCTGAAGTTGGAATGCTGATGGGTTTGGATGAAGATTTCTCTCCGCCATCTTTCTTTTGGCAACTGGGATCAGCTCAATAACTCTAACTAGCAGAATATCCCTCAGATATCATGGAAGTAGTTGGGAAATAAACCCTAATTGCTGTTTGGGGAAGAGGTTTCCCATCCTAATTATCCAGCTATCCCTGTGAATTGACGAATGAAGGAATACTCACGCTGTTGAAAGCCAGCTTGATGTTCCCTGCATCCAAAGTGGTGGCTCTTTTCGTGGAGCTGATGACAGTGACAAAATCCTCGAAGGAAGTGTTCACTTCCACCACAAACCCTTTATCCTGGAAGACAATTCCCCATTCAGCGCGAGGGAATCGGGAATTCCCTGCGGAAGGGCAGGAAGGATCTGGGCCCTCCTCACCTTGAGGATGTCTTTGATGATCTTCTTCTCGTCGTGGTAGCGAGCCTTGAGATCCTCCACGTAGAACTTGAACAGGTCCAGGGCAGTTGATCCTGAGGGAAGGTTCAGCTGAGCCCCAGGYCGGGTTTAACCCCAGAGCTGCTTTCCTTCAATATTCAAAATTAAAGAACAATCAACCTGCTCCGTCCAGCCCCAAATCCAAGAGTTCCTCCTCCTTACCGGGCTGCCCCAGCATGCTGGTGAATCGGATGTCGGAGCTGATGGCTGGATACAATTCCATCCACGAGGACATGGAATGCAACTGGCCGTGCTCGTGCAGCTCGTCCAGGAACAGCTGCAAAACACGAGGAAAATGGGAAGTTGGAGTGGCTCCTCTCGCTTCTCCTCGGCTGCCACCTGGGATGGATTGTCTCCGTAACTGGAATTTTGTTGTTGTTCCAATAGCATTGAAAAAATGACTTTTTACGTTGTTTCTTCCCGCTTTTCTCCACCATTTACAACATTCCAGCTGCATTTCCCTCCCATCCAGCCCTGACTTTTCCCTACTTTTCCAGCTTTCTAGCACAACACAGCAGAGAAGATGTTACAAGCCCACACCAGAGGCTTTAAGCCCCCTTTAGTCAACTCTCWGAGATAAAAAACCCCACATGGAATATCCCATGGTATTCCACGAGACATTTAGGACCAACCTGGAAAGATTCCCTGTTTTTACGCTGCCTCCTCCTTTCCCTCAGCAAACTCTTCTGCTTCTCTTCCTCCTCCTCTTTTTCCAAGGCCCTGATGTGTTCCTCGAAACAGATCAGCGCATCCTCCTTATCCATATCTAGTGACAAAACAGGGAAAAGGGGGAAAAATCAGGTKATTTCTTCCCGCTCGGGAAGAAATCCTCCTTCCCAAAGGAATTCCCAGGCCAGGGCCATACTCTGGAGCTCCTCATCCTCGGCAAAGGTGGGGTTGTCCATGAGGTACTGCTGGGCCTCTGACCACGTGGTGCAGTAGGTGACGTTGGCCATGTTATCCAAGATGTTCTTCAGAGCTTCCCAATTCCTCTTCCGGAGCTGCTTGGCTTGTTCCTGAGGGGAAAATCCAGGTTGTTTTGGGGTTCAGTTGGAGGTGGTGTGGACAGAAAGATCAGGTTTATTCTCCATGAAAGCATAAAATTGATCTTTTATTTATATAAAATCACGGAGTTCCAGAGTGGYTTGGGTTGGAAGGGACCTTCAAGCTCATCCCAATCCAACCTCCCGTCCTGGATAGAGACATTTTCCATAGACCAGGTTGCTCCAAGCCCCCATCCAACCTGGCCTTGGACACAACACAACTTTTCCGTCTTATTACTGTTTCACTGATTTAGAACAAGAAACATCAGGAATTTATTAAAATCCCCATACAAACTCAACACGTGGCAAAATTATCAGGAACAAATCCCAATAAACCCCAAAACCTTCCCAAGGAAGTGCTGTTTATCTGCCAGAAAGCCTCCAGCAGCAGCACACGAGAGGTTTCAGGTGATTCAGGAACAAGGGAGGGGATATTGGATGTGTTTGTAGGGAATTTACCTTCTCTTTCTTGGACAGGAAGAACAGAACATCCTCGTAGATCTCCAGGCGGTCCCGCTCGGATATGGCATTCCACACTTCCATCTCCCCAAACATCTGCTCAGCTTTCCTGGGCAAAACCAAGGGAAAACACAATCCTTTATTCATTTATTGGTGACTCAATTATCCCAAGAACACCAGGGAGCTCTGCTCCAAGCAGGAATGCTTTTGTAGGAATTCTCCTTGATTTTCCCTCTCGGGAAGTTTTTTTTGGTGACGCCTTTTTAATTTTGATACATGAATTAAAGAGTTAACAATGGAAGTTGATGGCACTGCAAGCAGTGCATCCCATCAGGATTGGTATCCCAGATCCCTGTTCCAGGTGTCTCACTTGTATCTGGTGGTGGATGTCATCTTCTCGTGGTTTTCCAGGAAGCGCTGGAAGGATTCCTTGGCTTCCTTGTACTTGGATCTGGCTTCTTCCTTCTCCTCCTTCTCCGTCTGCACTTTGTAAGCATTAAAGGCTTGCTTTTTTTCACTCAGCTTGGCCAGGGCACTTCCAGGAAAGGAAAAGAGGGAATAATGTCATTTACAGAGAAAGGGAATCGGAAAAAGAAGCAAAAGAAAATCAGACAAAGAAGAAAAATAAAACCAAAAATCARAAGGTTTGAATAATCCAGATTATTCCAAACCAATTACATATAATTATTTAAACAATAACACTAATTATGAAAATAATTAAGTATTAAACAAATAAAAATAAAATTAAAATATCGAAACAATAAATTGGATAGAATTATTTAATCAAATAATAATATAATAATCAAACCAAAATTAAATATAATCTAAACAGTCACCACCACTTCCCTCAGGACTAATTAATCATTTTAAAAAGAAGCACTTATTAAGAAAAGCAGTGAATAAAATGCAAGTTTCTATCACGCTGCACTTACATAATTCACAATTATATTTTTATTACAGATATCAATCACTTYTCTGTCAATTTTTGTAGCAGTCACTCATTTGAAAAAATAATCCCAGGAATCTTCAGCTTCACTGGCAATGTGTGCTTTTATTCCCAAGAAAACGTGGGCTTTTAATCCCAAAAACCAGCATAAAACACCAACTTTTCCCAACCACTCTTTCCCAATGAAAAATGAAGCATTGGAAGCATTTCTTTACRGAGGAAAGGAAGAAAATTCCCTGCCGATGGCACAAATGCAGAAATATCTTTTATTGCCATAATTTGGATTGTTTGGAAGTCAAATTCCCTAAGAAATGGTTTGTGTAGGATGCAAGGAGGCTCAGTACCTGTATCTGGGGTCATTGATGATCATTTTCATGGCCTGCTCCCAGGAAGCATTGGATGGAACTCGCTGTGGAAACAGGAAATCAGGGATTAGACCCGGGATCAACATCCAACAAGGAACAATCCCTCAAAAAAAAAACCACTGGGGAGAAAAAAAAGAGCATTTTATTTCTGAGCCAAGCCAACATTTCATTTTAATGCTCTTTTCCTTCATTTCCACAAAGGGAATTCTTCCCCCTCAAAATAAAGTAAAACCTGGCAAATAAAATAAAAATAAAACCAGGTTTTGTACTTTAATAAAATATTAATAATTGGTCAAYAAGATATTAATAATTGGCCCAAATACCTTTTCTTTTAACAGTTCTTTAAATGCTTGCTTGGCCTCTTCCTTGGTGTTCCAGGTGTAGGTTTTTTTCACTGGTTGGGCCTCCTCCTCCTCCTTCTTTGCAGCAGCACTAAAACAAACCCCAATAATTTTATTATTTCAGCATTTTTTATTAAGTTAGAGCCACTGAAGAGTCATCAACCACCACTGAACGAGGTTTTTAATTAGCAACTCAAAGTAAAAAATAATCCTACACTTTTGTTTGTACAAGGTTTTTCCTTACTGGCACTGATCCAGAAAAAGAYCCTCAGGAAAAGACCAAGAAAAAGMAAATTACTTCAGACAAATATTTCACTCCTTCAACTGGCTGCCTGCACAAGTTATCTAGGAATAATTCATAAAAATATCCTGTTGAAATTCAGCAGGAATATTCATTTCTTACAGAAAAATGTCAAGAGAAGTGCCTGAGAATAGGCYTCTTATCCTGAATTATTTCCTGCTGGCTGTAATCCCCCACGGCATTTCTTTTTTCCTTGSAATGATAAAAGTCCTAAATTACAATTTTCCACGTAATTTTTCATTATCACAAAAGAAAGGATCCCATTTTGGCTGGAAGAGACAAAGATCTCTTTAATGTTCTCTCTTCTCCCAGTGATAACCAAGGGCACAGATCCATGGAAAAGGAGCGTGAAGGGGAAGYGTTCAATGGCACCCTGGGAAATTCTTCCAGCTGTTGGAAAATTTATGGAATTTTTCCTGTCACTGATGCTCCTAAGAAATGAGAAACTGCAGCAAAGCCTATGTGGCTCCATAATTTATCATGGAATGCGCCGGGATGGAAGGAATCTTAAAGCTCATCTCATCCCAGGTTGCTCCAAGCCGCGTCCAACCCGACCTTGGACRCTTCCAAGGATCCGGGGGCAGCCACGGCTTCTCMGGGCACCCCGTGCCTCCCCACCCTCCCAGGGAATGATTTCCCCCCAGTATCCCACCTAAATCCCTTTCCCGGAGCCGCGATCCGTGCCCCGGCACTTACTCTCCCGCCGCCTCCTGCTTGGCCGCCTCCTCCGCGGCGCCCGCGGCCGCGTCCGCGCTCCCGTCCTGCGCTCCGGAGGCCGAGCTGCCCTGGCCCTGCTCCTCGGCCGCGGCCGCGCCGGCGCTCTCGGCCTCCCCGGGGGCGGCGGCGGGAGCGGATTCCCCCTCCGGAGCGGCTCCCGCGGGAGCGGCCGCGGAGCCGTCGGCGGCGGGAGCGGCTCCGGCTCCGCTCGGAGCGTCCGCGGTCGCGGTCGGAGCGGAGGCGGCCGCGGCCGCATCCTCCGGCTTCGTGCTGGAACGACAACGACAACGTCACCTGCTGCCGCTGGAACGGGGGCTGAGGGAAAAGGGGGGATCCAAGGGGGATCCAAGGGGGAATGAGGGGGCTAGGGAAAGTTAAAGGCTCTGGGAAAGGTTGAAAGGCGCTCGGAAAGGAAATTTTAGGAGATGGTCAGGAAAGGTTTGAAGGCTCCCAGGAAAGGTTCAAGCTCCCTCAGGACAAAAGGTTCAAGCTCCCTCAGGACAAAAGGTTCAAGCTCCCTCAGGACAAAAGGTTCAAGCTCCCTCAGGAC
>JACAXG010000130.1:1224238-1243389 GCA_018881555.1 Amblyornis subalaris
TCAAGCTCCCTCAGGACAAAAGGTTCAAGCTCCCTCAGGACAAAAGGTTCAAGCTCCCTCAGGACAAAAGGTTCAAGCTCCCTCAGGACAAAAGGCTTAAAGGCCCCCAGGAAAGGTCTAAACTCCCTCAGGAAAAAGTTTGAAGGGTCCCAGGAAAAGGTTTAAACTCCCTCAGAAAAAGGTTTAAACTCTCCCAGAAAAGGCTTCCAAGAAAGGTTTAAATTCCCTCAGGAAAAAAGGTTTAAAGGCTCTTAGGAAAAAGGTTTGAACTCTCTCAGGAAAAACGTTTGAACTCTCTCAAGAGAAAGTTTAAAGGCTCCCAGGAAAAGGTTTAAACTCTCCCAGAAAAAGCTCCCAGGAAAGGTTTAAACTCCCTCAGAAAAGGTTTGAAGGGTCCCAGGAAAAGGTTTAAACTCTCCCAGAAAAAGCTCCCAGGAAAAAGGTTTAAACTCCCTCAGGAAAAAAGGTTTAAAGGCTCCCAGGAAAAAGGTTTAAACTCTCCCAGAAAAGGCTCTCAGGAAAAAGGTTTAAAGGGTCTTAGGAAAGGTTGAAACTCCCTCAGAAAAAGCCCTAAAGGCTCCCAGGAAAAAGCCCTAAAGGCTCCCAGGGAAAAAATCAGCATATTATTACAAACATACCTGTTTTCTTCAGCTTTAATCATTGCTAGAGGAGAAAAAGAGAAAAATAATTAAAATGTCACTTTAAAATAGTTTATATACACAATATATATATACAATAGTTTATACCAGGGAGTTCTGGTAATTATTGAGTTAATAAAAGCAAAGTTTGAAATATTTTTGTTACTATCAATAATTTTAAYATTTGTGCTCTTTAAAAGACTGAAATCAATTCAGGTTAAAATAAAATTTAGAAATGGCACTACAGGAAGATTAGGGAATATAAAAAATGACTTTTTGGTTTCAAATAATTATTTWMATTTWAAAAAGTCRTTTRAAGARCAGAAAATCAGGATTATTAAACAGAATAAAAAAGGGAACTATCTAAATTATTACTCTTTATTTTGTTTTAAACACTTATTCCTCATCCCAGCTGATCTTCTTGCTATTTATGATGTAGTAGATTATAAATATATATATTATATATATATTTTTATATATATAAAAATAGAAGTCCAGCACCCCTTTACCTTCAAGATCCTCCAGCTCTTTGGGTTTGGCCCAGCGAGATTCCTTGGTTTGGGAATTGTAATAATAAGGCTTCCCAGAGTCTGATTTATACTCCTTCCAGGGACACTTGGACAACAATTGCTGATGGAGAGAACACAAAGATTTTCCATGGAAAATCCTCTCCAGCAATAAATAAACACGGAAAAAAAAGGTTTATAAAAAGGAGGGAGAGGGAGTTTTTATATGGGCACAAAATGACAGGATAAGGGATGGAGGATACAGGGAATGGCTTCCCACTGCCAGAGGGCRCGGATAGATGGGATACTGGAAAGAATTCCTGGCTGTGAGGGTGGGGAGGCCCTGGGATGGAATTCCCAGAGAMGCTGTGGCTGYCCCATCCCTGGGAGTGTCCAAGGCCAAGTTTGGAGCAGCCTGGGATAGGGGAAGGTGTCCCTGCCCATGGAATGGGACGAGATTTAAKGTCCCTTCCAATCCAAACCATTCCAGGATTCTGGGATTCYACACTACTTATCCAAATAATAAAAGATGAGATTTTTTTAATAAGAAAATCTATGTAAAAATGAGGAAAATTGAGGAATTTTGGCCACTTTGCACCCTCAGGTTCTACCAACATAAAGAGAACTTTGAATTTTAGGRACATTTCTTATTGGAAGAGTTTGCTCCCATTGCTTCCAGCAGAATTCTCCCTGCTGCRGGAGTTAGGCTTGGAAATCCTGGTGTTCCCACACCCTCCCACCATTTCCTGGGGGATTTGGGATACCTCAGCAGGGGTTTTGAGGTCATCTGGCTTCTCCCACGTGGACTGCTTGGTCTCCGTGTTGTARTAATAAGTTCTTCCATCCGGGGATTTGTGCTCCGTCCACGTGGATTTCTGGGAAAATCCAAAGCCAAATGAATCACCGACGAGAGGACGGGATCAAAATCCACACAAGAGTGGGATACAGACCTGCTTGGAGTGCTCCTCGGTGGCAGAGCTGCTGCTGGTGGAGCTTTGCTGGACTGTGGAGACCACRGGATGCGTTGTCTGCGGAGGAGACACAACAGGCCTTGGAAAATCCCCATTATTGTTGGGTTTCACCTCAACATCCTGAATTTTCCAAGTGGTTCAGCAGCACAGGAAAGGCAGGAGCCACGATCACACATTAAGTCAGTGTTGTTCCCAGAAAACTCCTCCTTTGGGAGTGGAGCTGTTAAATTCCACATTCCAAAGGGGCTAATTCCCACCACGAGTTGGAAGTGAAGGGTGAGACTGCAACTCCAAGGCAAAATTCCGGAAGTTCCCTGTTTCCAGAACTCAAGGAAAATTTGCTTCGAGGAGATTTTGGCTTCCTGAGTTCACATTAAACTTCCTGCTGCTTTCCATGGCCAGTTTGAATATGAATTCCCTGGAATCAGGACCGGATCCACCYGCTCTGGATCAGTGAGTGGATATGGCCAAGGAGAACTGGATTTCCTCACAGTCCAACGGCACAGAATGGGAATCTCATGGAAATATTGTGGATATCACCTATATATAATAACTGAGCTGGGACAAGGCCCACAAATTTCAAGGAAYAACCAAAAACTTGGGAAAAGGGGACAAAAAAAGGAGGGAAAATAAAAGGGAAGGAAAACCCTCTAAAATCAAGYTTTTCCCACACCACATTGGCATTCCAACCCTTTGGAATTGTGCTTTTCACATACCTGAGTTCCAGGAGGRGTCACACCTAAAAAATAAATGTATAAAAATTAATAAAAGGTTTGGTTGCTTCGTTTTTCTAAATATTCCTCAATGTGTGCAAGGAAAAAACATCCTGGGCACCAGGGAAGATTCCAGGAGTGAAATGTTCCATCCCATTTTAGGGAAAAGTGGAAATTTTTTAATATTTCAGCTGATTTGGGTTAAATATTTTTAAATTACAGCAAGTTTTTGACTCACCTACTTGTGCATCCATGCTGTTCACTCCTGGCTGTAAAAACAAGCAACAGGTAATTAAACACTGAATTAATTGGGATGAAATCCTCAAAAAAATCCAATGTTTCTTATCCAAAYGAGTGCTTTCTGCCACAAAAGGCTCTAATTCCTTAAACAGGGATTCCTACTTCCATCCTAATTATTCCTGCTCCTTAAATAAGCAATTAGGAGCATCATCAGGTGGGAAAAGCCTTTGGGTGTATTTGTGTTGCATTCCTGSAGCTCTTCCCTCCTGAAATTTCTTTCAGCTAAGGAAAAAAATTCCCAAAATTCAAATGTGTTTCCCCGATTTTTTTCCCCGTGGATTGTGGATTTAGTGTTGGTTAAGGTTTATATTCAGCTCTTGTCTGCAAATTTCAAATATTCCTCACGAAAACAGAAAAATTGGTTAAAAAAAAAGGAAAATAAATCCCATTGGATCAATTTGATTTGATATTATCCAACASGAACAAACCAGGGAATTCTCAGGAATATGTGGTGTATTTTAAGAGCATGAATCCAACAAAAATTACATTCTTTTGGAATTTGTTTTGTATTTTCAGAGCATTAATCTGACCAAAATGGTGATTTTTAGGAATTCCACTGGTTCCGATCAGCTTTCCAGAGAGGAACGGCCTGGAAAAACCACAATCCTTGGATGAAACATTCCAGGCATCCCTACAGATCCTCCAGTGACCTTTACTGAGATTAAATTTCCCACCAGGCAGCCAAAATAATCCACTAAAGGGAGAAGGAGCAAAGGTTTGTGCTTGGCCCTGGAGGAAATTCCAGAGGAATCTCACTTAGGGATATAAATCTGCATGGGAAAAAAATATAAAAATAACTTAATTCTGAATTTAAGTGTTGGAAGKGGTTTTAAGTGGATCTCTCCCAGTTAATTTAAATTAAATTCTGCTCAYAGAAATTTAGTTTTTCTCCCCTCAGAGATTTCACCTGGATTTGAACTTTTCCCTCTCCATTTCCACCCAAATATGGCTCATTCCTTGAGCCATTCCAGCAATTTTTATACTCAACGGAATTTCAGGAACTTTTATAAGAAAATCTCTTTAAAATGGATTAAAGTCTATTTAATATTGAATTAAAACTCTTAAAAAAATGAGAATTTATGTAAAATTTATACAAAAATCTCTTGGTCAGACAATGAAACTGATTCCTGCCAAACTCCAGGGAGGTGAAGGATAAGGAATTTGGCAAGAAAATTCCAGAGAAGAAAAATAAAAGGACTTTAAAGACTGCTGAAAATCACGGAAATTTTATTTTTACAATCACTCAAGAGCCACAGAAAACTCCACTGCAATGAAAAAAACATTCAAAATTTCAATTCTTATTTTTTAATGAAAGAAACCCAAAGGGTGAACAGCAGCAGCTGCTAAAAATGAGCTTTGAAAAACTGGAAAAGTGGAATTAAACTCACAGGAACCGTGGGCTGCATGGCAGCCTGGGACATGTGGGACATCATCATTCCAGGCATCACCGACTGCATCATTCCAGGCATCTGGAATTCAAGGATAGTTTCCAATATATTTGATCACATTTTCAACATAAAAGACAMTATTTTTATTTAAAAGCCATTATCTGATACTCGTTTTTAATTTAAAAATAAATCCCATAACCCTTCTAGGCAATAAAAAGCAAAATAGGTTTGTAGGATTGTGATTCCCTTCACCACATTCCCACTAAATAGGAATATTTCTATCAGGAATAACTTCCACAAATTCCGAAGTTGGATATGAAATATCAATAAAGATCATTTAAACTCCAAAAGAACAACGATGAGGGATCTGTCAATAAATAATTATTCCAATAATTCCAACAATAATTTCCATTACTGAAATCCTAAGTGAAAGCAGGAACAAACAAAGGTTGGGAATGATTCCTGCAGAATTCCAAGGCCACAGGGAATACATTAACAAAGGCAAGGTTAACTCCCAGACGTGACATTTCCCTTCAGCTTTTTGCTCTCCAGCTACCAAAAAATCCTGACTTGTTCACTGAAATATTAAATATTGAAATATTCCCTGCTTAAGAGTGGGAATTGTGGAAGAGAAATTATAAMAGAACTGTTCATGGGAGGAATAAAAGAGAATTTCTGCTGAACACACACAGCACCAAGAAGTCAAGTCCTTTTTATTTTTTAAAAATTGCTTTGTTTTCACACCAGAAGCTGCAAATTCCCACTGAAAAAATTCCTACCAAGCCTTTACACAGCAACGTAAGGAAAACATGGATGCTGTGCCCAAGGAATTGCAAAGGAAGAGGCTGAGCTGCCAGCACGGGCTGTTCCCAAAGGATCAGTCCTTCCCTGCCATCCTCCCTCTGCTCCCTCAGTCTCCACTTCCATCATCCACCATCACAAGGAGCATCCCGAGGATTTTAAGCTTTCCTGGGGTATTTATTATATCCAGAAGGAGAACTGTTGCTTTSAGAAGTTGAGGATTTAATCAGAAATGTGACTATTGGAAAAGGGCCATGGCTGTGGCTGTGTCACCTGCCAGGGTTTGCTGTCAATCCCATGGCACCAGCAACACCTGGATACACAGGATTACCACCCAATCCCTGGGATTCAGGCAGGAATCCTGCAAAAATTCAATATTTACTTATTTCTTCCCTTGCTGTAATGTTCATGTGTGTGGATGTAGGAATGAGCCAAGAATTAAAGAAACAAAGTCCCAAGACAATCTCATTCCTTSAAAACCTACAGGAAACTCCCAAAAAACTTGAATAAACCCCAAATKACGGATCCAAACCTGTTTATAATGAAAGTTAGAGCTGCATTAATTCCCTGTTCCCCATGAGAAGAATCTCCCTGGCCAGGATAAAACTCCCTGAATTATTGACCTTTCCATTTCCCAGGGAGCTTCACCCACCTCAGGGATTCCCTGGCATCACGGGAAGCCAGGGAATGAAATTCTCCCTGTGGAAGTGCCTTACCTGCCCCATCGGGGGTCCTCCCATGGGGGGCATCATCTGAGGCATCATCCCGTGGGGAACTGGGGGCATGTTGGGAGGTCTCTGTCCCATGGGATGCATCCCCATGGGGGGGTAGTGGGGCATTCCTGGGTGTCCCATCTGGAAAAGAGCAACACATCAGGAAAATCAGCAGGAAGGCAACGACCCGAAAGTGAAYAAGGAAGGAATGCTCAACACTGAGCTGGAAATGGATATGGATCCCTTTCCTGGTTTTTTTAATTAACRAAACACGTTCATTAAGGACTTTCTGTTACAGACAGAAGGAACAGCTCTGAGAGCACCTTAATAAACCCTGGGCAGAATCTTCCTTTGGAAAACAGACTTAGCAGGAAAAAAAACCCAAATTAATGAGAGCCCCAGAATGGTTTGGGTTGGAGGAACCTTAAAGCTCATCCCAGTCCACCCGTGCCCTGGGCAGGGACACTTCCCACTATCCCAGGCTGCTCCAGCCTGGCCTTGGACACTTCCAGGTATCTAGGGGCAGCCACAGCTTCTCTGGGCAACCTGTGYCAGGGCCCTCCCACCCTCACAGGGAAGAATTTCTCCCTAATCTCACCCAAGTCTCCCACCTTTCAGTCCAAAAYGAATTTTCCCATGGTTTTTCTTATCCCAGAAAACTGCTCAAGGCTGAGAGTGACACAAAAAAACCACAAGGCACTGAMAAAGTTTGAATGTTCTGACCAGAACACTTGGCTCTGCTCAATGACATCCTCAAGCCTCACACGCAGTGACAGCTCCTGGTTCCCGAGCCCCTGGTGCTGCCCACGTAATTCCAGGGGGAACAGTGTTTCCTAAAAGTCTCTTCTGCCCCTTTCCCGAGTGTTTTCAGGACTTTCAGAGGGACCTGCCAGCCTGGTGCTGTCACCAGTTGTGGGGAGCGAGAAGGTTCCCCCTGAGCCTCCTTTTGTCCAGGCTGAGCCCCTTTCCCAGCTCCCTCAGCCGCTCCTGCTGCTCCAGACCCTTCCCCAGCTCTGTGAYCCAGTGTGTCCTGGGGCATTCTGGTGTGCATCAGGAAGAGCATTCCCAGCAGGTCAAGGAGGAGATCCTGCCCCTCTGCCCAGCCCTGGGARGCACCTCTGGAGTGCTGTGTCCAGCTCGGGGCTTCTCAGGACAGGAAACACCAGGAGCGGGGCCGGCGGAGGCTGCGGAGGTGAGGAAGGGCCTGGAGCATCTCCTTGCCCAGGAAAAGCTGAGGGAACTGGGGCTGCTCAGTGCTGAGAGGGGCCCTCATCCCTGGGTGTCCCTGTGTCCAAACCTCATCCCTGGGTGTCCCTGTGTCCAAACCTCACCCCTGGCTGTCCCGGTGCCCAAACCCCATCCCTAGGTATCCCTGTGTCCAAATCTCATCCCTGGGTGTCCCTGTGTGCAAACCTCATCCCTGGGTGTCCCTGTGTGCAAACCCCATCCCTGGGTGTCCCTGTGTGCAAACCTCATCCCTGGGTGTCCCCGTGTCCAAACCCCATCCCTGGGTGTCCCTGTGTCCAAACCTCATCCCTGGCTGTCCCTGTGTCCAAACCTCATCCCTGGCTGTCCCTGTGTCCAAACCCCATCCCTAGGTGTCCCTGTGTCCAAACCTCATCCCTGAGTGTCCCTGTGTCCAAACCTCATCCCTGAGTGTCCCTGTGTCCAAACCTCATCCCTGGCTGTCCCTGTGTCCAAACCTCATCCCTGGCTGACCCTGCGTGCAGGGAGGGCTCCGGGAAGCCCAGCAAAGGCCCCAGAGGAACGGGCAGGAACTGAGCCCAGGAAGTTCCTCCTGCACAGGAGGCGTGACAGGTTGTCCAGAGAGGGTCCGGCCTCTCCGTCCGCGGGGATATCCCAGAGCCGCCTGGGATGCCCTGGGAGCAGGGAGGCGGGACCAGCCCCTCCTGGCTGCGACTCCTCTCCTCCCCCGATGCCCGCACTCACCATGAGGGAGCCGCGGTCGACGGCGCCGGGCCGCATGGCGGGGCTGAGCAGGGAGCCCCCGCAGCGGCCCAGGAGGCGCCCGCGCAGCGGCGGCCGCGGGGCCGCGGGCCCGAAGGGCAGCAGCGGCTCGGGGTCCCCGCGGGGCGGGAGCAGCGGCGCCAGGAGGCTGACGGGCTTCCCCGCCGGCCAATCGGGCCGCGCCGCCAGCCGCGCGCTCTTGGGCGATTGGTCGGCGCCCGAGCCCACCGGCCGCACGGCGTCGCCCGGCGTCAGCTGCATGAGGGGCGGCGGCTTCGGCAGCGAGAACGGCAGCGGCTGCGGGGAGGCGGCGGCGGCCGCGGCCGTGGAGTCCCCGCCGGACATGGCGGCGGCGGCGGCGGGCGGCGCGGCCCCGCCGCGCGGGGCTCGCTCTCGGGGCGGCTGCCGGGAGCGCGGGGCGCGCGGCGGAGCGGCGGCTGCGGCGGCCGAGCGCGGGGCACGCCGGGAAAGCGCTCACGTGGGGCCGGGGGCGGTGCGCCACGGGCCGGGCGGCGCCACCGGCGCCGGAAGGAAGGGGGAGTCGCCGCTCCCCCTAGTTCAGCCTCGCGTGCGAGCGAACCGGCGGGTGGCGGCAGATCTCCCCGCAGCCTTGGTGCGGGTGGTTCGCGCCGGGCTCGTTCGCGCCCCCCCCCCCCCCCCGTGGCGGTGCGGGGTGGTACGGGCCGAGCGCGGCCGGTGGAGGCGCCCGGCCCCCCCCGGCCCGCGCGCGGTGGTTGGTGCCGCCTGAGGGGGAGCGGCCGCCATGGCGGGCAGGGCAGATCCCGCCGGGATCCGGGAATGTCCCTCTGGGAGGGGATCCGCAGGGATCAGCCAGTCCAACCCYTGCACYTGCACGCCCCARCAGTCCCACCCTGTGCCTGACAGCCGTGTCCAAGCGCTCCYGGAGCTCTGGCAGCCTCGGGGCCGTGACACTTCCAGGGATGGGGCAGCCACAGCTTCTCTGGGAATTCTRTCCTAGGGCCTCACCACCCTCACGGCCGGGAATTCCTTCCCAGTATCCCATCTAACCCTGCCCTCTGCCCGTGGGAAGCCATTCCCCGTGTCCTGTCCCTCTAGGCCTTTGGAGAAAGGCCAGAAAAGAAAACAAAACAGAAACAATGTTAAAGCTCAATGTAACCTCAGCTGCAATCGTGTGAAATGTAACTCTCGGTTTTCCAGGAAAGGTTCRAATCCTTGTGTTTTCTTTGCACGGATCCCTTCTGCCGAGGTCTTGGTGTGAAGGAAAGAATTAATTTATTATACCAAAATAAAATTGCACATGATTTAAAATTCCTGCCYGTCAGTCGAGTCACTGGGAGAGAAACATCTGATATATTCCATAGTCTTGGTTTAATGTCAAGAATTCCATATCAAGAAATCAGGATCCATCTGAATAAAGTGGGAGAAGGGCTGGAAAAGGTGGGGAAAAAATTCCCGATAGTTTATATTTTGTTTTGTGCCACTTCACGCCGAGTTTAGCTGGGATGGAGCTGATCCCAYGCAGCAGAGTGGGAGAGGGTGAGAGTTTTGTGGGATAAACTGAATTTCCCAGCGCGAAATCCAAAGGGGAATGACTTTGGAGACGCAGGGAACGACCTCTGCTCCCTAGGCGTGTTTATTTGTGCCATGATTCTCTTCCCGGCCCTGGAACTGCACAACCTGGAATGTTTTCCCGTCCCCAGCGTTGCATTTCCTGTGGATGTTCCTTCACCTTTCCTTCCTGATCCCTGTGGAAAACTCTCCTGATTTTTAATCCGGATTTTCAAACGGAGTTTGTGGGTGGCTTTGGAAATACGGAATTCCGGAACGGAGAATTTGGGAATACGAGAGTCTGAAATGTTAATTTGGAAATGCAGAGTCTGAAATGTTAATTCTGAAATAAAAATTCTGAAAAATTAATTCTGAAATAAAAATTCTGAAACATGGAATTCTGAAATAAAAATTCTGAAATATGGAATTCTGAAATACAAGATTTTTTTGGGGGGGAGAATGAGCCCTGTATTTCCTTTTCCCTGGAATTTTAACCGTTGCCTGGAGTATATTCAAACAGAGGTCTCTTCTTTTTCGCTCTTGGAAAAGCTCTTTTATTTCCTATATTTAAACTGAACATAAGATTGCTCTCAGGTGTTTCCTAGACACCGATCTTTTGGAAACACAGAGAATTCCAGGAGAATTCATGGAGCGGCCAGCAGGGAGAGGCCTTGCRCACAGAACCCGCTTTCAGGCCGGGAACCACCAGGGAAGCTTCCAGCTTGTCCTGGGATTCGCTCCATGGATCAACAGGAGCGTGGCGAGGACAAACACTCAGAAGGCATTTAGAATGCCAAAGTCCATCGAGAATTCCGCCCTGCTTCCCAGGAAAACCCTGGGATGCGGCACCTGAACCCGGGAGCCGCTGGGTGTGAGGGGCAGAGTTGCCTTGGCAACCACACCTCCATTCCAGGAGAAAGCGGAGCTGCCGCTTCCCGGCCCRCCCGGATAAAACCTCGCTCCGCGCGTTCCAGATCCCGAAAATGGGGCGSTCGGATCCCGCAGGAAGCCGGGGCTGGGATTTCCTGGCTGATTATTCCCCGGCAGCTGCTCCTCCGGGAGATTTATGTCTCTTTTATTTTTCCATTAGAGCTCATAAGTTATTTAAGAATCGCGGAGATTTGGGTTTTTAAAGCCTCGCTGCTCCTGGGGGGAGGGGCGCGGCCCTTTGTTTTCCCTGCCAGAAATCCCGGGGATGTCTGACGCATCCATGGATTCGGCCCAGCACCCTTTGGGAAAGAGCTGTAGGGAGCTCTTTTCCATATTCCCAAAGTATCCTTTGCAGTTGTTTCTTCCTCTGAATAACTTCRTTTATTTGTCACTCTTTAGTCCACAAAATCAAATTTTCCAGGAGTGTATTTTTCCTTAGAAACTGTGGGATTGGGTTTTCTGCTGGATGCTGCACCATTCCCTGCAGGAATATGTTATCCCGATCRTGTTCTACTTGCACTGTCATCCCAGAAAACACCAGGCCAGAGCTGGATTCTTATCAGCCCAGTGTAGGGAAAAGTAGAAAGACTAAATCCAACTTTTTTCCTGGAAAAAAAGTCTAAAGCTGAGGATTGATAATTTCTAGGGAATGCTTCATGTAATGGAAACAGAGTGGGAATTCTTTTGGAAATGAAATATTGGCTCTGGGAGGGTCTGGAATGTCCTTGGAGCATCTTGGCCATGGAGGTGCCACTTCCTGAAATCCATTGGAGGGAATTTGGGAGCCTGGAAAACTCAGGTTCTGGGGAATTCCTACTTTTCAACAGCTTGGGAAGGTGAGAGTTTGAGGGATGGGTGCCATGAGGAGCAGCACATCCCAAATCCAGCGCCACAGGAAGGATGGGAGGCAGCTGGAGCAAAGCCAAGGCCAAACGCAAAGGAARAGCTGTGAAAATTCCCAAAATAAATTGATATTCCCCTTGGGTCCCTTCTGGCTCACGGGAATTCTCACTCCAAGACGGATCATTYGAGCTTTGTATAATAAATTGGACTTTTCCCSCCCTGATTTCCTCTCCAGCGGAATCCCAGTTCAAATCTGCCACACCTCACGTGCCTCATCCCGCATTTCCGCGGTGAGCAAGGGATTGGATCCTAAATATTTGCGTCTCCCACCCGATTGCTTTCATCTGCTTGTTGTTTTCCATAAAAATCGCGCCCCGGAACATAGATCAGCGATGCTTACGGCTTGATCCCGCGGCCGCGCGGCTGATGAATTCATGGATTTAGGACAAATAATCCCGATTTCATTACCGGGCAAGTGCTAGGAATAAAAACGGGCGGAAAAAAAAACAAATCCCGGAGTCGTGAGAGAGGATTAAAATTGGAAAGATAAAAAGAAAAATCTCTCCGGAGAAATGTTTCAAAAGCCGGGAGAGTGGTGACAGCTGCTTCCCAGAATCCAGCTCTCCAGCGGCGCTTTGGAGTCTGTGGATACGGGRAATAAACGCGGGGAGAGGGGGGGAAGCGGCGCGTGGAAAAATCCCGATGAAATAACCGCTGGAATTGTTGTTTTCCCCGGCTTTGGAGCGTGGCTGGGATGCGCCCTAAGGAGCCTAATGAGGCTCGGGATAAAAGCGCCCGGATAAAGCTGGAAGGGCGACGGAGCCGCGCGTCGTTCCCGGCGCRGCGGGAAAAGGAGCGGGATAATGGCCATTCCCTGCTCCCGGGCACGGCTCCGCTCCCAGCGGGAGCGGGAACAAAGGCGAGCTCGCCAGGGAATGGCGAGTGGGATCGGAGAGTGGGAACAGACACCCCGAGGGGGATATTCGGGAAGAGCTGGGAGCAGCAGCTCGCTCCCTGCGCAGGTGCGGCCTCTCCCTCAGGAAAGCAAATCAGTTCCTTGGGAATGATCTTCTGGAATGCTTGTTTTTCCTTCTTTCTTATTTTATTTCCTCCTTTTTTTCTTTCATCTTCTTCTTTTRAAAAAAAAATCTAATGTATCTTATTCCACTTCTGGAGTTCATTCCATAGAATCCCAGACTGGTTTGGGCYGGAAGGGACCTTGAATCCCATCTTGTTCCATGGGCAGGGACGCCTTCCACTATCCCAGGCTGCTCCAAGCCCCGTCCAAGCTGGCCTTGGACACTTCCAGGGATCCAGGGGCAGGAAGGGGGGTGGGAGAAGCTCCCTCTCCAAAGAGACGTTCCCTGGGATCACTCAAAACATCCTTTAAATTCCACTTCATATTCCCACAGAATGAAATAATGGGGAAATTAACCATGCCTTTTCCAACAATCCATTAAGAACAGCCAATCCCTCCCGGCTCCTCATCCTGCCCTGGCTCTTTTCACCTTCAAATCCCTTTTCCAACTTTTCTCTTCGTGTTTCATTCCATTTGGAATATTTGCTGCCCCTTCCCTTTCCCGTGGGGGCCTTTCCGTGCGGAGACGATTTGAGCCCTCCTTGCTGCCCATCAGTTTTCCTTATTTTCCCCACCACATTCCCGGCAAAGGGCACGGAGCGCGGTGGGAAGCGGGATCACTCCGACAGCACCGGATGTTGGCCGAGCCCCTGCTCGCTCCTGCCGCCTTCCCTGTTCTTCCCAAAGAGCACCGGAAAAGTCCAGGAGAGGCGACTTTTTAACGAGGAAACAATCAAAAATGAGAAGTTTTGGCAGAATTCCCAGGTTTTTCCCGCTGGGACAGCGCTTCCCAGTGGGAAGGCGCACAGCCCAGGGAATGGGACTTCCCGCTTCTGGCAGCGGGAAGCCATTCCCTGTGTCCTGTCCCTCCGTGCCTTGTCCCAAGTCCCTCTCCAGCTCTCCTGGAGCCCCTTTAGGCCCTGGAATGGCACACTCAGGTCACTCCAAAGCTCCTCTTTTCCACRCTGAATTCCTGAGGAAGTTTTCAATTCCTGTAATTGTGTTTAAAGACATTGGATRTAATTGGATTTTTCCAATTCGGAGCAAAACGCAGTTACAACACGTTGTGTTTTCATCCAGGATACAGGGAATGGCTTCCCACTGCCAGGGGGTTAGAKGGGATATTGGSAAGAAATTCCTGGCTGGGAGGGTGGGGAGGCCCTGGGGTAGAATTCCYGGAGAAGCTGTGGCTGCCCCATCCCTGGAAGTATCCAAGGCCAGGCTGGCTGGGGCTTGGAGCACCCTGGGATAGTGGAAGGTGTCTGAACACAAAATGGGAATATTTATCTCCCACAAAACGTTTCAAACCCCTGGGATATTCCCTGATTTTCTGGGTATTATTTCCGTGCTGCTTTTCGGGATGGAGCTGAAGGGAGACCAAACCAATTAGCGATTAAAATGGGATGAAATCCACTCATTTTCCCACAATTCTCCTCGTGTTGGACTTCCCCTGATACAAATCAGCAATTTTGGGTTCCTGTATTCAAATCCTTGGATTCTGCGATGATTGGGCTGTTTTATTTTCCAACCCCGCAGGGACTGAATCCTCTCCAGCGTTTTTATTGGATTSGCAGCCGATCTGCTCCATGTGATTTGAGGAGTTTCTAAGCTTCGATAACTCCTGGAGTCGTAGCTCCACGCAAGGAGCGAATTCCCAAGGATATTAAAGGGTTTGGACAAAGAGACAAAGGATAAGAATCCCGCTGGGTTATTGTACATTTCAATGTTATATTTATTAGGATTTGGCTGCCGAAGGAATCATTATGGGAGGTTTTATCTTTATGAATTATATAAAATTGCTTTTCCCGCGGTGTTTTTCCCGGGAAGATCGAATCTCCGGTCGAGTGCGGAATTTGGTTCTCCTCAACTTATTTATGGGAATTCACGAGGGAAAAAACGTGGCTTGAATAAATATAACCTGGTTTTATGTCAGGGTTAATCGGGGAGGAACATCCCCTCCAAGAAATGTCATTCCCACCCTGCAGAGCCWGCTTGGATTATTCCTGTGAATATTCCCGGGAAATGAAATGGGTTTGGAAGCTCGGCTGTTGCCGCAGCTCCTGCMCCACCAGCCAGCAGCCTGACCGCRCATTCCAGGAGGGAATTTTCCCRAWATCCAACCYGASCCTCCCCTGGCACAGCCCGAGGCCRTTCCCTCTCWTCCTATCCCTGTTCCCTGGGACGCTATTCCCTTATTCCGGTGTGCGGATCCCTCCGTGCCTTTCCCGGAGCACACCCAACACCCACCGGGGGATTTTTCGTTGGTTTATTTTTAGCTTTCCCCAAATCATTCCCAGACCGGGATTAAGTCTCCCTGCGTGGAGCAATCCCAGGCTGCTGGTGTGTGCTCCACGTCTGGCGCTGCCCACAGTGACCTACAAAATCCAGGGGCTGAAATCCCGGGGATGAAAAAACCCCGAGGATGAAGAATTCCGCTGCTCTCACACTCCGGAGGAGCAGGAGAGGCTCTGGAAATCCACACGGAGCCTTTGATCCCGTCCTTCCTCCCCTTCCGGCGCTTGGCCTGAGTTCCCTTTGGGAAAAGGGCTGCTGGAGGGGGAATGAAACCACGGGAAAGAGATGGAGAAGGGACAGGAGAGGGGAAACGGTTCTTGAAGGAATCATGCTCGAGGATGGAGTCATGGAATGGCTCAGTTGGAAAAGCCCTCTGAGAGCATCAAGTCCAACCATTCYYCACCACTGATCCATGTCCTCAAGTGCCACATCCACACGGCTTGGAAAACCCTCCAGGGGTGGGGACTCCACCTGCCAACCCTTTCCATGAAGGAATTTTCCCGATATCCAACCTGAGCCTCCCCTGGCACAGCCTGAGGCCGTTCCCTCTCCTCCTGTCCCTGTTCCCTGTTCCCAGAGCCCGACCCCCCTGGCTGCCCCCTCCTGTCAGGAGTTGTGCAGAGCCAGAAGATCCCCCCAAGTCCCTTTCCCAGCTCCCTCAGCCATTCCCGGTGCTCCAGCCCCTTCCCAGCTCCGTTGTTGCACGCGGAGTCTCCGCTCGCTCCTTGGATTATAATGGATGTGGGAAAGACAGGTTTTCGAGCAGGAATAAAAGAACAAGGGGAAAGCATCGCTAAGTGGGGCTTTCCAGCCGCTGCTGCCATGAATCCAGGAATCGGGATCAAACSTCCTTGTCAGTCACTGATGGAGCCTGCGGAAAGAACCGAGCGTGGGAGCAAAACAAAGGATTTTCCAGGGAAATCTTCCTCTTAGACTGCTGCCTGTCACGCACCATTCCTTTAGGGTTTGTAGGACTTCTACAACTTACCTGGGGATATTTTTCCTTTTGGATACAGAACCTGTGGCCTGTTTTAGTTCCCGTTTTTTGGGATTAATTTCCGGGAACAGCCATGTTTTCCTGGAAATCTGCGGCTGGAGCCAATGAGGCTGTTTGAGGTGATTTATCCATGAGCACAACGAGCCGAGAATTCCACGTTCCCTCGGCTTTTCCAACAGCTCTTGGCTGTCCCGCTCTGTCGGCACTGGAATGTCGGGGGTGTCTAGAGAGAGGCCATAAAGATGCACCGAGGAAATGCGGTGTGATCCCAGCGCAAATTCCCAAGGAAAGCAGGAAACCGGGAGAAGGCAGTGCTGGGGGTAGGGAGAAATCTTATCCTTCTCCCAACAGGTTGACGTGGGAGTCCAGCACCAGGAAAACCTTCGGCTKTTGGGAGGAAGTCAGTGGAATTGATGTTGTTGGCGCAATGATCCAAGGGCTGGACACACTGGGAGAGATGGGAATGTTCACCTGGAGAAAAAAAGGATCCAGGGAGAGCTCAGAGCCCCTGCCAGGGTCTAAAGGGGCTCCAGGAGAGCTGGAGAGGGACTTGGGACAAGGCATGGAGGGACAGGACACAGGGAATGGCTTCCCAGTGCCAGAGGGCAGGGTTAGATGGGATATTGGGAAGGAATTCCTGACTGCGAGGGTGGGGAGGGGCTGGGATGGAGTTCCCAGAGAAGCTGTGGCTGCCCCTGGATCCCTGGAAGTGTCCCAGGCCAGGCCGGACGGGGCTTGGAGCATCCTGGGATAGTGGGAGGTGTCAGGGATGGAACCGGATGGGCTTTAAGGTCCTTCCCACCCGAGCCAGTCCGGGATTCTGGGATGATTCTATCAATTAATGAGCAAAATGCAGTCCGAAATTCCCTTTTTATCTTTTCCATGGCAGCTCGGCCTGAATTCCATTGTGAACCTGAAATGGCTTGAAACTCCTTTTTCCTCCCTTTTTAAAATGCAATTTGCGGAGTCTTTTGTGCTTTTGCTCCTGATAAACAGAAACTTCCCTTSTTCTGGGCTCTCATCGGGAGAAATTTCCACGTTTAATGTGCCGAGGGATCCATCAGTGCCACGGGCATTCCATAAACTCCAGCCCCGATGTTTGCCGCCGCGTGCAGGGGAGCTTTGTGCTGGAATCACGTGGAGGGAATAAAAAGCTGCTCCTCACGTGGGAATGTCTCCACGGCTCCCCGGGAATGAGGGCTAATTAATGGGAACGACGGGAGCCGCTGCTCCTGGGGGTCTGATGGGCYTGGAAGAGCCTGGCTGGGAAGGAAAATGAAGGGATGACGTCAGCAGCGTTTCTCAGGGAATAACGAAGGAAAATGGTTTGGTTTCTCTCCGATCCTCACTGGTGACCCTACAAAAATCCCTTTCTTTGCCAAGTGCATCCATAGGTTTGGGATTGTGCCTTTTTCCAGCCTGGAGAGCTTTCTGCCTTGGGACACTGGCAGCGGGTGGATCTGCTCCCTTGGAATCCAGGCAGGGATGCAGAGTGSGGCTGAGTTAGGGGCTGAATCCAAAGTTAAGGAATGTCACCGGGGCAGGAACATCCATGGATCTTCTGCTTCCATAGCGCCACACACAGCGCATTAGGATCATGGATCCCTAAATAGTGTTGTCCTTGGTCTGCAGCACCTKGAGCTCTCCAAAGATCATGGAACCACAAACTCATAAAATCATGGAATGGTTTGGGTTGGGAGGGACCTGGGAGATCTCCTAATCCAGCCCTGCCRTGGGCAGGGACACCTCCCACTATCCCAGGCTGCTCCAAGCCCGGTCCAAGCTGGCCTTGGACACTKCCAGGGATCCAGGGGCAGCCCCAGCTTCTCTGGGAATTCTATCCCAGCCAGGAATTCCTTCCCCGTATCCCATCTAACTCTGCTTGACAACAGCAGAAGCGAAGCCCAGCCCCTCCGACCTCAGAATTCCAAAGCCCAGCTCAGCCCAGCCCCAAAAGCCGGAGAGATCCATCAGGGAAGGCCTCGCCGAGCCCAGCTGAAGGCTCCCTGGATGCCTCATTTCCATCAGAAATTCCCCCCGCTGCTGATTGAGGGATCACAATCCCGGGGTTTGATTGCTCTCCGCAGGACTGAGCAGCCCCGAGGATCCACTTCCATCGCTCCGCGGAATCCGAGCCTTGGAACGAGGCCCCACGGATGGCGCGGAGCGCGGGAGGAGTTATCCCTCAGAAACGGCTCCTGCCAAAACACATCCCGGCCTTCCCRAAACGTGCATGTGCAGAGGGCTCAGTAGAGGGAGCGTCCTGGCATTGGCACAGCAGCTCTTCCCAAAAAAGGGGGCTCTTGGGATTGTTYGGCCTGGAGAAGGGAAGCTGCAGGGAGAGCGCAGGGAGAYGGAAGGGAGCCTGCGGGAAAAATGGAGAGGGGCTTGGGACAAGGCATGGAGGGACAGGACACAGGGAATGGCTTCCCACTGCCAGAGGGCAGGGAGAGATGGGATATGGGGAAGGAATGTCTGTCTGTCTGGGAGGGCGGGGAGGGGCTGGAATAAAATTCCCAGAGAAGCTGTGGCTGCCCCTGGATCCCTGGAAGTGTCCAAGGCCAGGCTGGACAGGGCTTGGAGCAGCCTGGGACAGTGGAAGGTGTCCCTGCCCATGGCAGGGGTGGGATGGGATGAGCTTTAAGTTCCTTCCAACCCSAAACTTCCTGTGATTCCCTGACTCTCTGGTTACAAGGAGCATGGAATGTCATTGCTGAATCCCAAATTTCTGTTGYGCAGAATCCCGACTGTCCCCGTTCCCGCTCCGGAGCCGGCACAGATGGCAGCAGGGTCACTCGGACACCTGCCCCGAACAGGCACAGCTGCGTCCCAGCRCTCCAGACCCGGGAAAAGATTCCAGAGGGATCCCGCAGCGCGGACAAGGACGAGGAGCGGCTGCAGAGAGCGGGAATAACGGGAACAGCTCGGCCGGGGCAGGGATCGGGAGCCGAAGGACACGGCGGCGCCATCCTCGCCTTCCCGGGACGTGCCCGGGAGCGACTCCGCTSTCTGCATCCCTGTTTTCCCTGTTTTCAGTCCGTGGCTCGGGGTTTGGGATCAGCCCRTGACGGGGACGCTGCTCCTGCTGTCTCTCCATGGAACGTGCTGGGAATTGCTTGGTGCTTCCAAGCTGGCGCTGCCCGAGGCGGAGCGGGACAGCAGGGAGGGAGAGAGGCTCTGGCTTCATCAACTGCGTTAATGAGGGAGCATTAATGAGGGAGCCTTAATGAGGGAGCCTTRATGAGGGAGCATTAATTMATGTCTACCTCGGATGGCTCAGGATAAAATCAGGAATTCGGGAAAACGATCCCGAGCAGGGTTAGGATTGGCCTCTCCTGGCGTCCCACAACTGCACCCGTGGCAGCTGCAGCCCAGCCCGCTGGGGATTTATATTTATATTTATATTTATATTTATATTTATATTTATATTTATATTTATATTTATATTTATATTTATATTTATATTTATATTTATATTTA
>JACAXG010000130.1:1275171-1285659 GCA_018881555.1 Amblyornis subalaris
ATTCCCTATCCCATCCCACCCATAACCTGCTTTATTCCCTATCCCATCCCACCCATAACCTGCTTTATTCCCTATCCCATCCTGCCCTAAACCTGCTTTATTCCCTATTCCATCCTGCTCATATCCTGCCTTTTCCCTGTTCCATCCCACCCTAAACCTGCTTTTTCCTCTATTCTATCCCACCCTAATCCTGCTTTTTTCCCTTTTCCATGCTGCTGTTGGGCCTTTCCCGATAAAACCAGGATTCCAGGCTGGAACAGTGGCTCGTGATGACCCCTCAAGGAGCAGTTTCTCCAGTTTTTCCAGCAGTTTCTCCAGTGCCGAGGACAGGAGTTCCCTGCTGGRGCCAGAGATTCCAGAACTGGAAAAAACACAAGGAATGGGATATCAAGTGAGGAAAAAGGGAATTAAGGCCKGGATGCGGAGGATGGATTCTTCCATCCAGACTCCCGAGGGGCCCACGGGAGGAGTTACAGATGTGAATTAAGGTTTTGTGTCGATTTCTGTACAATATCCCATTTATCCGTGTTTGGGGATCCTGAGGAGCTGCCGGGGAGCCGCCGGGATTCAGGCACGCCATGGAATGCTTCGGGTTGGAAAAGCCCYCTGAGACCGTGGAATCCAACCATTCCCAGCTCTGCCAAGGCTGYCGCTGATCCTGTTCCCAGGTGCCACGCCCACTCCTCGATCCCTCCAGGGATGGGGATCCCACAACCCTTYCCATGGGGGAATTTTCCCGATATCCAACCCGAGCCTCCCCTGGCACAGCYYGAGGCYGTTCCCTCYCCTCCTGTCCCTGTTCCCTGGGAGCAGAGCCCGACCCCCACCCTGCTCCAGTCGGGAATTGCAGASAACAAGGGCTCTCCATGAAAATTCCAGGCAGAGCTGTAGGGAAGGGAATGATCCCTCMAGGCCGTGGGGTTCTTCCATCATTTCTCTGGATCTGTGATCCCACGTGAATCCGATGGATTTCAGGATAATCCTCGTGGATCAGCGGAGAGGCTCCAATATTTCCTAATATCAGGCAGAGGGAAGGGAATCCAAGTCCTTTCCATAGTTACAATCGCCAAGGAAACCGCTCCGTCGGTATCCAGGGCTGGAATTTCATTTTTCCTTTGTGAGGCTGTTGGAGAACTGATCACCGAAGGAAAACTCCTCCGGCCTTCATGGAATGCTCAAATTCCTCGTTTTGTATCCCATTATCCCAGAGCTTCTCCCGTCCCTCTGGAGCTCGTTGGAGCAGCTGCTTTTCCATTCTCAAAAAAGGAAAATTTAAAAATATGGATGCACCCGATGGAAAACCAGGAATTAAGGGATTCTCGGTACTCGGGATGTTTTCCAGCCGTCTCAGATCTTTCCTAAAATAACCCTTTTAAAATATTTTCTTGGAATATTTATTTCAAAGTTGGTCTCTCCGAAGAATTTCCAGGGCCTGAAAGGTTTTCCCAAATCAAGCAGATTGTGGAAAATGATTGGATTCTATTGAAAGATCAACCTTTTTTTTGTGGAAAAGCAGCTTTCTGAGCCTGGGGAAATGTTGGAATGTGGTGCAAAACCACCACCAGCAGCTTCCCAGTTGTCCCAGTAAACTTTGGGCTGCCTGACTTTTATCGGATCTCTGTCGTTTCCAGCCATCCCTGATTTTCCCAGTTGGATCCAGGCTCAGTCCAGAGCCAAGTGTATCCTCAGGGGAATGTTTTCCCTGGCCCTGTGATGCATTTCCCTGCTTTGGCAAACATTCCAGAGGTGGGATCGCACCGGAGCTGGAGGGGGACAGGGGCAGGGAATCCCAAGGGATTGGATCAGGAGGAGATTTGCTCCTTTGGCATTCCCTGCCTGCTCCAAGGCAGGAAAGCAAGAAGGGACCAGAAAAAGGAGTCGAGGAATYCCTGGAAGTTCAATTCCAGCCAGCTGTGGGGCTTCAGGAGAGACAGGAAACTCCAGCTTTGCTGGGAATTCTGAACTGGAGAGGAGGATCCTGAGGTTAAGGCCGAGCTCAGGGTTAACCCTGGGAGCAGGTGTCCCGAATAGCCGGATTTGGGATGGCTCTCCCGGGAATTGCAGGTGTGTTTCCCTGAAATCCTGCGCCAATCCCGGAGGCAGCTGCATCCCTGTCTCCAGGTGGGGCCCAGTCCCTTCCCAGAGGAGGCCGAGCCGGAGCCGGGGGAGCTCCCTGCCAGCTGGAACCTGGATTTTGGTGCTTTTCCAGACAGCTCCCGTGTCATTCCCATGTCATTCCCGTGTCTGTCCACGTGCTCATGAGCCGGGGATTCGGATCCGTGATTTTTAATGGGTTTTCAGTGAGGCTCTGGAGTGGAGGAGAGAATTCCGGATAATTATCCCGGGGAAGTTTCCGTGCTGGCCACGATCCCATCTCCATTCTCCTTCCCATGCAATCCCTTGAACGGAGCCTTTTCCCGCTGCCCTTCCTGCGGGATTTTCCCGACACAAACCCTTCATCCCTGCTGATCAGCCTGAGAAACGACATTAAATCCGGAAAAAAAGCAAGGATTGTCTCCTTCTCTCCCTTGGAGAGGGACAGTGGAGGATTTGGGCAACTGTTCATTTTTCTCCTGTCAGGAAAATCTTCCCTCTTTTATTTCCCTCTTTTGTATCCTGGGCAGTTCCCAATCCTTTGCTGAGGAGCAGAGGATAGGAGGATATTTTCCGGTTTCAAATGGGATGGATGTAAAGCCTCCAGCCTCTGCAAAGCCCCTGCTTTTCCCTGATTTTCCTTGATTTTCCTTGATTTTAGGTGCGAACCTCCTGGTTTTCATTTTTCTTACTTTATTTCAGGTGCAAACTTCCTGGTTTTCCTTTATTTTCAGATGGAAACCTTGTTTTCCTTTATTTTCCTTTATTTTTAGGTGCAAACCTCCTGGTTTTCCCTTATTTTCCTTTATTTCTGGTTCAAACCTCCTGGTTTTCCTTGATTTTCTGGTGCAAGCCTCCTGATTTTCCTTTATTTTCCTTTATTTTCAGGTGCAAAACTTGTTTTCCTCTAATTTTCCTTTATTTCCACTGCAAACCTCCTGGTTTTCCTTGATTTTCCTTGATTTTCCTCTATTTTAGATGCAAACCTCCTGGTTTTCCTATATTTTCCTCTATTTCCCGTGCAAACCTCCTGGTTTTCCCTATTTTCCTGTATTTTCAGGTGCAAACTTCCTGGTTTTCCTTTATTTTCTGCTGCAAACCTCCTGGTTTTCCTTTATTTTCCTTTATTTTCAGGGTCTTGTCTCCAATTGGGCCTGTTATCCCAATTCCTGGTGCCTGTTATCCCAATTCCTGGTGCCTGTTATCCGAATTCCCGGTGCCTGTTATCCCAATTCCTGGTGCCTGTTATCCCAATTCCTGGTGCCTGTTATCCCAGTTCCCAGTGCCTATTATCCCAATTCCCATCTTCCCCTTACCAGGACCTCTCCTGGTGAGATCTTTCCGTGGCTCCAGAGGAATTTCGGGACTAAAAGCAGGAAGCTCCCGGAGACGCCCCATCAGCTGGGAAAGGTGCAGCTCCCAACCCTCCGGAGCTCCACATCCACATCCATTCCTTTTCCCACTGAAGGACTTCACTTCCAGCCCCAATGGAGACTCATTCCCACCCTTCCACATCCCCTCTTTCCCTGGGAAATGACTCATCACARGGAGCCATGGACATCCTGCTCTCCRGAAGATGTTTTCCCGGAATTATTCATCCCTGGAAGAGTGCCCAGGACACATCCATCGCCTTTGGATGAGCCCCTCATTCCTTTTTCCAACCATTTATTTTATGGCCTCATGAAGTCATGGCTGGGCTGGATTGAATCCCTGTCCTGTCCATCGATTCCCTAAAAATCCAAACAAAACACGGCTGGGAAGGGAAGCACAACCCAGCTCCGGGATTATGGCCCCGTTTTGGTGCGGCTTTTTAGGATTCTCCCAAGCACCGTGTGACATTTGTGCTTTCTGCTGGATAATCGGGATTTTTCTTTTGGATTTGGGAGGAACCAGGAAGGAACAGCTTTTGGGAGGAACAAGGAAGGAACTGCTCTTGGAAGGAACAGTTTGGGGGTGGAATAGTGGGAGATGTCCCTGCCCATGGCAGGGCTGTGGAATGAGRTGGGATTTAAGGKCCTTTCCGACCCAAACCAGCCTGGAATTCCACGATCCCAGGCATGGGATGGTCCAAGCAGGGATGCTGAGGATGAGGGATCTCCGGCTCCGAAGCAAAGCCGGGCAAGGGCTCTTCCAGGAGCTGCACATTCCAGGCGGCACATTGCCAGGATTTGGGATTTGGACAGGAAAACTTCTGGAATAAATGAAGGAGCCTGGTCCTGGCTGGAATTTGGCTCCTCCACTGATTGCCTCTGGCACGCYGCTCCCTCCCTAAATCAGGGATATCGATCCAGCTTGGATTGCTCGGGAGCAGGACAAATTCTTTCCRGCCTCACCTCGGAGCACCGGGTGGAATGGATGGCGCTTCCCACTTCCTGAGCTGCTGGAGCCTGGCTCAATCCTCCTTTTTCAGGCAGTTAGGGAACGGATCCGTGCACAAACCCAGCCATTCCCTCCTCRCTCCACTGGGCAGCAAGGCAGGAGCCAAGGAATGAGCTCTGGATYCATGGAATGTGCTGCTGAGCCACCGGGATAACGCGGAGCCAACAGCACCGAGCCTTCCACCACCATTCCAACCAGGGCAGTGCTCCCGGGTTTTAGCTGGRAAATCACAGGATGCCCATCCTTGGCAGCAATCTGGGACGAGAAGGGATTTTCCAGCCCGGTTTTCCCTTGCTGTGGGTGTGGATGAACTCCACCAGCACAGCTCCGAAGGCTGGGAATTAATGGATGCAATTGTGGTTTTCCCCCTCATCCCGGCTTTGTTGGATCCAGGGAAGTGCCCGGGCTGAGAGGGGGGTTCCGATTTATCCCTGGGCGCGGAGGTGAAACCATTCCCATCTCCCGGACAAACAGGAAAGATTGGACTCCACAATCTTTCAATTCTTTTCCCACCCAAACAATTCCATGACATGGAGTCCCCCACGAGCTCCCACCCTCCTTTTCCCTGTTCCAGCCCGGAGCTGGAAAACGAAAGCCCCAGCCCTTCCGTGGCACCACGGAGCTCCCTGGAATCTTCCAGCTCTTTTCACGGCACGGGTTCCTGGTTTTTCCCAACCCTCCTTTAATTAAGGAGCGTGTTTTCCTCCGGTGTCCAAGCTCCGAGGAATGTCAGGGATCGTTAGCCAATTCCTGCTGGGCTCTGTTTTCCAATCTCGCCGTGGTTTTTYCCMYGGGTGATTCATTCCTCACTCAAARGACATCCCGTGGATCCGCTCTGTTCCAGCTCCAGGTGTTACTCATGGGCAAAAATGGGCCTGGAGCTGCTGGAAAAGCGGGAAAAGGGATAGGAAGCGCATGGAATGTGCAAAGGGAATGAAGGCAACGAGTGGTTCCCGCTCTGCTGATATTCCAAGGTTTGGCACCAGTGCAAACCAGAGGGRTGGAATTCGGGATTGTTTGCTGATGGGATCGCATTCCACACTCCTTTCCGTGTCCCAGTGGGATTTCACACCAGCTTCCACGATCCAGAGCAAGGACTATGAATTCCTCATTTATTTCATGGCACATCCACAAATAAAGCCCCAAACACACCTGAGATCTCCCGTGTGAGTTTTCCAAGCACAGTTCCATTTTTCCCACTGTGAAATCATCCCTAAGTTCCTCTCAGGTCCAGTCTCAGCAGGTGAATCCTTGTGTTCATCCCTCAGCTCCTCGGACACTGCCRGAGAGAGGGAAAAGTCTTCCCTACTCCGATGTTCCTGTGGGATTATCCTGAGCTGCTCCTTCCTTCTCAGCTCACAGGAGCTCCTTTTCCTCCGTGTTTGCCGGGACAGGGAATTGGAGGAGCTAAAACAGAAGGAATAAGCAGGAATTTGCACTGAGGGGGTGACAGGGCTGGAATGGGAGCACGGGGCTGGAATGGGAGCACAGGGATGGAATGGGAGCACAGGGATGGAATGGGAGCACAGGGCTGGAATGGGAGCACAGGGATGGAATGGGAGCACAGGGATGGAATGGGAGCACGGGGCTGGAATGGGAGCACAGGGCTGAACACTGGGGGGCTGGATCATGCCCTGTCCTCTGAGATCCCACCAGGACCTTCTCCTCCATCCCTGCTCCATCTCCTCCATCCCTGCTCCATCTCCTCCATCCCTGCTCCATCTCCTTCATCCCTGCTCTGTCTCCTCCATCCCTGCTCCATCTCCTCCATCCCTGCTCCATCTCCTTCTTCCCTGCTCTGTCTCCTCCATTCCTGCTCCATCTCCTCCATCCCTGCTCCATCTCCTTCTTCCCTGCTCTATCTGCTTCATCCTTTCTGCCTCTCCTCGATCCCTGCTCCTTCATCCCTGTGCTCCATCTCCTTCATCGCTATTCCATCTCTTCCATCCCCACTTTGTCTCCTCCATCCCTGCTCCATCTCCTTCATCCCTGCTCTGCCTCCTCCATCCCCATTTCATCTCCATCTCCTCCATCCCCGCTCCATCTCCATCATCCCCGCTCCGTCTCCTTCATCCTCACTCCACCTCCTCCATTCCTGCTCCATCTCCTCCATCCCCACTCCATCTCCTCCATCCCTGTTCCATCTCCTCCATCCCTGCTCCATCTCCTCCATCCCTGCTCCACCTCCTCCATCCTCACTCCATTTCCTTCATCTCCATCTCCTCCATCCCCACTCCATCTCCTCCATCCTTGTTCCATCTCCTCCATCCCTGCTCCATCTCCTTCATCCCCACTCCACCTTCTACATCCCTGCTCCATCTCCTCCATCSMCACTCCATCTCCTCCATCCCTGTTCCATCTCCTCCATCCCCACACCATCTCCTCCATCCCCGCTCCATCTCCTCCATCCCTGCTCCACCTCCATCATTCCCGCTCCGTCTCCTTCACCTCCATCTCCTCCATCCCCGCTCCATCTCCTCCATCCCCGCTCCACCTCCCTCCGCGGTTCCTCCGGCCAGGCTCCCTGGAGACGCTTCCAAAACAGCAGCAAGTAGTGGGAAGAATAAATTCCCTGAGCCGGCTGTGACGGAGCGAGGGCCGGCGGAGCGACGGACGGCTCCGKGCGTGTGTCCCCCCGGGCTCCCGTGACACTGCTTTTCCAGGAGCTAAAAATACATCCCGGAGCCGAGGAGCAGGTCCCAGGCCGCCCGCGGCCAAGTTGATGGATACGCTCGGACCTGGACGGCTCAGCCTTCCTTCGGTTCCCGTTCCCAGCGGAAGCGTCTGGGCCCCGGCCAWAAGGAGGAGCTGACTGTGGGCATGGATAATAAAGGTGTCCATAAAAGAAAGCAGATCCCTGTGAATGCATCAGTGAGCACGGAATGACTCAGGGAATTGTGGGACGGTTTGGGATGGAAGGGATTTAAATCCCATCCTATCCCACCCCTGCCATGGGCAGGGACACCTCCCACTATCCTGGGATGGTCCAAGCCCYGTCCAACCTGGCTTTGGACACTGCCAGGGATGGGACATCCATGGAATAATCTGTGCCAGGGCCTCCCCACTCTCACAGCCAGGAATTGCTTCCCCTTATTCCATCTAGCCCTGCCCTCTGGCACTGGGAAGCAATTCCCTGTGTCCTGTCCCTCCATGCCTTGTCCCAAGTCCCTCTCCAGCTCTCCTGGAGCCCCTTKAGGCACTGGAAGGTGCTCTGGGATCTCCCTGGATCCTTCTCCTCCCCAGGTTGAACATTCCCAGCTCTCCCAGCCTGGCTCCACRTTACAGAGGGAATAAATTCCATGTTCACCAACATTCCTGGGTCTGGATTTCAGTTCAGTGAAGGGGGGAAGGGAGAAGATGCTGCTGTTCAAATTTCACCTTGGAGAACTCATGGAAATTTGGGATGAGAAAAACCAAACCTTAATTCCAGCAGGTGCCTGAACCCTTTCCAAACAATTCCTGCAACAACCATCTCACTCCGGAGTTTGGGAAAGGCGTTTCCCGGCTCGGGGTCTGGGAATTGCCTGGAGAAATTTGGCTGCTCCAAACATCAGATTTTAGGGCAGCAACTCCAGACCCGGATCATGGAGCTGCTTCCTCTTCCAAAGGAATGGGAAGTGTCACTGTCCCCCGCGGCTCCGGGGGCTGGGCCGGTTATTCCCGGCTGGAATCGATGGGCGCGATCCATTCATGGACACAAACAGGGCCGGGAGCAGGAGCAGCCCCTGGCATGGCTCCCTCTGGAATGAGCATTAATGGGCTCCTGGGAATGAGGGGGCACAGCTGACTACTGGGAATTTTAGAGGGGATCCCAGCTGAATATTGGGATTTTTAAAGGGGTGTCCCAGCTGAATATTGGGATTTTTGAAGGAGATCCCTACTGAATACCAGGATTTTTAGAAGGGAGTTCCCAGCTGAATACTGGGATTTTGAGAGAGTGTCCCAACTGAATACTGGGATTTTTAGAAGGGATTCCAACTGAATATTGGGATTTTTAAAGGGAATCCTAGCAGAATACTGGGATTTTTAGAGGGGGATCCTAGCAGAATACTGGGATTTTTAGAGGGGGTTCCCAGCTGAATATTGGGATTTTTAGAGAGGATCCCAACTGAATATCAGGATTTTTGGAACGGAGTTCCCAACTGAATATTGGGATTTTTAAAGGGAATCCTAGCAGAATACTGGGATTTTTAGAGGGGGATCCCAGCTGAATATTGGGATTTTTAGAGGGGTGTCCCAGCTGAATATTGGGATTTTTAGAGGGGTGTCCCAGCTGAATATTGGGATTTTTTAGAAGGAGATCCCAGCTGAATATTGGGATTTTAGAGGGGATCCCAGCAGAATATGAGGATTCCATTAGGGGCCGCCAGCCCCGGTGCTCCAGGCTCCCTTGGAGCGATCCCCGCGCACACATCCCGGGAAGCTGGAGCCGCTGTGCCTCTCCCTTCCAGCGGAATTTCACTTTGTAACCACAAACGAACCCTCAGGCGCTCACGCTCCTCGCCGGGGCCGAGCTGCTCTAACAATCCATGTGGATTTGGCCGGAATGTGGAATTGGAATAAATTCCCCCCCCTCCCCCCGGCGCGTCTGAGGGCCGAAGGGCTCCTTCCYCGCATCCCGCGGCCGCTCTCGGGCCCTCATTCCCGAAAAGAGGTGGAAAACAGGCGATGGAAAGCGCCCGGGCGTCTCCAGCCGTGACCCGGGGCCATCCCAGGAGCGTTTTTAAGGAATGTGTCCCCTTGGAAAGGTCCACCGGAGCGCTCCGGAAGGATGGGCGGCGCGTCGGGGATGGAAGGGTGAAATCCATCCCCGATCCCAAGGCCGCGTTCCCGGCTGGCTGGGAGGGAGCCACGGGCGGCAGGTGCCCCTTGGATCCGGTGGGGTGGGGTTTTGTTCCCCAGGAGAGGATTTTTCCGGGTGTTTTTCCCGCCGGGAGCGGAGCCGTGCTCCTCAAGCTGTGCCCCGAAGCTCTGGATTTGAATCCATAGGAGCGGGGACGTCACGGCTGTGCCGGCAGAAATCGGGAATTCGGGCAGCCCCGGGCGACACCGCTCCAGCCTTGGCTTCGGGAATGTCACGCTGGAGCTGTTTTATCGCGGCGCTCCGGAAGAATCCCGAATATTCCACGCGGGACCTGCCCTGGCTGGGGCTGCAGGGAATTTGTGGGTGTCGTTCGCTCCGAAAGAGCCATAGAAAAATCCAGAACAGGGACATGGAATCCTGGAATGGTTTGGGTTGGAAGGGACCTTAAAGATCATCCAGTTCCAGCTCCCTGCTATGGGCGGATCCCAGTGGGAATTCTGCTGGGATAAGGCGCTGCTGCAAAGACCTTCACACCACCCAGGAGTAACTGGGAATCATAAGGTTGTCTAAAAATTGGAAATATTCCCTATAAAACCTCACCTTGGAACAAGGCATGGAGGGACAGGACACAGGGAATGGCTTCCCAGTGCCAGAGGGCAGGGATAGATGGGATATTGGGAAGGAATTCCTCCCTGTGAGGGTCAGGAGGGGCTGGGATAAAATTCCCAGAGAAGCTGTGGCTGTCCCTGGATCCCTGGAAGTGTCCAAAGCCAGGTTGGATGGGGCTTGGATCACCCTGGGATAGTGGAAAGTGTCCCTGCCCATGGCAGGGGTGGGATGGGATGGGATGGGATTAAGTTCCCTCCCATCCCAAACCATTCCCTGATTCCATCATGCTCTGACTGAGAGGGGCTCACCTCCGCCAGGTGCCTCAGTCCTCTGCTCCTCCGGGAATTTCATGGATGGAAACACTGCGGGGAAGTGGGAATGCACAGCAATGAAAGGCCCTGGAATTTGGTGGTAACATGGAAAACATTCCACCCTTTTGGAGGAATAAACAAGGCACAGGGAAGCCACTCAGCTCCGTGGGCTCTCCTTACACCAACTCCGAGATTTGGAGCCCTCCCTGGGGGATCCACGCTGGCTTTATCCCAAATATCCCCATTTCCGGAGCCCTCCCTGGGGGATCCACGCTGGCTTTATCCCAAATA
>JACAXG010000130.1:1307956-1328890 GCA_018881555.1 Amblyornis subalaris
ATAGTGCTTTGGGTTGTCAGGTTTCCCTGGAATAGTGCTTTGGGTTGTCAGGTTTCCCTGGAATTGCTCTTTAGGTTGTCAGGTTTCCCTGGAATTGCGCTTTGGGTTGTTAGGTTTCCCTGGAATAGCGTTTGGGGCTGTCAGGATTCCCTGGAACTGCGCTTTGAGTTGTCAGGTTTCCCTGGAATCCTGCTTCGGGTTGTCAGGTTTCCCTGGAATTGCGCTGTGGGTTGTCAGGATTCCCTGGAATAGCTTTTTGAGCTGTCAGGTTTCCCTGGAATAGCGTTTTAGGTTGTCAGGATTGCCTAGAACAGCTCTTTGGCCTGTCAGGATTCCCTGGAATAGCATTTGGGGCTGTCAGGATTCCCTGGAATAGCATTTTGGGCTGTAAGGATTCCCTGGAATAGCGTTTCGAGCTGTCGTTTCCAGCCGCAGGTTTCCCTGGAATAATGTTCCGGGCTGTTAGTCCCAGCCGTAGGTTTCCCTGGAAGCGCCTCAGCCTGGCTGCTTCCCGTTTTTCCCGGCGGTTTTTTTCCCGGCGCTCGCCCACGATGCTCCCGCTGCCACCGGGGTGAATTCCCAGGCCGCTGAAATTCCTCCCGCATGGAAATCTGAGCTATAAACAGCCCAGACTGGTGGGAATGGCATTTGGCTGCTTGGAGCTGGGGTTTTTCCTGGGAAAATCCCAAAGCTGGGGTGCCGGCCGCTTTCCCAAGAATCGGGTGAAAGCCGGAACGGGAAATAAAGTTTATCTCACATTTTTTGACAAGAAATTTAATGTGAAATAGCAAAGAGAAAACAACTGCTAGAAGTTGGTTTTCCCTTCGCCTTCAAATAAAGGGCTGGGATTTATCCGGGCGCTGGGAATAGCGGGAGGGAAGATTAATGGGAGATTAAGGCACGCTCGGAACGACGCAGGAGGCAAGGATTATTTCAGCTGCTTGGCTAAGATAATCCTTGGCTTTGAGGGGGGAGAAGAGGCCTTAAAACTTGATTTTTTTTAAAAGTATTTTTAAAATTTTCCTCCCTTGTGCGGCGCTCCTGGCGGTCCCGGTGTTCCGTGTTCTCGGGAAAAGCAGGGAAAAGCGACAACAGGGATGGTTCAAATTCAATATATAACCCAAAAAAGCGGTGCTTTGCCTTTTGGTGGATTTTTAGCCAGGTCTGCTCCTCCAAATGGGCTTGCATTTCGTTTATTCTTAATATCCAGAGTGGGTTGGGGTGGGAATTAAACCAAGACTGAGCACGGCATTCATTAATTCGGATTTCCCTTCATTAATTCGGATTTCCCTTCATTAATTCGGATTTCCCTTCATTAATTTGGATTTCCCTTCATTAATTGGGATTGGCTTGAGGAGGGTTTGAAGCGATTTCTGCGCAGAAATTGCGTTTTTAGGGACCAAATCCCTGCTGGGCCTTCTACCTTCGGTGTTTGCGAGGTCCCAACGTCGGGAATGGGGTGGAATTCCGGACTCCCGGTCTCCCGTTGGGCTGGGGATGAGCTTTATGGAAACGGAAGTGTGAAAAGACGCTTTTCTCGGGTAAAAATCTGCTTTTCTCGGGTAAAAATCTGCCATTTTTTGTGTAAAAATCTGCTTTTCTTGGTAAAAACTGCTTTTCTTGTACAAAAATCTGCTTTTTAGTGTAAAAACCTGCCAATTTTTGTGTAAAAATCTGCTTTTCTGGGGTAAAAAGCTGCTTTTTCCCCCCAAACGAAGGCGGGGGGGGGGCCCCATCATCCCACACGGTTCTGGGGTTTTTCATGTCTGTTCGCACCTGCTTCCCACCTCCTCCAGCAACAGCTCCGTTCCTCGGGAAGGGGAGGTGGCGGAGCTGTTCCCACCATCTGCGCCCCCCAAAACCCCCGTTCCCGGGGGGGCAGAAAAAGTTGGAAGAGCAAAACCCCCTGGAGAGCCGCGGGAAAATCGGGGCTGGATTGTGCGTGGGAATGTGTGGGATGGGATGGGATGGAGCTGCTTTCCTTCTMGTGTTAGTTTCAGGATTGCGAAATGTGGGAATGCGGGAACCAAACCCCGCTGTTGGCTGCCATTGGAAATTGAGGATCACAAAAAAAGGAAAGCAGAATTGCCTGGAAATAAGGAATTAGGAAGCCTTGTCCTGTTTTTCTAAGATGCGATTCCAGTGGGTTTTGTCCATCGGGGGAATTCCAGGAAGACTTTGCCTGGAAATGTGGGAGAACTGCGTTCCACCCCTSGGTCCCAGCTCCATGGGCGCATCCTCTGCCCCACGGCTTCCCGGGCTTGTTATCCCTCAGGTCACAGAATCCTGGAATATCAGAGCTGGGAAGGACCCCCAGGATCATTGATCCAACCCCTGGCCCTGCCAGGACCACCAATCCCACCCTGTCCTGGCGTTCCTGGAGCTGTGGCAGCCTCGGGGCCGGGACCKTTCCCTGATTTCCCAGTCCTTGGGTCACTCTGGCTTTCTCCAACATTTTCCTGTTTGAGGAGCTGGGAAACTCCTCCCGGCTGGGATCTGTCAAGCTGCCAGTGCCGCTCCGGTGCCTGTTCCTTTCCACTTCCCTGGAATGTGGGAGGGCTCCCAGCTCTGGAATCAGGACAGACAGAGGCAGGTTTAGCTCCTAATGAGCCTTGATGAGGCTCCGCGGGAGMTTCCGAGGGGATAAATTCCTGCCTCACCTGGCAAGAGCTGCTTCGGGAAGGAGGAATTTGGGAGCTCGGTGAGCAAAATCCTTTAATTTAGTTGTTTAGGTGAGCTGTGATTTGGGGAAAGAACCTGGAAAAGGGAATGGGGGGAGGATTTGGAGCTTCTAAAATATTATAGGAAAAGGAGTTGTCTCCTGATAGCTGGGCATTGAGTAATTCCCAACATTTGGTTGTTCCAGGGAAGCTGTGGCTGCYCCTRSATCCCTGGAAGYGTCCMAGRCCAGGTGGGACAGGGCTTGGAGCAGCCTGGGATAGGGGAAGGTGTCCCTGCCCGTGGGCACCTTAAAATCCCAACCCAAACCATTCCACGATTATTTCTGAAAATTTGGGGGTTTTTTTTAATCTTAATTTTAATTGACTTCAGGTTTTCGGTGCTTTGTGCCGACACAGGCAGGTTTGGCACAWGGACTTTAGAAAAAAGGGAGGATAAATCCAGGTGAATTCCTCCCCACTTTGCCATCGTTTCCAGGCCGAGTGGCTCCGACCGCGGAAGCGTTCCTTGCCCGGCCTTTGGGAATGCAGCGCTTTGAGGAGGGATCTGGGGCTCGGGGGATTTGGGGATTCGAATTGGGGAATTTGAATTTGACTCTGGGATTTGGGGCCTGAACAAAGCCACCCCAGCCCCGGGGCGGGTTTTCCCCAAGAAGAGCCGGGATGAGGGGAATTAAGGAGTCTTTTCCACGTTCATTCCCGMGTGACGGAAATGCGTTTCCGAGCGGAGAACGGCTCTGCTGTGAAATGTCAAGGAGCCTATTTCGGGAAGGGAGGGAGGGAGRGAGGCAGGGAAAGCTCAGTTCTTCCAACACAAACACCTGCTGGCTCTAACCGAAGGTACCTCATTCCTATTTTTTCCCCTTTTCTTTTTTTCCCTTTTTTTTTTTCCCCTTACAAAATGCGCCAGCGCTTCCTGCATTGATCTTGGAGTTCGACAGCTCTTCCATTAAAAGCCCTTCCATTAGAAGCCCTTCCATGAATTAAGGAGCTGCTGGTGGTGTCCCAGGACGATGTGTGGGGTTGGCTGTGACGTTCGGGTTTGCTCAGACCCGTCTGGCCCTAAAACGGAGTTTTAAATGTATTATTTAAAAAAACGAAATCTTGCAAAGAGAGGATTGCAAACCTTCCCGGCCGCGTTTTTCCCGATGGACACCCTGTATCCTGATGGATACAGTTGCGCGGCTCCGCTGCGGCGAATCCCGGGATAGGCATGGCCGCGTTCATCCTTTGGTTTATTAGGGGCGAGGGCTGGGAATGCTGGCTGAGGATGAGCTCGGCTCTGCCTTCCTTCGGTGGGAAAAATACACTCGTGAAGGCTTTAATTCCTGCTTGGGAATTTCTCCCAGAGGACTTCCCGGTGCCCRAGCCCTCACAGAGCAGATGAGCGCCAGGGATGGGTCCTGGAAGCCTCCAATGGGATTCTTGGGAGATTTTCCCTCCTGGGATGCGTCCATTGGTTAAAAATCCCATATTCTGCTGTTCCCACGGGCGTTCATGGGAGCATCGCTGCGTGTCAGGTGTTGCATTCCAGCCAGGATTTGGGGCAGCAGGSATTTAAAGCCGGAATTAACTGCTCCTAAACCGCTCTGGAATTCTCCTCTGTGTGGCCATCCCAAGGATCCTATTCCTTTATTCCAGCCCAAATCCTGCCTGCGGGAGAGCTGGGAATGAGGCGCTGGCTGCACCCAGAGGTGCTGAACGAGGCCTAAATGACAACCAGGAGATTCCCTGGAAAAGGCAGCCTGATGGAAAGGCAGGAAATCCCCTCCGGAGCGGGAAGAGCGGCTCCCTGCGCTTCCTCATCCCTGGGATGTGCCTGCGGTCTGAGGGTTCGGGAGTGAAACTGCCCATCAAAAGCTCAGCCGAGGCGCTTTTCTCCCCCTCCCGGGAGGATTTTCCTTTCCATACTTTCCGAGGGATGCAGGAGGAGGAGGAGGAGGGGCTCAGTTGTGGTTCGTGCGGAGGAATTGCGGGAATATTCCCGGTGCACTTTTAATTCTCAGTTCCATCGACCCGGCAGCGCCAACAATCACGGATTCCCGGGAATATTTCCCGTCCCGTTTCCACGGCTGAGCTGCTGGCGTGGCTTGGGTCCCATCCCTCATCCCTTGGGAGAGCCRGGATGGGGTTTGGGGTGTTCGCGGCTCCTCCCGCTCCGTCCTGGGGGTTGTGGGATCGTTCGAAGGGCGAGGGGCAGGGTGAGGTGTCCCTGTGCTCCTCCCGCGGGACAGCCCCCGGGCCGGGCGGGATTCATGGATGTTCCCGTGGCAGTTCCCAGTCCCGGGAGCCCATGGGGAACCTGCGGGCTCGGCCCTGGAGGAGCTGGGAACCGCTTGGAGCAGGGAAAACAAATCCCTCCGCGTCCCCGAGCGCAATCCCAAAGCTCCTGCAGGATGGAATGTGGGGCTGGGGTCCCAATTCCAGGTGCTCCAACTGGTGGGGAAACCGGGAAGGCACTGGGCAGACTGGGAGGGCCTGGGAGCTGCTTGGAGCAGGGAAAACAAATCCCTTCCCCTCCCTGAGTGCAATCCCAAAGCTCCTGCAGCCCGGAATGTGGGGCTGGGGTTCACAATTCCAGGTGCTCCAACTGATGGGGAGACTGGGGGGGCACTGGGGAGCCTGGGAGGGGTTTGGGCAGAGCTTTTAGGGTGGATTTTAGGGTGGATTTTAGGGTGGATTTTAGGGCGGATTTTAGGGCGGATTTTAGGGTGGATTTTAGGGTGGATTTTAGGGTGGATTTTAGGGTGGATTTTAGGGCGGATTTTAGGGTGGATTTTAGGGCGGATTTTAGGGCATCAAGAGCAGTGTTACCTCACAAAAGGATGTTCAGCTCYGGTTTAGGTTTTATCCCGTAAAAAGCGGGATTATTTTGGTTGGAAACAACGCTTCCCCGCTAATAATTTGGATTTTGCATCCTTCCTTATGCAGGCACCTGGATGTGGGCGGTCAGTGTCGGTGTTCCCGGGAATGCAGGGCTGCAGGCAGCGAGGTCACACCGAGGTCAGATTAATTTTAACATTAATTAGGCAAATGTAATCACATTCCCAGGATGGAGCTGGAGCCYGCAATTCCAACCGTGCTGCTTTGCCGACTCACTGAAAGAGCTGGATGGGAAATTGGACAATTCTAGCYCCGATTTTTTCTTCGGGAATTTCCGTATCCAGGTTATTTCTGGCTTGCTCGGGGATTAGGACACTTAATTTGTGATGAGCCCTAAGAGTGACAAGGATTAAGGAGCTGCTCAAGGCCAGGCTGATCCCGATTTACAGAGAGTGCCCCTTTGGGATTGGAAGGGCTTTGACCTGCTGGAATGAGGCCAGAAAGGCYGGGAGAGCTGGGATTGTCCAGCCTGGAGAAGAGAAGGATCCAGGGAGACCTCGGAGCCCGTTCCAGGGCCTAAAGGGGCTCCAGGAGAGCTGGAGAGGGACTTGGGACAAGGCATGGAGGGACAGGACACAGGGAATGGCTTCCCAGTGCCAGAGGGCAGGGATAGATGGGATATTGGGAAGGAATTCCTGGCTGGGAGGGTGGGGAGGAGCTGGGATGGATTTCCCAGAGAAGCTGTGGCTGCCCCTGGATCCCTGGGAGTGTCCAAGGCCAGGTTGGACAGGACTTGGATCACCCTGGGATAGTGGGAGGTGTCAGAGGTGGAACTGGATAATCCTTGATGTCCCTTCCACCCCAAAGCATCCCAGGATTCTGTGATCCTCTAAAATTCCCTCCTCCAAACCTCCAAAGGGAAGAAACTTCCCAAAAAACCAAGTTTAAGTGCAATTCAGCCCAACAAGGTTTGCAGGGAGAGGAGGAAGGGGAAACGCTGAGGATCGGAGCTCCCACCTCTCCAATATTCCCGATTTTAAACCATTTCCATGGCTGCAAAAGCAGGGAGGGAAATTCCTGCCCCAATCCCTGCGGCCCGGTAGGGCTGGGAGCCGTAAAAGCTCCCAGGATTTGAGAACAGAAAGCAGGAGGCAGATTCGGGAATGAGCTGCAGTGCCAGCCTTTCCTGGAAGTGCCACGGGAAAACGCCGCGCTGGGAATATCACGGAGGCTGCAAATCCGAGTCTGAGGGAGGGAACGGGAATTAAAGATTCCAAACCTCGGTTTGCCTTTCCCATGGAGTGAGGAAATCCCAGTTCTGTGCAGACACAAACCAATGGCTCAGTGTTTCTCCTTCCACCTCCCCCCCAATATTCCCTTTTCTCCGAGCCCCAGAATCCATCACTGCTCCCCCAAAGCTCCGAATTCCCTTTCCCGATATCCCTGCAAGGTAAAACAAACATGGATACAACAAAGGGCCCCAATTCCCGAGCTGTGTTTTCCTGCCGGTGCCGGGAGTTGCATTTTTAAAATAAAGGGTATTGAAACCATTCCCAGCTCTTCCATCCCATTGGCTCAGGTTGAATGAAAATGTGATGGAAAACGGGAAGATCCCACTTGTGATACTCCCGGAATGAGGAGCTGGGGGGGGGTGAGATAAGGAGGTAAAAATGGGGACGGAATTGATGAGAGATTCTTAATCACAAAAACCCCTTTGTGTTTTAGAAAATGCGGAAAAGTGACGCAGATYTTTTTCCCTCTGTTTTCTCTTCTAGGCCCTTGGAAAATTATCCAGAGGTTCAGTGCTGAGGGAGCGCTTCGGGATCATGGCTGGAGCGGGACACCTGGACTTGGCACGGGATGCGGGCGGTGACGGTGAGTGGGAGGTGTTAATTACAGTCCCCTAATTACAAATTGCATCCAGAGTGGATATCAGGGAATCAGGGAACGGGTTGGGTTGGGTTGGAATGGGGTCTTAAATTCAGGGACACCTCCCACTGGCCCAGGGTGCTCCAAGCCCCGTCCAACCTGGCCTTGGACACTTCCAGGGATCCAGGGGCAGCCACAGCTTCTCTGGGAATCCCARCCCAGCCCCTCGCCACCGTCCCAGCCAGGAATTCCTTCYCMATATCCCATCTATCCCTGCCCTCTGGCAGTGGGAAGCCATTCCCCGTGTCCTGTCCCTCCATGCCTTGTCCCAAGCCCCTCTCCAGCTCTCCTRGAGCCCCTTTAGGCACTGGAAGGGGCTCTGAGSTCTCCCTGGAGCCTTCTCTTCTCCAGGTGAGCATTCCCAGCTCTCCCAGCCTGGCTCCAGAGCAGGGGGGCTCCAGCCCTCGGAAAATTGGGTATGGAAGCCTCACCCTGAGCTTTGTTTTCCCAACTCCCCGTTTCAGGCAGGAGCCCAAACCCACGGGTGAGCGGCTGCACTGCCCTTTTCCAAGGAATCTTTGGTGGTCCCAAGATCAGTCCAAAATTTCTTTCGGCCGGATAAAAATCCACCTGCTTTTAGCGCTCGGGATATAAAACATCCCTACAAAAACACGGATGAACACCGAAAATTCCAGCCTCAAACACCTCCCAATAACCGGACGAACACCCGCGCGACCCTCGTTCCTCTTCCCGTTTCCCCGCAGCGCGCCGCTCCTCGCCGCTCCCCCGCCGCGTCCCCCGCGTGGGAGCGTGATCCCGGCGGGCCCGCGGCGTTCCCGGGGCTCCGGAGGCGCATTCCCGGGGCTCCGGAGGCGCGTTCCCGGCGCGGCGATGCGGCGGCTGGCGTACTGCCGCGTGGCGCTGGCCACGTCGCTGCTGTGGCTGCTGGTGGACGCGCTGCTGCTGCTCTACTTCAGCGAGTGCAACAAGTGCGAGCGCCGCCGGGACCGCGCGCTGCTCCCGGCGCTCCGCGGTGAGTCCCTCCCCAAGCCCCAAATTCTCTGTTTTCCGGATTATTTGTGTGTCTCTAAACGGTTTTTCCCCGCTGGAAAAATCCTGGGATCTCCACGGCGTCGTYGTAGCGCTGCCCGGGTTCGCGGTCTTGGCGTTCCGCGGGTTGGTTGGGGTTGAAAGGSAGCGTGAATCCCATCCCATTCCACGCCTCCCGTTATCCCGRGTTGGTCCATCCAACSTGGTCTTGGGCACTTCCAGGGATGGGGAATTCCAAACGTCTCCAGGTGGGAGTTTTGGCAGAACAAACCTTGAGCCTCTGGCGAACCAAAGCCTTGGGAGGTGTTTTTTTTTTTTAAGGAAAAAAAGGGGAAAACTGAAATTAAACGTTTTAAGAAGAGTTTTTGTCACTTGACCCACGAGGGAATGGATGGGATGGTTCGGGCTGGAAATCTGTGGGGAATCCACACGGAGAGGGAGTGGAAATTTGTGGAAAACAAGTGTTTGGTTTTCCTCGGAAAGGAAGAGCCCGTCCTCGAGGAGTTCAGGCTCAGCCTAGGGAAGGAGAGGAAGCAAAAATTCAGGCTGGTGCTGTTCCTGTGTTGGAAAACACAGGTGGATGTGGAAGTGCTGATCCTCAGGATAAATCCCTGTCACTCCCATAAAAACACCTCAGGGTTCTGGTTCGGTTTTGTGGACRATTTTTCCATAGTTTGAGATGAAAATGCCTTTTAATGGTGGGTCCATCACATGGAAATTGCTCCAAACGGGTTTGGGAGACTCCAATTGGACCTCCCACTTCTATAAATATGGAAAAAAAAAAAGGATTTCAATTATTTCTCCAAAGGAAAATATTTCTCCTCATCATAAATATTTTTTTTTTAAATATTTAATGAAATAAATGCATTTTAAAATGAAYATTAGGCAGGGATCTGATGTATTGTGAAAAAAACAATTTATCCACAACTGCAGCAAAATGATCCCAGATTGGCTTTGAATCATCTCCAAACCGATCAGACTTTGGGAAATATCCCTAAGCAGCCGCATTTTTTGCTAATTRATGGGATAATTGGTAAAGGAAAACACGGAATATCAGGGCCACRGATTTTATTCCAGCAGGAACAGCTTTAAAGGCAATTCGGGCTAAAAAGTGGAGGCAGATCCTGGAAGGATGTTTGATTTTTAACGCTTCCGGAATTCCGAGGGGGTGTGGAATGTTTGGGAGCACCGGCACACTTTACTGGGATTTGATGGACCTGTCATTTTGATGAGAGGAATTCTAGAAGCCCCAAAGGAATAAAACGAGGAAAAAGCAGAGCGAATCAACTTGATCCTGAATTTTTCGCTTTGTCACGGAATTTTACCAAAATATCTTAGTTTATTTCTGCTGGAAGAGTTAAAAATGGGTTGGAATTGCGGAGCTTCCAATCCCGGCGGTTAAATCCCCTTTCCTGCCGGTGCCAGGAGTTAATTCCCGTGGAAATGGAGTGGCTGGGAAGCGCCTGGTGGCGCCTTTGTCCCTCCGACGGTGCCTTTATGGCTCCCTGAGTGCCCCTCATTGGGGATGCAAATTCTCCTGAAAAAATTCCAGAATTCCCCGCCTGGATATAAGAAAAGAAGGGATAAACTAGTAGGAATTTAAATTGGAAGCGTTAATCCGGTGTTTGGAGTCACTTAATCCATCAGGCTTGGCTTTAATTAGGGAGGAAAAATTTCCCTGCTCCTGGAAGAGGTGGGATGGGAGGGGAACTTCCAGCGCCTCTTTGGGGTGATCAGTGCGGTGTAACATTCCCGGCTGGAATGCGGCCGGCAGGAATTCCCGCTGCTGTCTCCCTGCACATCCTGAGGTGTCCCAAACTCTGGAAGCCGAGGGGGATGAGGAGGAGCCRTCACGGAGCTGCCTCAGTGGGAATGCTGAGTTTCCCTGATCAGCCCAAGCTGGGATTCAAGGAATAACAAAAAACTGGGATCGCGGTCGCTTCCCATTCCCGCAGCCTTCCTGTGTTTTATGGGAAGTTGCTGAACAGCCTCGAGATTTCCCTGGAAGCTTGGGGTTTACCTGGAGTTTCGGGAAGTTTAGAGTAGGTCTGGCCATGCCTGAAGCATTTCAGAAGAGGGAATCATGGAATTATCGAGGTTGGAAAGGATGGCCGGGATYGAGTCCGAGCTGTGCCCRATSCCCACCTTGTYCCCAGCCCAGAGCACTGAGTGCCACGTCCAGGAATTCCTTGGACACCTCCAGGGATGGGCACTCCACCATTCCCTGGGCAGTTCCAATGCCTGATCGCCCTTTCCATGAGGAAATTCCCACTGATGTCCAACGTGAGTCTCCCTGGCACAGCCTGAGGCTGTTCCCTCTCGTCCCATCCCTTGTTTTACGGGAACTCATTCYGATCCTGATCCCCCCCGGCTGCCCCCTCCTCCAGGAGAGCCARAAGGTCCCCCTGGAATTACCCCTTGGATATTTCCCCTTTCCTAGTTGGCACAACCCCAGGAATACCGGAGGATGTCGGAAGTGCTTTCCAGCCGGAGGAGGCGCCAGTGAAAGGACAAAACCAGGATTATTTTCCCTCGCTGCCAAAAACTGGGATCATTCCAGGGCAGGACGCGGCAGGATTGTGTTTTAAAGGCATCTAGAAAATTCCAGCTGCAAATCCCGGGATTATTTGTSGGAGTAGGACTTTTCTTTCCATTACCTGACGCACCGAGGGCTTTCCGATCCTTGTTTTTATCCTTTTGACTGATTTCTGGCATTAAATGATTGGTGTGGATCTCCCCTGAAGGGATCCATGGACATCGTTAATTTTAATTCACAGTTCCCATTTTAATTGGGAAGGGAATGAGAACTTGGGATTTAACTTTACTCCTTTACTCCTTTAATTTTATTTTCCTCTGGAATATCCCACATTCCTTGGAAGAGTGAAAACTGTGCCACACGGACAATGTTATCCCGGGTATCCAAGTGTGTTCCAGCCATCCTCCAAAGCCTGTTGGGAATTTTATAGACGGAGCAGGGCTGTCCTGAGCTTCCCTGTAGGGTTGTGCCACTTGATATTCCTTAATCTCCCTGTTCTTCCATGTTTTCTGTTCACCTTTCCGTGTTTTTGGCTCCCGGCATCACCTCGGCACCCGGAATTTCCGATCCCTTTTCCTCGGAGCCCTTTTCCGGGGGCTTTGGAGGCTTTAAAGTTTCCCATTTCCCTTTTTATGTTTGAGGATTCCTGAGGTGATGGGAATCCCTCCCGGGCTCTTTCCAAAGCACCTGGGAATGTTCAGACCTTCCCAAAATTTATTGGCGATCAATATTTGGGAGAAAACAGTCCCAGGAAAATTAATTGGGATTCATGGAAACATCACTTCCATCAGCAGAAGCTTTTCAAGTGGATTTTGCCTAAAAGTTCCAACACTTTCTATTGATCCCACGCTTCCAGACTGGGAATGGAGCTCCATCGATTTTTGGGAATATTTCCCGTCATATCATTTCCAATAATACAATTCCAACATTCCAATCTGTGGGGCAGGAATTGAGCCTCCAAAGGGGAAGCTCAGCCTTGTGGATCCAGATTGGAATGATCTTGAAATCATCCTGCAAATTCAGAGTGTGTTTGGGTGTCTTCCCTTCCAGTAGGAATTTTGGAGCCGCAGAGTTGGCTTTCCTCTGGAATGGGTTTAAGGAATGCAGCAAAACATGGGAGACATGAGGATTACTGGGAAGGTGCATGGAATAACACATGGAATGACAGGGATACATTGAGTTGGGTTGATTTGTGCTGCAACTTTTCTATTTTCCAGAGAAAAAGTGGGATTTATCTCCGCTTGATCCCCCATTTTTGACAGCTTTTTTTTTTCCTGTAGCACTGAATTCCAGGGAAACTTCTGGAATAAATAATTATTAATTAATAATTAATAATTATCGCTAAAGAATACATTAAAAATGTGTTTGTCCACATGGAATTATGAATCACAACATCCAATATAAAGCCAGGATTTTTGTATGGATCCAAAGGCCATCCCGGGAGGCTGATTTCCGTGGATGTCATCCMGCATCCCTGGATTCCGGAATGAAGGTTTATTATTCCCCAGGGCCTGGATTGCCGAGCCTGACGAGCGCTCATTTGCATAATAAAGACCGAGGAATCCTGGGATTCATTCCAGAGGCTCCTTGTCCTTGGGATTCTGAATGAAACCAAGCAAATCCCAGGATCTTTCCAGGAGGAAAAACGTGTCCCTCTGAGTGGGATCTGAAAGGTGGCATTCACCTCTGGAATTTGGCTAAAAAGGGAAGATTTAATGGAAAAGGAACCGGGAATCTCCTCAAGGGTGGCGCTGGTAGGAAAGGGAATTTCTGCCTCCACCTGGAGTGACTTTGGCACCTCCACACGGAGATTTATTGGGAATAGGTGAAGTTTTCTGGGGGAAAACAGCAAAATAAAATAGATTAAAAAATCCATTAATGAGTTTATCCAAACTCACAAATATTCCCGCAAATACCCAGGGAATCATTTTGATTTTCCTGGATTCCAAGACATAAAATTCCTCATGCGAATATCCAAACCCTCCAGTTCATTCCTTAATTTTTTCCCCATTTTATATGAAATCCCTGGATTTTTTTTAAATTTAAAAACGATCCTGCAGCCRTGGAGATTGAAATCCCTTTTTCCCCCTTTTCAGAGGATCAGGACGTGCAGGTTCAGTTTTCCAGATGCCATGAATTATTCCYGGGATTTTGGGCCCTTCCCTGATTTCCTGTCCTGCCTCATCTCCAGCTTTTTCCCCTCTCGGTGTCCCTTTAATTAAAGGGTGATAAAATCCTGTCTTTTTTAATGTGGGAATTCATCCCTTTGAGTTTTCCTTGATGGCTTCATTGAAGCTGGGAATGTGGGAAGCGTTGAATTCCCAAATTGCTCCATTCCCGCCCTTGGAACCCCGAGTGAATCTTCCCAAGGTTTTTTCCCTTTCTCTTCTCTTATAAATTAATTTTTTAGATGAAATTTTAGGTTTTTTTTTTCCTGGGATGGTGGAAGGTGTCCCTGTCCATGGCAGGGGTGGAATGGGATGAGAGTTGAGGTCCCTGAATCCTGTTGATGGGAGAAATCCTGGTGGGAGCACACCTGGAATTAGAGCAGGAATATCMCTTTCCTCCCTGGAGCCGCCACAAATTCCACTCTCCAGAGCTGCTCTGTTGGGGAAAACCCRGAGTTGTGCTTTGGAAATGGAATATTTTTGGCTCAGGGAAAACTGAACCAGGATGAAATTCCAAATGGGAACCTCCGTTCCCYCCTCACCTCAGGGTGGGGTCCACTTGAAATGTACAAAAATTCACCCAAGTAATTTTTTCCAAAGGAATTCCATGATAAATTTGGTAGGAAAGTCCCGTGCAAATGGACAAACGAAGGAATCAGGGAATTCCAGACTGGTTTGGGTTGGAAGGGACCTTAAATCTCCTCTAATTCCATGGGCAGGGACAACTTCCATAGACCAGGTTGCTCCAAGGTTGGCCTTGGACACTCCCAGGGATCCAGGGGCAGCCACAGCTTCTCTGGGAATCTTTACCAGGGCCTCCCCACCCTCCCAGCCAGGAATTCCTTCCCAAAATCCCATCCAAACCTCACCTCTTTTATTTWAAATCCATACATATTAAATAGAATTAAATGCTAACGGAATTTTTCCTCACAGACTTGCAGGAATAAGCAGGAAATCAGCAAAAAAYGGGGGGAAAATTACTTTCGATCCAATTGAGCATCTTGGCAAATTAATTTGGGAAAGCTCTGRAGTCAGGACCACGTTTGGATGCACGGGGCTGAAGGAATTCCCTTGTTATAGTTTATAATGGAATATTTTTAATATTAAAGGGCAGCGTGTCCTTAAAATACRGATTTTATTTTGGGTTTTCTTCAATCCCACCTGAATTTCAGGGATTAAAYGGCTGAAAATTCCATCAGATCCTCATTTTTTTCCTAATTAATTAAAAGTTTYGGATTCCGAATGTTTGCTAAATGAGGTGTGAGGCAGGTTTGGGCACAGGACTCRTTTTGGGGCTCTCAGTTTAAAAAAAAAGCTGGATTTTTTTCCCAGAAAATGTGACTAAAACTGGGCTGAGTCTCCTGACACTCTTCCCAGGAGTTTGCTGCTCCAGCGTTCGGAGCTTACYGGGATATTTTGGATTTAGGGAATACCTGTGTGTTGTGTTGGGGGATTTTGGGGTGGCTTTTTCCTCTTGCAAAACACAGAAAATCCATCCCTAATCTCCAGTGAATTTTGCTGGAATTTTGCTTCCTTTCCCAAGTGGATCAGGGGGACATTCCACTGATTTCTGATTTATTGCACCAAAATATTTATCCAACTGCGTGAGTTTTTTCCCCTTTTTCTCACTTTTTGGGAAGAACATTCCTGTTCTGACCCAAGTCCACCCGCCTGTGTCACGCAGGAAGAATTCCAGCCTGTTTCTGTGGGAATGTCCCACCCCCCCCAGCCCCTGTCCCAGGAATAAAGGGATCCATGGATCCTCCTGGAGCAGGCGGCTCTTTGCTCACAGACCTGCTGGGCTGGGAATGGATTTACCGAGCTTCAGGAGCTCAGAATTCCCRAATTAYTGAGGCTGGAAAAGGCCTCCAGGAGCATCGAATCCAAGCTGTGCCCCATCCCCACCTTGTCCCCAGCCCAGAGCGCTGAGTGCCATGGCCAGGAATTCCTTGGACACGGAATGGGGGGAAAACCTCCCTGGGCAGCCCCTTCCAGTGCCTGACCCCCTTTCCATGGGGAAATTCCTGCTGCTGTCCAACCTGGAGCTGCCCCAGCTGTGCCCACGCTGGCTTGGACGCAGAAATCTGGGAGCTGATGTCACCTTTCAGTCTTCCCTTGGAAACGTCACCCAGCATCCATCAGAAGATTTCCCATCCTCCGCAAACGGAATTTTTTGGAACTCTGCTGCGGAGTTTATTCCCACTCCAGCCCCCCCTGCTCCTGTGCATTCCCACTCCAGCCTTCCTCACTCCTCCTCCCCGTGGCACGTGCACCACAGATGCTGAAAAAGTCTGTTCCTGGCACAACTTCCCGGGAATTCTGATGCTTTCAGTGTTTAAAAGCAGCTTTTGGGGTTTTTTTTGGAATGCTGGCACTCCCGCRCTGAGGAATGCTGTGAAGCAAATGATCCCTTTAAGGATGTTCACGGCAACTCCAGAGGATTTATGGCTCCCGGGTAATTCAGTCTGGAATTCTCTGTGTTCTGGATGGAGAGGAGTCTGTGTGGGGTTCTGGGATTCAGCATGGGAATGGCAAATCGAGCCTTTGTTTCATTGGATTCTCCATGGAGTTTATGGAAACACGTTTTTAGGGAGAAATTCCTGGCTGTGAGGGTGGGGAGAGGCTGGGATGGAATTCCCAGAGAAGCTGTGGCTGCTCCATCCCTGGRAGTGTCCCAGGCCAGGYTGGACGGGGCTTGGAGCAGCCTGGGATAGCGGGAGGTGTCCCTGCCCACGGCAGGGCTGGGATGGGATTCCCACACGCTCCGAGCGCCTTTTGCCGCTTCGCTTTCCAGCCGTGATTTCCCGGAACCAGGAAGGGCCGGGAGAGATGGGCAAGGCYGTGCTGATTCCCAAGGAGCAGCAGGAGAAGATGAAGGAGCTGTTCAAGATCAACCAGTTCAACCTCATGGCCAGCGACCTCATCGCCCTCAACCGCAGCCTGCCCGACGTGCGCCTGGACGGGTGAGATCCCGGGAATCTGGGACGGGAGGCAGCTCCCACCCCACCCATCCACCCCTGCCACGCCCAGGGACACCTCCCGCTATCCCAGGCTGCTCCAAGCCCCGTCCAGCTTGGCCTTGGACACTSCCAGGGATCCAGGAGCAGCCACAGCTCCTCTGGGAATTCCATCCCAGCCCCTCCCCACCCTCAGAGCCAGGAATTCCTTCCCGATATCCCATCCAGCCCTGCCCTCTGTCAGTGGGGATCCACTCCCTGTGTCCTGTCTCTCCCTTCCTTGTCCCAAGTCCCTCTCCAGCTCTCCTGGAGCCCCTTTAGGCTCTGGAAGGGGCTCTGAGGTCTCCCTGGAGCCTTCTCTTTTCCAGGTGAACATTCCCAGCTCTCCCAGCCTGGCTCCAGAGCCAGTGGGAATTTGCTCTGAGTTCTGTGGGAATGATTTGCCTCATCATTCCCCTCCCGTTGCTGTATCCAAGCAGGACTGACTCCAGTTGTATCCCTGCCCTGGGATTGATGCTCTAATTCCAGCCGATGGATGGAATTTCACACAAAGAGTTTAATTTGCTTCCCGTTCCATCCCGAGCTGTCCGTCAGGGAGTGTCTCCGGATTGCTGGGAAGGGCCAGGCTGGAGGTTTTAATCAGCAGCAGCTCTGAGCTGGAGCTGTTGATCAAACCCTAAACCCGGCTCARTTCTCCAGGGAAAGGCCTCATTGCATCCCGAAGTATTTTCCCCAGCAAGGGAAGAAATCCATCTTTGACCTTTTCCGGATGAGCGAGGCTGCAAGTGCTGTTCCACAAACTGCTCCACCATCCTAACTGGATTTCCTTTGGGATATTTCGCTTGGAATGAGCTCCTGTGTGTGGTCGAGGGCTTGGGAACATCCAGGGCTTGGGAACATCCAGCTGGGATTTCCGAAATAGCCACCGGGGTTAAACATGGGGCTGCAGTTTAGTGGAGATTCTCCAAAGGAAAAACCCTTGGGAGGTGAACCCAAGCGGGAAAAAACTCGGGAAGGAGCAGTGCAGGGTGGCAATGGATGTCTGGGAAAATCCTGCTGTTCCTCAGATCCGTGTTCCAGGACAGGAAGCCTTGATTGGGTTTTTAGGTGAGACCAATATTTGTTATTCCTGAAATCCAACCCTCAGGGGGAAGGAAAATTGGTTTATTTTGGGATATYCCCCCCTAATCCATTTGTACCGCACCAGGACCTGTTGGATTTGGGGTTTTTCCAGCCCTAAGTCGTGATGGATGAAAAATTCCTTCCCCAGAGGGTGCTGAGGCCCTGGCACAGGTTTCCCAGGAGAGCTGWGGCTGCCCCATCCCTGGGAGTGTCCAAGGCCAGGTTGGACAGGGCTTGGAGCAGCCTGGGATAGTGGGAGGTGTCCCTGCCCATGGCAGGGCTGGAATGGGATGGGCTTTAAGGTCCCTTCCCACCCACCCCATTCCATGAATCCATGATTCCATTTTTTTTGCCAGATTTATCATCATATAATTAAAAGCCAATTTATTTTCTCTTTATTTTCCCCCTTGCCCTGTCRCYCCACGAAACATCCATAAACGCTGGCATTATTTTCATGGACGCACTTGGACCTTTGGAGTTCTCCTTTATTCCGAGAACACCCCAAGAATTTCCCTTCCAGGAACGCAATCCCTGCTCTCCCTGCCGTGCTTCGCACGTGGGCTGCAGCTGCCTTCGGAGCAGCCCTTTGGATCGGGAGYTATAATTGGAAAATAGGAGCTGTCAGCTCCTTAATTACTGCTCAAATCGTGGAAAACAGATCCGAGTCCCCGGCAGCGCMGCCAGCCTGAGAGGGGCCCCCGAGACATCCCCGGATGGAGGAGGAAAAGGGGTTTATTTAGGGAGGAAGGCTTCAAAAGGGGATATTTTTATTCCCTTTCTTTCTGGTTGTCTTGGAATCGCGGCGAACGCTGGAGCGGTTTGGATGAAAGCACAGACAAGCTCAGCGTGACTCGGCAGGAATTATTTGCCATCTTTTTTCCCTCCCCCAAGGATGGATTTTCAGGCTGCCTTGGAAGGGCCCTCACCTCCTTCCCATCGTGCCTGCTCCCAGGGAATATGGGAGAGCTCCCAGAGGGAGCYTGAAGGTCCCTCCCAACCCAAACCATTCCATGATTCTGTGAAAATCCCTTGACGCTCCCAGAATTCGCCCACAACCAGCGGGAAGGATGGGGAGTAGGGAAATTTTCGCTCTTATTCCCATGGTTTAGAGGGCGTTTTTCTCCCATTCCAAGAGCTGGATTTACTCCGTGTGTGTTCATTCCCGCAGGAACAAACCCAGTGTTTGTGGGACAGCAGTTCCAGTGGGAGTGGGACGATCAGGGAACGTTGTAGGGAATGCAGGGGGATGGGGAGGGAGCGTGTGAGGAGCAGGTGACTGATTCCTCATTCTCCAGCCGGGCTGGATTTCGGGATTAGGAAAATCCTGGCATGAGTCACCCTCACCGGGAGAGAGACAGGAGAGGGTTTATCCCGTGTGCTTCCTGGCAGGTGCTCCTGGACACGGCGGGAATGCAGGGGCTGCCTGGCACTGGGAAGCTGGGGAAGGGGCTGGAGCACCAGGAATGGCTGAGGGAGCTGGGAAAGGGCTCAGCCTGGAGAAAAGGAGGCTCAGGGGGAACCTTCTGGCTCTGCACAGCTCCTGACAGGAGGGGGCAGCCAGGGGGGGTTGGGCTCTGGGAACAGGGAACAGGGACAGGACGAGAGGGAACAGCCTCGAGCTGTGCCAGGGGAGGCTCGGGCTGGATATTATGGAAAATTCCCTCCTGGAAAGGGCTGTCAAGCCCAAGGAGCTGTGATGGGYGCCAGGTTTGGAGCGTGGCCATGCCCAGCCAGGAGTGTCAAGGAATTCAGGGTCCAGATGGATCACCTTTACCTGGATTGTGATTTCATTCCATTGCACTTCCCAGAAACGGCAGCAGGAATGGCTGGGAGAGCAGGAATAGGGATTGTGCCCCCGCTGGGTGGCCGTGTCCTTGGTGTTTCCCTTTTGAAGTGACTCCAAGGATCCTGGAAACGGCTCTGAGGTGCTTTAGTGACAGCTGATCCATGTGTGCCTTCCTCTGGCCAGCAAAGACCTCCTGGGAAAAGCCAACATTCCCTGCAGGGCAGCCTCACCCTCAGAGCAGTTGGCATTCCTGTTTCTGGACCTCCAATTTGTTCCTTACTTCATCCCATCAGCCTGAACCACCTGGATGTATCAGATTCCCCATGGAGCAGTGCCATGGCTGCTTCCACGCCCCTTTTCCAGCCTGCCTCATCCTCAGATTTGGCATTCCAGCCTGTGGATCTCCAGTTTGTTCCTTACTTCATCCCATCATCCTGAACCACCTGGCTGTGTCAGGTTTCCCATGGAGCAGTTCTGTAGCTGCTTCCAGGCCCCTTTTCCATCCTTCCTCATCCTCAGAGCAGTYGGCATTCCAGTCTCTGTATTTCCAGTCTCTGTATTTCCAGTTTGTTCCTTACTTCATCCCATCGTCCTGAGATGTGTCCGATTCCCCTTGGAGCAGTACCAYGGCTGCTTCCAGGCCCYTTTTCCATCCTGCCTCATCCTCAGAGCAGTCGGCATTCCAGTCTCTGTCTTTCCAGTTTCTTCCTTACTTCATCCCATCATCCTGAACCACTCGGATGTGGCACCGGTGCCATGGCTGCTTCCAGGCCCCTTTCCCAGCCCGCCTCAGTCGGCATTCCACTCCCTGTACCTCCAGTTCSCTCCTTAATCCATTCCCACCCTCCCAGAACCCCCGCGCGGCTGCTCCCGGGCCCCTTTTCCACCCCGCGAGGGGGCCGAGCTGCCTTAGGGCCCGTTCCGCGGGACTAACCCCTCTTTTCCCGCCGTCTTCCCGCCGYTCCGGGGCAGGTGCCGGAGCAAGGCGTACCCGGAGGCGCTGCCCAACACGAGCGTGGTGATCGTGTTCCACAACGAGGCGTGGAGCACGCTGCTGCGCACGGTGCACAGCGTCCTGGGCCGCTCCCCGCGCCGCCTGCTCGCCGAGATCATCCTCGTGGACGACGCCAGCGACAGGGGTGAGCCCGCGGGACCTCCCCCCCGGCCAGGGCTTGCTCCGCGGCGGAGCCGGGACAGGACGGAGGGGTGGGAGTGCACCCGGGGGAGCTCRTCCCGATCCRGRGCTTGCTCCGCAGCKGAGCCGGGAYAYGAGGGAGGAGTGGGAGTGGGGCTGGGGGTAGCTCGGCCCATTCCGTGGCTTATTCCACAGCAGAGCCGGGAGATGAGGGACGGGTGGGAGTGGGGCTGGGGGAGCACATCCCATTCCATGCCTTGTTCCACAGTGGATCTTGGGATATGAGGGAGGAGTGGGAGTGGGACTGGGGCAAGTGTATCCCATTGCATGCCTTGTTCAACAGTGGATCTGGGAGATGAGGGAGGAATGGGGCTGGGGGCAGCTCAGCCCATTCCATGCCTTGTTCCAGAGTGGAGCTGGGAGATGAGGGAGGGGTGGGGCTGGGGGCAGCTCATCCCATTCCATGGCTTGCTCCACGGCGGATCCGGGAGCTGAGGGAGGGTGGGAGTGGGGCTGGGGGAGCATGTCTCATTCCATGCCTTGTTCCATAGTGGATCTGGGAGCTGAGGGAGGAGTGGGAGTGGGGGAGCACGTCCCATTCCATGGCTTGTTCCACAGTGGATCCCAGAGATGAGGGACGGGTGGGAGTGGGGCTGGGCCCAGAGCATCCCATTCCATGGCTTGTTCCACAGTGGATCTGGGAGCTGAGGGAGGAGTGGGAGTGGGGGAGCACATCCCATTCCATGGCTTGTTCCACAGTGGATCCCAGAGATGAGGGAGGGGTGTGCCTGGGACACAGCATCCCAATCC
>JACAXG010000130.1:1329743-1361928 GCA_018881555.1 Amblyornis subalaris
TTCTCAATATCCCATCTATCCCTGCCCTCTGGCAGTGGGAAGCCATTCCCTGTGTCCTGTCCCTCCATGCCTTGTCCCAAGTCCCTCTCCAGCTCTCCTGGAGCCCCTTTAGGCCCTGGATCATATCAGCTCCRTTTATCATCTGATATTCCTGCAAAGCTCAGTCCCTTTCTTCCTGTCTCTCAAACCCCTCATTCCATGATCCAGATTTTCCTCAACATCCCCACAAAGCCAATTCCACGGAATCCCAGAAGGACTTRTGTTGGAAAGCACCACAAGGACCATTGAATTCCAACCCCTGCTCCCGTTTGTCCTTCATTTCCTTCACTCCACACTTATTTTTGTGCCTTTTGATTTTTGTTTTAAACCCAGACTTTGGAAATCAAACTCTGCACGGGAAACCTGTGCTACCCGGGAAAGGAATCCCATAAAACTCCTTAAACGGAATCRATGGGATGATAAAGGATCCTGGAGCAGCCAAATGGGCGCTTATGGCAAACTCCATCCCGAGCTGCAGCTGCTCCATCCTTCAGTCCTGCCCCACGGAGCACTCACYGAGCTCGAATTACTCCCATGGATTTTCCCTGCTCATTAAGTGCCTTAATGACTCCTTCTGTGCCAGAAGGCGGGGGAGGATTTCAGCCAAGTCATTCCCATTTTTCCTGAAAGCACCKGAAGAGCTCGAACGGTGAAATCCATAAAAAAAGCACCGTTTTTTTTGTATGGAACCATCAGCAGATGGCCCAAAGTGGCTTTGTTTTGCAAGGAGCTGGTTGGGCTTTATTTAAAATTCCTGGGATATCATCGCGGAATCAGGGAATGGTTTGGGTTGGAAGGGACCTTAAGGATCGCCCCATCCCAACCCCCACGAGATGCCCCAAGTCAGGGATTCTGTGAGTACCTTGGAACGAAACCTCCCTAAAAATCCCATTTTCCCCTCTGTTTCTCCCTCCCCAAATCCCTCGGGCAGAGTTTCTGAAGGCCTCCTTGGAGAACTACGTGAAAAACCTGGAAGTGTCCGTGAAAATCATCCGGATGGAGCAGAGGTCGGGGCTGATCCGGGCGCGGCTCCGGGGGGCGGCCGCTTCCAAGGGCCAGGTCATCACGTTCCTGGACGCTCACTGCGAGTGCACCCTGGGCTGGCTGGAGCCRCTGCTGGCCCGGATCAAGGAGGACAGGTAGGAATTCCCGCCTCCGGGAGCAGGGATCTGCTTCCAGGCCCTTCCCCGGCTGCCGAAACATAGGAATTCAGAGGATGCGCTGAGCTGTAATGAAGATTTTAAAATTTATTTATTTTTTTTTTAATTCTCTGCTGTTTGTATCAAAGTCTCGTTCCTAAATAAACGCGGGAGCAGCTTCCCCAAGGGCTGGATGGCTCCCACCCCAAAGGAAGCTTTCTCCCTGTTTTTTACCAGGAACAACTTCTCTGTCTGACCTCCAGCACTCATGGAAATTTGCACCATTTTTTTCCTTATCTTTTCTTTTTTCCCTTCCCGCCCCCCCCCCCTTTTTTACATTCATTTCCTTTTTTCCCTTTTCCTTCTTTTTCCTCCATTTTCCCCTCCTTTTTTCTTATTTCCCTCCATTTGTCCCTCCTTTTTTCCTTCTTTCCCCCATTTCCCCCCCTTTTTTCCCATTCTCCTTTGCCTCTGTTTTCCCCCATTTTTTCCCTGATCTCTTATCCCTTCCTTCCCCCCTTTTTCCCTGTTCTCCTTTCCCTGCCTTTCCCCCTTTCTCCTTTCCCTCTTTTCCCCCTTTCTCCTTTCCCTCTTTTCCCCCTTTGGCCCCCTTACTCCTTTCCCTCCTTCCCTCCTTTCTCCCCCTTCTTCCCCTTTTTTCTGCAACTTCCCTGTCCTTTCCCCCCTTTTCCCACCCTTTCTCCCTCTCCTTTTCCCTCCTATTTCCCTCCTTTCTTCCCCCCCTTTCACCGCATTCTCCTTTCCCTCCCTTTTCCCCCCTCTTTTCCCTCTTCTCCTGTCCCTTCCTTCCCCCCCTTTTTTCCTCTTCTCCTTTCCTTCTTTTCCCCCTTACTCCTTTCCCTCTTTTCCCCCTTTCTCCCCCTTTTCATCCAACTTCCCTCTCTTTTTCCCACCCTTTTCCCCTCTCTTTTTCCTCCTCCTTCCCTCCCTTTCCACCCCTTGCTTTCCCCTTCCCTTTCCCCCCTTCCCTCCCTTTCCCTTCCTACCACAAAATCCATCCGATATCCCACTTCCCGCCGTGCACCAACACCACGCCGAGCCCCTAGATTCCCTGTTTTTTTTTCCCAGGAAAACCGTGGTGTGTCCCATCATCGACGTGATCAGCGACGACACCTTCGAGTACATGGCGGGCTCGGACATGACCTACGGAGGCTTCAACTGGAAGCTGAACTTCCGCTGGTATCCCGTGCCCCAGCGGGAGATGGACAGGAGGAAAGGGGACAGGACCCTCCCTGTCAGGTCAGTGGCTCCCTTTTCCCACACGATCACCCTCCGTTCCCGGAATTCCGCCGCGGGATCAGTCAGAATCCCGACCGAGGCCCAGTCCAGACCTGTCCTCGGTGCTGCAGCAGCTCAGAGCTGAGGAATCCCGTTCCGTCTTCTTCCCAGCCGTCAGGAATTCCAAAGATTTCTGCTTGTTCAGCTCCCTCTCTCAGCTGGCTGCGAACAGATTTTTATTCCCGTTTTTTTCGTGATTTAAGGCAAATATTCCGAAGGATTTCTGAGCATTTTTCAGCATTGAACCCCAATGATTTGCACTTAAAATTCCTGGTTTATTGCTTGGGAAATTGAATGGATGACTGAGCACCCCGAGAGAAAAATGATCCAAGAGCACGTCCCGACCTCTTCCATTGAATTGCTGGAATCCCAGAGTGGAACAAAACCTCTTCCCAAATTTTCAGTGAAGCTGAAAGGCAGCAAATGGAATAAATTCCCGGCCATGGGATGTTTGCTCGGCTCCAACGGCTGCTGGGGCTTCCTGCAAAGTTCCTAAAAGGATAAAAAAGGTTTCCTGAGTGCATGTAGTGGTTTCAAATCTGGGAAGTGGGTGGAATTCCAGCCCTGCACATCCCTGGAGCTGGCAGGCGGAGGGAGAGGCAGCTCAGGGATCGGTGTCCAGGCAAGGCAGGGATGGAGACGCAGGAAAAAMCTTTCAAAATTGCTTTCAAAATTCACATTTCTCTCCCTGATTGTCCTTGAAATCCTGGAATCAGGGAAGGGCTCGTTTAGGTTTAATTCCCAGGAAAAGCGAGCAGGCYCTGGCTGTCAGCGGAGGGAGGGTTGAGGCCATTTCGGAGTCAAGGGAATTGTTTTTTCCATGATCTAAAATTCCTGCCTGGGCCGTGGATCAGGCCAGCAGCTCTTGATTAAAGCTCCGGTGCGYGTGGAAATCGGGAAAATTCATTATCCTAACGAGCTGCAGAGCCTGGCTGAGCTCCTTCCATCCATCCATCCCGGCTCTCCCGYATCCATTCACAGGCACAGCGAGTTTTCCGGGAATGCATTCCCAGTTTTTATTTCCTTACCTGGAAATGGAGCAGGGCTCGAAATTAATCCTGGCTCGGACACGGAATTGAACCTTCAAATTGTTAAAACAACAAAAAAATGGGATTTTTAAAATTTCTTTTCTCAGCTTGGACATCAGCAGGAATTTCCTCATGGAATGGGTGCTCAGGCCTTGGAACTGCCCAGGGAATGGTGGAGTTCCCATCCCTGGAGGTGTCCAAGGGTTTCCTGGAGGTGGCACTCAGGGCTCTGGGCTGGGGACGAGGTGGGGGCCGGGCACAGCTTGGACTCCATGACCTTGGAATGTTTTTCCAACCTCAATAATTCCATGAAAAAATAATATTTCCCCGCAGTCACGAAGAGTTTTGGCAGCTGCTGCCACTGAATATCCCAAAAAAGGAGGGATGAGATCAACCCCAGCCTAACCCAACAATTTAGAAGCAAATTCCTGAGTTCATTTTTGATTCCGTGTTGTTTCCCTGTTCCGTGACACATTCCAGCCTCGTTTTTATCCATCTTTTTCCTTTGTAATCAGCGGAACAGGCAGAAAACAGGAATATCCCTGGATCCCACTTGTGTCCTTGTCTGTTCCATAATTGCTGCACTCCAACTCTCCTTTTGGATAATCTAAAATCCCTGCAATTCACTCAGATTCCAATCCCAACGATTTCTCTTCCATGAGAACAGGGATCAATCCTTTGCTCCTTGAATTTAAAACTGTAGCTCCCACATTACCAAACCATGGAATATTTTAGGTACRATTTATTATTTGTGTGTGATTTCTGTTATTGTAGAAGGGTTTTTATGGAAAAAAATGAGGATATCCCATCTATCCCATCTATCCCTGCCCTCTGGCASTGGGAAGCCATTCCCTGTGTCCTGTCCCTCCATGCCTTGTCCCAAGTCCCKCTCCAGCTCTCCTGGAGCCCCTTTAGGCMCTGGAAGGGGCTCTGAGCTCTCCYTGGATCCTTCCCTTYTCCAGGTRAACATTCCCACCTCTCCCAGCCTGGCTCCAGAGCAGGGTCTCCTCTTGAGGGTCACTCTGTGGCCATTCCCATCGGCTCCGGAGCCCTGGGATTCCTCATGGCAGAAACCCATGGAGGCTGAGGGGAGTGAGGAGGCTTTGGAATCTGGGAATGTTGAGCCCTGTCCCMGTGGCAGTGAATGAACTGAGCTCCGGTGCTGAGGGCAGGGAAGGAGGACGAACACAGGACCCAGCGGTTTTCYTTGGATAAACTGCGGGAATTTTTAGGAGGAATGCCGGGCAGCTGCTGTAGAAGAGGAGCAGGCAGATTCCCTGGATTTGCTGAGCGGGAGGATAAGGAGGGCTCCTTAGTGCCAGGGCTGTGTCCAGAGGCAGCGCTGGACTCCGTGTGCAGGRGCTCCTGTAGCCAATCCATGTTCCCTGTGGGACACAGGGAAGCTTCGGAAGGAAAATCTGATCCATGCTCAGGCAATTCCATGGGTGACAGCTCCCGTGAAGTCCCTCTGCCAGCTCTTCCCGCCATTATTCGGGAAGCATTTGCTTTTTGGGCGAATTTTGGGAGCTCTTTGTCCATCAGCATTCGCKCAGGGCTGTCTCCAAAGGAGCTCCCATGGAAGCTGAGGGAATGCGGGCAGGATTCCCGATGGGAATGCTGCAACGGCAATTCTGACATTCCCAGAGCCTTCCTGAGGAGGTTGCTGAATTCCTGGCGGGATGAGCTCATCCTTGGCAGACAGGCTGCTCCTACTGCTCCTGTTCTGTACTGGGATGGSCTGGAGTCACCTCATGCCCCAAAATCCAGGATCACCCTCTTGGCCCTGGGTTTGGAAGCTGATCCTTGATCCATCCCTGGGAGGGTGGGCAGGCCCCGGCACAAATTCCCAGAGAAGCTGTGGCTGCCCCATCCCTGGAAGTGTCCAAGTGTCCAGGYTGGAATAACCTGGGATAGWGGAAGGTGTYCSTGCCCACGGCAGGGGCRGGATGGGATGAGCTTTAATTCCCTTCCCACYCAARCCATTCCAGGATTCTRTGACACCTCAGTGTTCCCAGAGGTCCTCACCACCAAATTCCATAGGATTAGGGATGGTGGGATGAGCTGAGCCCCCAGCCCTGTCTGCGTGTGCTGGGACAGCCTGAAGGAGAGCTGGGATTTGGGATTGAGCTGTTCCCTCCCAAATCCCTGTGCTGGGCTGGGCATTCCTGTGTCATGTTGGCTTTGAGTGCCGGAAAACAGGGAGCAGCCATTTCCAGGGAAACGAGCCGTGCTCACACAAAGCACTCGGGATTCGCCCGCTGTAAGGATTTCTAATCCTGTTAGGAGGGATTTTCCCTGGTAATTCCATGCACATTGAGGCTCCCTCCGAGGCAAAGCCGAGCCGTGGGACTGCTCCCCAGCATTCCCGATCGGATTCCAACCGCCGCTCCCACAATCGGAAACGCCACAACTCCGCAACGCTCCTGGGATAATCCGTGGGAACGCGATGGGGCGGGCAGGGAGCGCTCCCGGAGCGGGGCTGGGAATAAYAAACTGGGGGGAAGAGCAGGAAAACCCAGCCCAGACGACCTTTTCCTGGCTCCCGTGGAAGCTTGACAGAATTCCCGCGGGAGGTCGCGAAACGCGCCGGGAATTCCGCAGTGCCTTTTAAAAGGTCTTTTTTTCATTTTTCTTTCCTTTCTCCCTCTTTTTTTTTTTTGTTTTGTTTTGTTTTGTTTTGTTTTGTTTGTTTGTTTTATTTTCCTTCTGTTTTCCTTTGTTTCCTTCCGTTTGTTTTCCAAGCAGGACCCCAACCATGGCTGGTGGCCTCTTTTCTATTGACAGACACTACTTTGAAGAGATAGGAACTTACGATGCAGGCATGGATATCTGGGGTGGCGAGAATCTTGAAATGTCCTTTAGGGTAATTCCTCTTTTCCTTCCTTTTCTCTCCCTAAAAAAAAAAAAAAATAAAATCCGCCTCCTCGCGCTGTCATTCCAACAGGGAATTCCCCCCTTTAGCCGGCCTGCAAGTCGTGGCTTCAATGGAATTTATAAAATGTGGGAAAGCCTCGCTGGGGCTGTTTGGAATCCTTTTGGGATATCGGGGCTTTTCACGCCTTCAAAATTCCGTGTGTTTCCGTCGTTCCTTCATGGAATGAGCGAGGCGTCCCACGAGTGCAAATTTTGGTGGAAATCTATGTTTAAAAAAATATCAAAAATACGTTTTTAAGACGTTTYGGAAGCGATGGCATCGCGGACTTGCAAGCTCTGGCTGGAATTCCGGGGTCTGTGCGAGGGAAATCCCGCATCCTGCAGCAAGGGATGAAATTCCCGCCGGGATAGGCGTGTGCCCGCACCTCGGAGGGAAATGCACTCAGTCCCTGCCCCTTGGATAGAAAGGAAAAGGGGGAAATGGAGGCTTGGCTAAGGAATGCTTGGAAAGGATGTTGGGAACGGCTCTGAGCTCCCCTGATGTGTCACAATTTATGGATTTAATCATGGGAAGGAGCCCTGGGATGACTTCCTGGTACCCACAGCACGTCCTGGGAATGCCCTTTCCCCCTTTTCCCATCTTTTCTATCCAACCAGGACTATTTTCCATGCCTGAAATCCCTTTGAAGGTTACTAGGAAGCAGATTTTTCCCCGAGAAGCCCAACTAGGAACTGGAAAGCTTTTCCAGGCCATTCCTCTGAACTTCCATCGTTCCCTGTGCTGGAAAATCAAAGGGCTGAGTTCCTCCTCCTGGATGCTTTAAATGAGATTTCCACAATTTTTGGTGCTTTAACCCCTAAAATTCCTCCTTGGATGTGCAATTCCCTGTGCAGGGATTATTTCACCTTYCGACTGGGAGGATCCCAGTTTTCCATGTCTTAGAGGGGATCCCTGGAGCAGGCACTGCTTTAAAGCATTCAAAAGGTGCCTCTCCCACCCTGAATTAATGGGATCAGGAAGAGAAATAAATTGGGATATCGCCCTGGGAAAGCCAGGGAATCACCTGGTGCTGTTTATGGGGATTTAGAGCCTTGGGAACGAAAACCACCCCAAAATTCCGGGACATTTTGTGGATCAGGGACATCCAAGGTGTTCCAATCCCAGCCAAGGGAACAACGCAGCAGGAAATTGGTGCCCAGGGAGGCTCCTGCAGCTCCAGAGCTGCCATTATCCAGCAGGATTCGGGAATACCTCCCAGCTGCTGGGAAAGCACCGGGAGCAAATCACGGGTTGGGAAATGACTGGGCTTGGAGCGAGCCACGGGAATGCTCCTGGAGCTGCTCTTATCACCAGAGGGGAGGGAGGAGATTTGGGATTGGGCCAGAATTCAGAAAACAAWCCCAAAAAATTGGATTTTGTGATTCCCTGGATTCTCCAAATTGTTATCYGGTGCCTTTCCCTTCCCGGGATCACGGCTGTGACTGTCTCATCCGCACTCAGCTCCAACATTATCCCAAAGAATAATTTAAAGGATTCCCAGCAGTTTTGRTCTCGCAGGCATTTCCGGGAGGAGCATCCATGGAGTGTAATTTGATTATTTTGGGAAAATCCATGTTTTTCCTTTTGGCTGCTGCTCGTTGCTGATGGATCTTTAATGATTCCTTTAGGGAATGTCTTTAACTGGGGAAAAATAATGAGAATTCCTGGCAGGGATCCCTTACAGCTCCAGGAGTTTGCTTTAGTGAAGGAAAACCTGATTTATTCCTTAAACCTTCTTTTTATTTATGGAATTACTGAAACATTTTTCATTTTCTGTTAAATTCTTCGAGTGTGTTTTTTCCCACTTGGAGAATGCCCTGAAAACTTGGTGCTCAGAAAGGGAATTCCTATGGATTTGGAAAGGGAATTAAAAATAAATCGTCCCTCAGRAAAAAAATAAGATTATTCCTTGGAATAATCCAAGCAGGGCTGGGGAAAGGGAATGTGAGCTGTGAGGGGGATRAGGTGGTGTTTGTTTGGGATTTCTGGCACTGCTGGAAAGGACAGGGAAAAGGGAATTTCCCCAGGGATGTGACAGAGACAAATTGTYCTGATCTCTGAAATTCCTACTTCGGCTGCTGTGGGAATTGTGAGAGGAAATGGATASGGAGCAGGAAGGGTTAATTCCTGTAGAATCCAGGTAGAATCCTGGCTCTGGAGCCGGGCTGGGAGAGCTGGGAATGTTCACCTGGAGAAGAGAAGGATCCAGGGAGAGCTCAGAGCCCCTGCCAGGGCCTAAAGGGGCTCCAGGAGAGCTGGAGAGGGACTTGGGACAAGGCATGGAGGGACAGGACACAGGGAATGGCTTCTCACTGCCAGAGGGCAGGGAAGGAATTCCTGGCTGGGAGGGTGGGGAGGCCCTGGCACAGATTTCCCAGAGAAGCTGGGGCTGCCCCATCCCTGGGAGTGTCCAAGGCCAGGCTGGAGTAGCCTGGGATATTGGGAAGTGTGGGGAACAGATCCCTGAATGCCACAATCCTTCGCCAGGATGGGAACTCCTGGAAAGCAGTCACTTCCCCAGGGAGCATCCAGCAAGGTTTGGAATTTTTCAATAATATTGGAAAAATTCCTTTTCCCAAGAAGAGGGTGCAGGTTCCCCCACATCCAACTCCAGCTGGCACCGGGAGCAGATTCCTCCAAAGGGAGCCAAAAACGGGCTTGGAAAAGTGTCCAGGAACAGATCTTTTCAAAAACGGTGGAGCGGGAGGAATTTCCTGCCAGCTGGAAGGGGAAAACAGCGAGGGAATGCTGGGATTTGGGATGGAGGGCACCTCGAAGTGTGTGTCCTCCTTCCCAGCCCGGCCAGTCACTCCCAGGTTGCTCCTTGAGCACATCCCTGGTGGATATTTGGGATTTATTCCATGAGCAGATCCCTGGTGTATGTTTGGGGTTATTCCATGAGCACATCCCTGGTGGATAGTTGGGATTTATTCCATGCTCCCTCTGGTATTCCCTGGCATCCCCCAGCCTGAAGTCCCATGTGAGCAGGGAAACACGGGGATATTTGGATGCTGTTCCCACAGAACCCACCCCTCCTCACRCTCATGGAATTCTGGAAAAGGAGGGAGCCCGGATTAACTCCAACCTGCCTTGGTTGCCATGGTAACCCGGGCCTGTGTCAAGGAGCTTGAATTCCAGGATTCCAGCGCTGCTCCTGTTCCAAACTCCCCAAAAAACCTCGGGGATTTGGCAGCAGGAGGGGCCTGGAAATAAATAATTGGAAGAAATAATTGGAATAAATAAGGAAAGTCAATAATTTGGGTCCTTTTGGCTGCTCAGGAGGGACTAAAGCCCAGGCCAGCCTTGGATTCCCATCCTGGAGGGATTTAAAATCCATGGACATCCTGCTTGAGGACATGGATCGGTGCTGGGTGTGGATAACACTGGACTCCACGGCCTAAGAGGTCTTTTCCAACCTAAAGAATTCCATGATTCTGTGACTCTGTCACTCCACAGTGATCCAGCAGCAAAATTCGTTATTCCATTTCACCCCAAAGTTCTAAATTCCAGGATTAAATCCTGTTTTATTTTTGTTCATCACACTGAGCTCATCCCGAGCATGGATTTTGGCTCCAGCWCTGGAAAGGGACAATTTCCACCTGGGAAAAGTTCCTTACGTTGCCTTCTTGATGGGATTTTTTGGAGTCAGGAGCACGTGAGGCAGAGGACACAGCTGGGTGTCCCCTCCCGGGCTCTGGGATGTGCTGCTGGGTGTCCCTGGATGTGACAATGACCCGGGAATGCTGGGGCTTTCCTCGGGATGGCCACGGACAGGATTCCGCTTGGAAAAGTTGATGTAAAAATAACTATGTCAATAAATACAAATAAATACAAATAAATATATATCAAAATAGATGAAAAATTTGATATATACATATATGAATATTTAGATGTTTGTGTAAAAATTCTTCTCTGCTCCATTAAATATTACGGAATCCTGGAAAATCCACGCCCTGCACTCATCCACCAGAGGATGACACCTTTCCCAGTAGGATGGGGCCTTGTTTGTGCTCCAAGGACACAAATCCAGGTGATCCATTCCCAGCAGTTCAACTCCGGGCACTTTTGTCTCTACCCAGCGCCCTGTCCCTGGATTTTCCCTCAAAATTTCCTTGGAATTCCCTGATAAACCGTGTGGGGAAGGAAACAGGGGCACAGCCGCCCCCCCCCGCCTGTTGATCCCTCTCCCGTTTGGGGTCTGTTTGGCTCCACGTTTTCCGTTCCCGTTCCAGATCTGGCAGTGCGGGGGCTCCCTGGAGATCGTCACCTGCTCCCACGTGGGCCACGTTTTCCGCAAGGCCACTCCCTACACGTTCCCGGGCGGAACGGGCCACGTCATCAACAAGAACAACCGGAGGCTGGCCGAGGTGTGGATGGACGAGTTCAAGGATTTCTTCTACATCATCTCCCCGGGTGAGGCTTTCCTCGGGATCGGCTCGCGGCCTGGAGAGCTTCCCGGGAAAAGGGAAGCGGGAAATGTCACGCGTGGGCGTGTCACGGAGGCGTGGGATGGTTTGGGTTGGAAAAGCTCTCCAAGATCACGGAGTGCAACCATTCCCACGTCCCCAAGGGGCTGGGAATCCCTCCAGGGATGGGAATTCCACAGCTGCTCCAGGASTTTGGTTTTTCCAGGGGTTCAGGACATCGGGGGCCGGTGTTTAATCCCAGGCTGGGAATTGGAACKCTGGGATTCTGCTCGTAGGATCCCATGAGTCCTGTGGCTGCAYGGGATGGGCTCGTAGAATATTCCCAATCCATCCCGGAAAGGCCTGAGCAAGYCAGGAAATGTAAATTAAAACAAAGACTTTGCTCATTTTAAGGTGTAAAAAAGGTTTTTATGGATCTCCACCTCGTGGGTTTTGTCACAACCATTTTTAAGGAAGCTGTTCCTCTCAAACAGAAAAAATTGGGATGAAATGCCAAACCACTTTTTACATTTATTGTGACATTACTCCTGGTTTTTCCATGAGCAAAAACTGCCATTCCCTCCTGCAATGAGCCCCAAGCAGCTGGAATTGTGCCTCCTCCTCTTCCCAGCTACACGTTCCCAGGTTTGCCCGGGATTCTGATACCAAATTCCAATACAGAACCCCTGGGAGAACGTTGGATTGCAGGGAAAGGCTGGAATGAGGTCACGGACAGGGATAATGTTTGTGTCATCCCAAGTTTTGGCCACGTGGAAGGATTTCGGAGCAGGTCTTTGTGTTCTCTGATCTCCCCCCGAGTTCTTTATTAATATTCCGTATTAATTAAGGGATAAAATCCAGTGAGGTTGTTCCCAGCCTTAGGAAGCAAATGGAGGAGAAAGATAAATAAAATCAACATTTTAACTGGCAATTCTCCATGAAAATAAGGAGGAAATAATGGATTTTTAAAACAGGGCATTCCTAAATATCAGGAATATTCCTGAATATTTTTAATCCTCTTTTTGCCGCTTTTCCCTTCCTGTTAATCAGGAAAACAGAGATCTCGGGATAATTCCCCGGGAGAACAAAGGAAGCTGCCCGTCAGTCAGGAGGGCTGAGAAGCACAGCCTCATCTCCCAGCTCATCCCATTCCCGAACCCATATCCCAGGAGCCAGAGGAGCCCGGGGCTGCTCGCGGCATCATTAGGGGGCACACTTGGCAGTTATATCCCAAATTAGAAGCCTGGAGCAATCCCGACCCCTGTGAAAGTGAAAACGCTGGAGCAGAGCCCAGCTCTGGTTTTGGGGGGTCTTTGGTGCCTTCTCTTACCTTTGGGTGGGGAACAAGAAAATCTGGATTTCTGCTGCTCCTGATGTGCTGAGATAAGGCAGGATCCAGGGATTTTAATCAATCCAACCTGGATTTAGGAAAAAAAAAGGGAAAAAATCATAAAACTGCAGGAAAATTCAGCTTTTTGCTTCAGTGTAACTCTGCACTTAACAAGGAATTGGAAGTGTCCTTGGCAGGAGCCTGGATCGGAGCCTGCAGCTCCAACCAAACCATTCCGGAGGGCTCCACAAATCCCAGAAATGCTGGATACGCTTCAAATGGGATTAGAGGGAGCCCTTTTCTCAGGAAAGAAAGGAAAGGGATGAGTTCGCTGTGGAATCTGGGAGCTGCCGCATGTGGCCCTGCCCCAGCTTGGTCGGGATGAGGTTAAAACGGTCCTGGGAGAGGAAGAAGGGAGGGATTTTCCTGCTAAACCAYGGCAAATCCTCACAATCGTGCGGCTGTGAAAAATGTCATTCCCTGAGTGCCTGGGAGGGCGCAAAGTGGGATTGGGATCCTCAGCCRGAGCCAAACTGTGTCCCGAATATTCCCTGCACAGCCACTCGTTCCCAGCAATCCTCCCTACCGCCACTCCAGGCTTTCCTTGGCATCTCCATGCAGTTTTTAATTTCTTTTATGGATAACAATTGATCTGTTCTCGGATTTAGCACTCAGCTTCCCATCAATGCCGGCTGGACTCGGTAAATTATCCCTGTAATCCATGGGAATCCACAGCCCAGGGTCTCACTCCAGGTGTTGCTTTGCTCTTACACCAAACAACCCTGGAAAGGCTCCAAGGGCTGGAGCCAGGCTGGGAGAGCTGGGAAAGTTCACCTGGAGAAGGGAAGGATCCAGGGAGAGCTCAGAGCCCCTGCCAGTGCCTAAAGGGGCTCCAGGAGAGCTGGAGAGGGACTTGGGACAAGGCATGGAGGGRCAGGACACAGGGAATGGCTTCCCACTGCCRGAGGGCAGGGWTAGATGGGMTATTGGGAAGGAATTCCTGGCTGGGRGGGTGGGGAGGGGCTGGGMTGGAATTCCCAGAGAAGCTGTGGCTGTCCCTGGATCCCTGGAAGTGTCCAAGGCCAGGCTGGACAGGGTTTGGAGCAGCCTGGGATAACGGGAGGTGTGCCTGCCCATGGCAGGGGTGGGATTACAGGATCTCTGAAGTCCTTCCATCCCAAACCATGCTGGAATTCTGGGATTTGATGACCTCATTCACTCAGCCTGTYTATTCCTGGCTGTGGCCTTTTAATTTCCACATTAAATACTGCATTGGTCATTCCGTGGGGAAAATTCCATGCTCAGAATAAGCACAGTCAGCTGGGAAAGGGAATTCCCAGGAATGTTTGGAGTCTCTGTGCCCTTGGGGTGTTCCCAGCCCTCTTTATCCCAATCATTGATTCATTGTCACTTTCCTTCGGCTTTTCCAGCCAGGAAACCCCTGACATGGATTAAGTTTTCCAAGTGGTTTTCTTGTAGAAATAAAATTATTCATAGTTCTGGGACGATTTCATTCCAGAGGAATTTTTTTCCACCTTTCTCTTTGTGAATTAATGTCTCCTTGTTCAGAAATGATGCATTTCCCAGATTTGGAATTCCCTTGTGATTCCCTTGCACAAATTCCCTTGTAAATCCATTTTCAGGACAATTTTTTAGGAAAAAATTCCAATGCAGGTGCAACACAGCCCTGGAGCCTTTTCATTTGCTCTGCTTGGAGCACATCCGCTGCTTCCCGAGATATTTTAATCCATTCTTTCCATGGTTTTCCATTCTTTTCTTGCTCCCAAGGACATTTTCCTTATGTTTCTGTATTGAAATGTTTCTCAGTCATTCCCTATTTTTATTTTCCCTGCAAGTCCCGTGGATCGTTTAGGGAGTGGTGACAATAAGGAGGGATTGATTGATTGATTGATTGATTGATGGGGCTTGGATTTCAATGGAGCAGGAAGGAATAGGGAGCTTGTTGGGATCCATACGGATGAGCTCCCTGCAGGAAGACAAGGCAGGATGAATGAGCCAGTTGGATTCCTCAGGATTGGGAATGAGCCCTTCCCGGTGAAATCGCCCAAGGGCTCACTCAGATGCATCAGCAAAGGAGAATCCCACAATCCCAGCCTGGTTTGGGATGGGAGGGATCTTAAATCCCATCCCACCCCTGCCATGGGCAGGGACACCTCCCACTATCCCRGGCTGCTCCAAGCCCCGTCCAGCCTGGCCTTGGACACTKCCAGGGATSCAGGGGCAGCCACAGCTTTCCTGGGAAGCTGYGCCAGGGCCTCCCCACCTTGTCCCAGTTATTCCCGTCAGAAGAGTGCGGGAAAAGTGTTTTGTAAAAATGTGAACAAGATTTTTTTGTTAGTTTGGAATACGAAGAAATGGAGGATTTCCACGGTCCAGCCTTTCCGGGTTCATAAATGASCCAGCAAGAAAAGAGAGAATTTCCCAAGCATTTCACTTTGCCCAATGAATGAATGAATGAATGAAGGTTTCCACAGCTCCGCGGAGAGGCAGCAGCACATCCCTCGCACCCCGCGCTCCCCARTCCCACGGATGCGGATGAACGGGAGCCGCGGGCGGCCCCGGGATGCTCCCCGAGCGCTGACGGGCTCTTCCCTTGGCGTTCCAGGCGTGGTGAAGGTGGATTACGGAGACGTGTCCGTGCGGAAAGCCCTGCGGGAGAGCCTYCGCTGCAAGCCCTTCTCCTGGTACCTGGAGAACGTCTATCCCGACTCCCAGATCCCGCGGCGCTACTACTCCCTGGGAGAGGTACGGGGGGCTGCTCCTGGGGGAAAAACACCGGGAAGGGCAGGGAAAGAGTAGGACAGGGAACCAGTAAATRTAGGAAACCAATAGTACAGGAAACCAGGAAGAACTGGAAACCAGGAAGTGAAGAAAATCCGTAAGTTAAGAAAATCCGTAAGTGCGGGAAACCAGGAACTACAGCAATCCAGGAAGTGCAGGAAAGCAGTTATGGGAACCAGTAGCTGCAACAAATGAGGAACTGCAGAAACCAGTGGTACAGGAAACCAGTAAGAACTGGAAACCAGGAAGTAGAGAAAATCTGTAAGTACAGGAAATCAGTAGGACAGGAAACCAGGAACTACAACAAACCAGGAAGTGCAGGAAACCAGKAACTACAGGAAACCAGTAAGGGCAGGAAGCCAGAAGTGCTGCAAACCAGTAAGAAAAGGAAACCAGTAAGACCAGCAAGCCAGTAGCACAGGAAACCAGTAAGTAAAGGAAAAACCAGTAAATAAAGGAAAAACCAGTAAATACAGGAAAGCAGTTATGGGAACCAGTAATTACAACAAATGAGGAACTGCAGAAACCAGTGGTACAGGAAACCAGTAAGAACTGGAAACCAGGAAGTAAAGAAAATCCATGAATAGAGGAAATCAGTAGGACAGGAAACCAGGAACTACAACAAACCAGGAAGTGCAGGAAACCAGTAACTACAGGAAACCAGTAAGGGCAGGAAGTCAGTAAGGGCAGGAAGCCAGAAGTGCAGCAAGCCAGTAAGAAAAGGAAACCAGTAAGACCAGCAAGCCAGTAGTACAGGAAACCAATAAATAAAGGAAAAACCAGTAAGTGCAGCAAACCAGTTACAGGAACCAGTAACTACAACAAATGAGGAAGCACAGGAAACCAGTAAGTGCAGGAAACCAGTAAGAACTGGAAACCAGTAAGTAAAGAAAACCAGTACTTGCAGGAAACCAGTAAAGAAAACCCRTAAGTACAGGAAATCAGTAGGGCAGGAAATCAGGAACTACAGGAAACCGGGAAGTGCAGGAAACCAGTAACTACAGGAAGCCAGTAAGTGCAGCAAACCAGTAAGAAAAGGAAACCAGTAAGACCAGCAAGCCAGTAGTACTGGAAACCAGTAAATAAAGGAAAAACCAGTAAGTGCAGCAAACCTGTGACAGAAACCAGGAACTACAACAAATGAGGAACTGCAGGAAACCAGTGGTACAGGAAAMCAGTAAGAACTGGAAACCAGTGATTAAAGAAAACCAGTAAGTGCAGGAAACCAGTAAGAACTGGAAACCAGCACGTGCAGATAATCCGTAAGTACAGGAAATCAGTAGGACAGGAAACCAGGAACTACAGGAAACCAGGAAGTGCAGGAAACCAGGAACTACAGGAAACCAGTAACTACCACAAACCAGTAAGGGCAGGAATCCAGAAGTGCTGCAAACCAGTAAGAAAAGGAAACCAGTAAGTAAAGGAAAAACCAGTAAGTGCAACAAATGAGGAAGTGCAGGGAACCAGTAAGTAGAGGAAACCAATAGTACAAGAAAGCAGTAATTAAARAAAACCMGTAAATACAGGAAACCAGTAAGTGAAGAAAAAACCAGGAGTACRGGAAACCAGGATGTGCAGCAAACCRGTAACTGCAGGAAACCGGTGACTACCGCGAACCAGTAAAACCAGGAAACCTGTAAGGGAAGAAAACCAGTAAGTACAGGAAATAATGGTACAGGGAACCAGTAACAACAACAAACCAGGAAGTGCAGAAAACCAGTAAAGAAAGGAAACCGGGAAGTTCGGGAAAGCAGTAATACAGGAAACCWGKAAGTGCAGGAATCAGAAAGTGCAGCAAACCAGTAAATAAAGGAAACAAGTTGTACAGGAAACCAGTAAGTGCAGGAAAAAACAGTAATACAAGGAACCAGTAAATACAGCAAACCAGCAACTACAAAAACCAGTAAGCACAGGAAACCAGTAAAAACATGAAATCTTTAAGTAAAGAAAACCAGCAAGTACAGGGAATAATAGTACAGGGAACCAGCAACAACAACAGACCAGGCAGTGTAGAAAACCAGTACAGAAAGGAAACCAGTAAAGACGGAAAACCAGGAAGTTCAGGAAACCAGGAAGAAGAGGAAAAACCAGTAGTACAGGAAACCAGCAACGACAACAAACCAGTGAGAACTGGAAACCAGTAAGTAAAGAAAACCAGGAAGTGCAGCCAACCAGTACCACAGGATTCCAGTAGTCCAGGAATTGCCAAGGGAGCCATCCCTAAGGAGATGAGGAGGGTTTGGAGCCAGGACTCAGGTGCTGGAGTTCCCTCCATGTCCCTTATTTCTCTTCAATTCCTATTTCTCTTTAATTCCTATTTCTCTTTATTTCTTATTTCTCTTCATTTCCTATTTCTCTTTATTTCCTATTTCTCTGTATTTCCTATTCCTCTTCATTTCCTATTTCCCTTTATTTCCTATTTCCCTTTATTTCCTATTTCTCTTTATTTCCTATTTCTCTTCATTTCCTATTCCTCTCCACTTCCGGCAGGTTTTATTTTCCTGAGCTCATTTTTAAGGGGAAGTTGCTGTTCCGTTAAAAACCTCCCGTTAAACCGAGTGTCTATTCCAAACGTTCACCGGCCAGATTTATCTCCTGAACGGAGCAGGAGACAGGAAAAGGGAGCTTTGGGATTCATGTTTTGGCACAATGAATATGCAGCCCTTGAGGGGAACTTTCCATCATCATTTATTGCTTAGGAAGAGACTAAAAATTCCCCTTTTTTTGGCTTTTTTTTTAAAGAAATGTTTGTTCACTGAGTGTTTTCCGGCCTGGAGCTGAGCGTCACAGACATTCCCGGTAATCCCGATTCCTGGGACCACCAGGAGCTGAAATTCCTTTAAAATTCAACAAATTCACTGTTAAAAATATTCCATTGGGTTGTTCCTATGCTGCCTTTTAAAAACTCTGGAATGGATTGATTTGATGATGGAATAACAACCAAAGGATTTGATGATGGAATAACAATCAAAGGATTTGATGATGGAATAACAATCAAAGGAGCAAAAGGCTTTTTTTTTTTTTGGTGACATCCCGGGAAGTGATTTCCCATTGGAAGTTGCCGTTGCAGGCAGGAATGAAAGGCACCGGAGGATTCCCAGGTTAATCCTGCCAAAATAAAGGGAAACGTGGGTTCACAGCGGGGAAAGGACTCGTCTAAGGAATGTCAAATAAAGTGGGATTGTGCCGCATTGTCAGGCTGGGGAATGGGACGAGAAAGTCAGGAAATTGTGATGAAACACCTGATTTCTGCCAGCGTGGCCTCAGTTTCCATGGAAACAGCAGCACAGGCAGGAGCTGGGAATTAAACCCCGACTGGGCTGTTCCAGCTGGAGCAGGAAAGGGGAATTTTAGCCCTAAACCCCAGGGAACAGCAGCACAGGAATGGGCAATTTTTAAGGCATTGGAAAAACATTTTTCAGGCATTTTTCCTCCCTTTGGATGGGGCTTGGGGCACCCTGGGATAGTGGAAGGTRTCCCTGCCCATGGCAGGGGGTGGGAATGGGATGGGATTTGAGGCCACTTCCATCCCAAACCATTCCACGACCTTTTGGGAGTGTGATCTATCTACAAATTGCAATTTTCTGCTCAAGCCTGAAAGGCCCAGGCGGTTTTTTAAGGAATATTTCCCCTCTTTCCCTTGTGCAGATCAGGAACGTGGAAACCAACCAGTGCTTGGACAACATGGGCCGCAAGGAGAACGAAAAAGTGGGATTCTTCAACTGCCACGGCATGGGAGGGAACCAGGTACACGAAAACYGGGAAAAGCGAGTCGTGTACGAGAATTCCTGCGGAATATTTAAATTATCTGTTCAATTGTCATCATTTGGACGGAATCAGAGAATCCCAGGATGGTTGGGGTTGGAATGGGAAAAAAGCCCATCCCATCCCACCCCTGCCATGGGCAGGGACACCTCCCACTGTCCCAGGAAGGTGGAAGTGGAAGGTGTCTTGGAAGGACTTGGACACTTCCAGGGATCCAGGGGCAGCCACAGCTTCTCTGGGAATTCCATCCCAGCCCCTCCCCACGCTCCCAGGCGGGAACTCCTTCCCGATATCCCAGTTTGGGGTCGGTAGCCGTCTGTAATCCCTGGCTCCCGTTGCAGGTGTTTTCCTACACGGCGGACAAGGAGATCCGCACGGACGATCTGTGCCTGGACGTGTCGCGCCTCAACGGGCCCATCCTCATGCTCAAGTGCCACCACCTGAGGGGCAACCAGCTCTGGGAATACGATGCCGAGGTATCCCGGGGGTTGGGAACGGCCTCGGGGCCGGGGCATCTTCCTGGGACAATCCCGGGATCGCTGAGGTTGGAAAACTCCTCCAAGGATCGAGTCYGGGCTGTGCCAAATCCCCACCTCGTCCCCAGCCCGGAGCACTGAGTGCCACATCCAGGAATTCCTTGGACACCTCACGGGATGGGGACTCCGCCATTCCCTGGGGAGTTCCAAGGCCTGACCACCCTTTCCATGGAGAAATTCCTGCTGGTGTCCAACCTGAGCCTCCCCTGGCACAGCCTGAGGCCGTCTCACCTGAGGTGGGAACAGGGATGTGTCTCCTGCCACAGCACAGGGAGAGCAAAGGAATTCAGCTTTCAGGCTGTATTTTTATTTTCCGTGTCAGAATTCCATAAATTTTATTTTTAGAGGGATACAAAAGCCAGTTTCTGTTTAAAAAGCTCATTTCCAGCAGCTGCTGTCATGGATTTTTACAAAACTAAAGAATCATCTGAAGTTTTTATTTAAATGAAGCAGAAAACAAAATTTATTTGTTTTTTTCCAATGGATTCCAACTGGATTTCCAGTCCAGTTGATTTCTGTCGCCTCTGTGTTTAATCCCGTTCTGTATCCCAGTCCCCTCCTCAGTTTGGCTCTTCCATGAGGTGGGACGTGGCTTTTTCCAGGATTTGAGGGGAGTCCAGGCTGAAGAAATGGGACGAGGTTCCAAAATGAATACAAAATATCTGTAAAATCTCAGGATCTGATGGCCAAAAATCCTTCTTTTTGAGGGAGACAGGAAATGAAAATGAAAAATTCAYGGAAAGAGCTGTCCAGCCCTGGCAGCCCCTCATTCCCAAAGGGATTGGAAAGCCACGTGGATGCACCAGTTGGGAACATGGGATAGTTGGACTCAACGATCTTGGAGGGCTTTTCCAGCAGAAACCATTCCATAATTTTAATCTGAAAAAGAAAAAGAAATTCTTTTTCTCCCTGCATGTTTTCCAAAGTTCAGGTGGTTTTGAGGATGTTCATTCCAGGTGATCCCTGGGATTTCAGATCTTACCCCCTCCTTCCTTCCCTTCATTCCTGCAAGAGGAYGAGAATTGATTCTTAATCCATGTTTTATTGGTTTCAATGGATATGAAGGGRTGGCTGGATGTCCAGGACATGGATTTGGTGTCACAGGCTCCTGATCCATCTCCAATCCAGCATTCCCTTGCTCCCAGTTGCCCCTGGCAGATCCAGGCAAGGCTCTGCTGGGATCCAGGGTGGTTTTGCTTGGAGAATTCCTGGAGGATCCCGCTGGATCCAGCACTTCCTGATGCAGTAGGATCACAGGCTCTGCCCACTCCCTGGTGGGTTCAGGGTGCAACACTTGGAAATCTCAGGTTTTCCCACTCTAAAATTGGAATATTCCACATTTAACTCATCAATTCCTCAAGGGATAAATTGAAAAAATATCCATTTAAAAAATAAATTTTATTGGCATTTTTCCATGGCTGCAAAGGCAGGAAAATACTGATGGATTTGACACTGCATTTTTAAAAGTATTCCAGATTTTTCCTGCCTGGAAAGCTGGAATTCTTGCCACCAAATTCTCCCTTCTCACACAGGGGATGGGTTGGTTTTTCCCTTAAATTGAGCAGCACAGACCCAGGGCAGGGAATTTCCCGGGAATTGTGTAAAACCTGGCTCARCCATGAGATGGAGCTCATCGAACAGAAATATTCCAGGTTTTCATGGGATTCCAAGGACTTGCTGCTGGTTCTCCCGGAAAACATCCCTCTGCATTCCATCCTTTTTGTATTTATTGTCCAAATCTTTTTATCCTCAGTTGTACTTGGAATATTCGAATTCCAGCTGCCCGCCTTCCCTTTCACTTCACCATTGCCATTTGTTATGTATCCATTAGTGTATTATTGACCTCCAAACATTCCTAATATCCAGGATTTTTTTCCCAAGAAAACAACCAGTTTGTGATATTCCAATTTTTTTTTTTTTCCCAGATAAATGGTTACAAGGTGTTTCCCGAATCCCTTGTATCCCTTCGTTCGGTTTTCCRGTGGAATTGCACTGATTTTCCTTGCTTATTCAGGAATTGCATGCAGGGATTTGAGGTGGTTGTGCCTCCTGCTGAAATATTTAGGAATGAAGGCTTGGAAAAGGACAACAGGGCCACRGCTGGAGGTGTTAATGATCCTAAAAAAGGGAATTCTCCAAGGGATTTTCAGGGAATTTTCTAGGATTTTGTGCTGTTATGAATTTTTTATCATCTTCTGATTGAGTTTAATGGGTGGGGTTTAAATAGGGACTAAAATCAAGGCTCCCATTCCTGGTGATTCCCGTTGTGACATCCAGGGAAACCTCTGGATGTGGAGAGGGGTGAAATCTTGGGATGTGACACACGTGAATGGATCCAGGGAAAAAATAATGTTGGAAATGTGTCACGGATGATAAAGAGGAATTTGTTTCCTTGTGGSTGAATGGTGATGCCAGGATTTATTCCTGACGGATTCCTCAGGATTTACTCCAAGGCTGCCAGAGCTCCGGGAGCGTTTGGACAATGCTCCCAGGGATGCACAGGGTGGGATTGTTGGGATGTCTGGGCAGGGCCAGGGGTTGGATCCATGATCCTGTGGGTCTCTTCCAACTGAAAAGTCCGTGATTTGTTCCTGTGTAATTACCACTGTTTGTCCCCAGTCACGGTCTCCATGCAAAGCTCTGGAATTTCCAATCAGGGAGAGCTGAGGAGCTCCACAAAAAAGTTTCTCGGATCACTGACTCCACTTTCCTTTTGTTTTCCCTCCCCTCAGTATTTTGGGAAGTGGGAATATAGCTTTGAGGTAAGTTTGGTGCCGACTGCAATCCCTGTGCCAGATCCCAATCCCAGGAATAGCTCCTCCAGCAGTGCCTGTAGCAGTGACGTCACTCAGTGCTTTTCCATAGCTGCTGCTCCAACATTCCAGAGCTTCCTGAGCCAGGCTGCGAGAGCTGGGAATGTTCACCTGGAGAGGAGAAGGAGCCAGGGAGAGCTCAGAGCCCCTTCCAGKGCCKAAAGGGGCTCCAGGAGAGCTGGAGAGGGACTTGGGACAAGGCATGGAGGGACAGGACACAGGGAATGGCTTCCCACTGCCAGAGGGCAGGGATAGATGGGATGCTGGGAAGGAATTCCTGGCTGGGAGGGTGGGCAGCAGGGTGCCCAGAGAAGCTGTGGCTGCCTCTGGATCCCTGGCAGTGTCCAAGGCCAGGCTGGACGGGGCTTGGATCAGCCTGGAATAGTGGGAGGTGTCCCTGTCCATGGCAGGGGTGGAATGGGATGAGCTTCAAATGTCCTTCTGTCCCAAACCATTCCAGGATTCCACGCACCAGGAAAAGACTGGCCACATTCCCACAATCACGTTTATCCCCACGTGAGGAATCCACTACCTTTGGATACGGAATATCCTGTGAACACCCAAGGGAGACAATTCCCAGTCCTCTATTCATGGGCCTCTGCTTTCCCTGGAAAGATTCCCGGGCAGGAGGGAGCAGGGAGCAGCGATCCAGAGTGAAGCAAGGCCGGCACTGATGTCCCTGCTGCTTCCTCGCAGTGACATTTTAGGGACACTTGTCCTCGGGATTTGGAGTGGCTTCTTTATTCTCACGGCACTTTTCCCRTGACCAAGCCAAAAACCTGGAGAAGGGAAGGGTGAGGGGCCGGGATGTGGGAAGAGCATTCCCAGCTGCTCCAGCAGCGCCAGCCCTGGCTCCCACGGGGATGGGGGGACAGTGGGAAGAATTTAGGGAAATGGGAGCTCCCCTTCATCTCACCCCAGCTGGAATTGGCACCGTAAAGGAAAAGCTGGAATTGGAGTTGGGAAAAATCTCGTAAATGTTTAATTCATTATATTTTTAATTGGGTGATTCCCAAATGGCTTTCAGGGTGGTTTGTGCAGGGAATTTGTGCAGGAAAAACGCCATCTATGCCCAGATTTTCCAGCGGGGAATTGCAGCAATCCAGGGGRTTGGAGGGCAGGATTGGGAGCCACGCTCCCTGCTGGACCATGGGAATGATCTCAAGAGCAGGGAGGATGCTTTGGGATATTTGTGCAGGAAAAACCATCTCTGCCCACATCTTTCCAGCGGGGAATTGCAGCAATCCAAGGGGCTGGAAGGGCGGGAAGGGGAGCCATGCTCCACACTGGATCATGGGAATGGTCTCCAGAGCAGGGAGGATGTTTCGTGCGGAACTAAATCCCACTCCGTGAATTTCCCTCTGGATATCCACRCCTGCAGTTTGCCACCAGAGCACTCCCAGCCCGTTATCCGTTAGTAATTCCCAGTTTATCCCTCCTCCGCCGTGCGCCCAACCCCGCCGCGTTTTCCCTGTGTTTCCCGCTGCCGTTGCCGCTTCCCGTCGCCCGTTCCCGGTTTTCCAGAGGCGCACGTTCCTGCACATCATCACGCAGTCGTGCCTGACGCTGGGCAGGATCGAGGACGGCTCCCAGGGCCCCACGGTGGAGGCCTGTGACGGGAGCCCCCTGCAGAGCTGGATCCTCAGGAATTATTCCCGCCTGGAAGTCTTTAGGAAGATTTACTACAGCCCCACCGATTATTTCCTGTAGCCAGCCGGGGAGGTTGGTATGGACAGGGAATCTAGGATGGAGCGCGGGAAGGAATTCCCAGAAAAATCCGGCTCCGGTCGCTGCCGGAGGAACTGGGCGGGATTTCTGTCTTGTTTTATTTTTACATCAATTTTTTGTGGTTTTTTAAGTGTTGATTTTTTTGGTTTGAAAAATCTTCGTTTTTTATGGAATTCATGGAATTTTTCACAGAATTTCACAGAATTTTTCTTAAAATTTTCATAGAATTTGCATAGAATTTTCATAGAATTTTTGGTGGAATTTTCATAGAATTTTTTTTAGCATTTTCATGGAATTTTTTGTAGAATTTTCATAGAATAGTCATCAAATTTAATAGAATTTTTCATAGGATTTTAATAGAATTTTTTATAGAATTTTTGTAGAATTTAATAGAACTTTTCACAGCGTTTTTGTAGAACTTCATAATTTCTCACAGAGCTTTTCAWGGAATGTTCGTAGAATTTTCAGAGCATTTCGTAGAATTTCCATAGAATTTTCCTAGAACTTTTTGTAGAATWTTCCTAGAATTTTTCGTAGCATTTTCCTAGAATTTTTTCATCCAACTTTTATAGAATTTCATAAAATTTTTGACAGAAAATTTTGATATAAAACAAGACAGAAACTACTTTGTAGCTCTAGGATAAAATAGATGTTYCATGTTCTCTCTTAGCAGTCATTAGTTCTCAGTGGTTATTCCTCTTAGTTATTATTAGATTTAATTTCTTTTGGATGAATTTGATTCCCTCGATGTGTTGATGTCTCCGTGATTGGCACAATGTGCAGCAGCTGAAGGTTTGGGCCCCGTTCCAAACGCAAAAATAACGCCAATCGCTAAATATYCTCCAAAAACCTTCAGCTTTTCATGGAATTTTCCAAGATTTTGCTCGCAGAACGTTAATAGAATTTTTGTTGAATTTAATAGAGTTTATCATGGGATTTTCGTAGAGTTCCATCGAATTTTTTTCCTGGTAACACAGGGAGATGGGGGGTGGTAAAACCACATTCCCTGCTGGCAATTCCCAGAGGTTTAGTTGGAACACCGGAAAAAAATCATATATATATATATAAAAATCATATATATATATATAAAAATATAAAATATAAAGATCTATACTCACAAACACCAATCTATGTTTATTATGTAATATATAAATCTATTTCTAATATATGTATTATGTATGATAAACACAAAGGGTGTTACTATATTATCTTATTTTATATTATCTCATATTTTATATTAATCTACATGATATTATTTATCACATATTTTTATATTATCATTTTCTATATTCTATTTTTCTATATTATTTTGTATTTTACATTTATCATATAATGTCAATGTTTATGCTCGTGGGTGAGCACACGCCATCATCCAGCAGCTCCCACCATTCCAGTTCCCCCTATCCCTAAGGACATCCCAAGGTTTGCCATCCAGCTGGGCTCTTTTGGGATTGATTCCTCCTTTCTCCCTTCTCCAGGAGGCTCCAGGATTTCCCCCCCCCCATCCTGGTTCTCCTGGTTGTTCCTTGCCGTGAAATCGGTCTCTGCTCCAGGGGATTGTCTGCACACAGGAGTTCCATTCCGAAATTCCCTGTTCCCGGGGTTATGGTGTTGGGGAGAGCTGGGAATGTTCAYCTGGAGAAGAGAAGGATCCAGGGAGAGCTCAGAGCCCCTTCCAGKGCCTAAAGGGGCTCCAGGAGAGCTGGAGAGGGRCTTGGGACAAGGCATGGAGGGACAGGACACAGGGAATGGCTTCCCACTGCCAGAGGGCAGGGWTAGATGGGMTATTGGGAAGGGATTCCTGGCTGGGAGGGTGGGGAGGCMCTGGCACAATCCCAGGGAATGATGGAGGGAACCCCCCGGCTCAGCTGGGCTGTACCTCTCCGGTGTTATTTAAGCACAGAATTCCYTCTTTAACTTCCYGGGATTTCTCCAGGGATTTTTTCTCCCGGTGCTTTGGAACAGGAGGGGATTTATTCCTTCCTCAGTTTCGTCTCCTCACTCTCCCATCCCTCAGAAACGCGGTGGGAACAGAAGGGGTGTCCCAAAGACAGGAAAGTGTACGGAAACAGGAGAGTTTCCATGGAATACCGAGCAAATCCGTTTCCATCAGCGGTAATTCCTGCTCCGGTCTGAAACATTCCATGTGGCCATGGAGGCCAACCTCCTCCATCCAAGCGGCTTGGAAACGACATTTCCTTGGACTTGTTTTGCCCTTTCCCGGGGGATCCCTTGGCTCAGCAGAGGGAGCGGGGCGGGAMTGGGGACAGATCCACGTGGGGACATCCTGGCGCTCCGTGAGATCCGCAGGGATGCGCTGCGCTCCCGGGATGGGATTGGACTGAGCCTCCGGCTGGAATCTCAGCAGGAATTGTGTCTCTCCCGTTGCAGAAGCTCACCCTGCGGCACCTGAACAGCAACCAGTGCCTGGCGGAGCCGTCGGAGGAGGACCGGCTGGTGCCCACCATGCGGGAATGCGGGAACAGCCGCTCCCAGCAGTGGCTGCTGCGCAACATGACCCTGGCGGCCTGACGCTCCCTCCTTCCCGCCTCTTCCCGCCGCTCCCGAGGCCTTCCCGAGCCCGGCGGAGCCTCCCGCTTCCCTCGGACGCCGRGGCTGCGCGGGGAAGCTCCTCGGAGCCCGCGGATGATCCCGGCGGTGCCGCTGCCGACGCGAAGCGCTCCCGAGCCGTTCCAGAGGCGCCGTCCGGAGCCGGAGGGGTTGGGATGTGTCGCTCGCCACCACGGAGGGTGGCACTGGGAGCCGTCCCGGCAGCGTGGCCCCAGCTGGGCTCTCCCGGAAAAGCTGGAGGAGATCCCGGAGGATCTGGGGTCCTCTTTCTCACCCAGTGGGAATTGGCAGCTCCCGAGCGGCCGGACAGAGCCCAAGCTTCGTGGATTGTGCTGGGAAAAAAGTGGGATCTGTGTGAAACCAGGCAAGGACTGCGCTCCAAGCAGGAATTCCATCCAGTGAGGGCACGGAAGAGATGGGAATGCTGAGGGGAAGAAGGGACTCTCATGGTACCATTCCATGGGAATGGAACTGTCCCTTCCATGGGAATGGAACTGTCCCCTCCATGGGAACGGAACTGTCCCCTCTATGGGAATGGAACTGTCCCCTCTATGGGAACGGAACTGTCCCTTCCATGGGAATGGAACTGTCCCCTCCATGGGAATGGAACTGTCCCCTCTATGGGAATGGAACTGTCCCCTCTATGGGAACGGAACTGTCCCTTCCATGGGAATGGAACTGTCCTCTCCATGGGAATGGAACTGTCCCTTCCATGGGAATGGAACTGTCCTCTCCATGGGCATGGAACTGTCCTCTCCATGGGAATGGAACTGTCCCCTCCATGGGAATGGAACTGTCCTCTCCATGAGAATGGAACTGTCCCCTCCATGGGAATGGAACTGTCCTCTCCATGGACATGGAACTGTCCTCTCCATGGACATGGAACTGTCCCTTCCATGGGAATGGAACTGTCCCTTCCATGGGAATGGAACTGGGGCCGGACCTGGGCTCAGGGGACACCTGGAGGGACCCAAACGGAGACCTCGGGAGAGCCTCCATCCCGCACACATCCATGGATCCCTGCATCCCGCCAGGACACAGGCAGAGCTGCATCCCTGAGCACGGAGAGCCGGAGCCGCTCCCAGCTCTGCCTCCGGGCATTCCCGCTCCTGCAGGAATCACAGGGGCTCCTTTCTATTTTCCAGGATTTGGGGCTCAATCCTGGTGTGGGGGTGGTCATTCCCAAAGTGCTGCTGGCACTCGGGATCTGCTCCCAGATGGGATGTGGGAACAGCTCCTGTCCGTGCAGGGACGTTCCCAAAACGTGCTGGGAACATTTCCTTTGGCTGCCCCGAATGCAGCCGTGGCACTCTGGGCTGGGTTTTTGGGAATTCTCCCAAATCCCAGGGTGGCAYGATCCCAGCACAGGTAAGTGGGGAAATATTTCCCAGGATTTCGCTCCCAGTTCCTCCAAAGCTCTGTAAATGCACTGGCTCATTAAAAATGACAATATTTTCCTTATCATCTCTGGTTTTTATGGATTAATCCGGGCATGTGTGGACGTATCCTGAATTTATAGAGGGTATTTTCGGGATACACCTCGTGAAACGGGAAGCAGAAAGGTGTTCCATCGGGAAAGGGGTTGCTGGGCGTGCATGGAGCTGGAGAGTCATGGATTAACCTGGATTGGGGCTCATCTCCCTGCTCAAACATTCCTGCTCCTCCCCTTCAAATCACCCCAAAGGGACAAAATGTGGCTCAAAACACCAAGAAAAGGAGGAGGTTTTGTTCCGCTCCGTGGGAAGGGCATGAAAACCTCACGGACACATTTAAATGGGAATTTCCACGCCGGAAAAGAGGAATGGGTGATTTATTTCGTCTCCTTCCCGAGGGATTTGGCCCCACACGGAGCCCTGGGTGGCTCCCGTGTCCGGGAATTCGGGTCGGGTGTGGAAGGGGGAGAGGGTGGGGTCACTCTTGGGATCCCCACGGAACATCCCTGGATCCCAAGGCTGCCCTGTCCCATCCCAAGGTTCCCTGACGTCGTAGCTGCTCCTCTTTATGACATTATAATCCTATAAATATCGATATAATTTCTATATTTCTGGTTTTATAACTCATCCTGCAGTGCTCCTCAATCAACCACGCCGCAAAAGGACTAATTAGTATCCCATCTAACGAGATTCCCTCCGTCCAGAGCCGCTTCCCTGCCCATAAAAATACGGAAAACTGCCCAAATTAACCCCTTTTTATCGGGAATTCCCTGCTCCAGGTTGTCCTGGCAGGGGCTGGGGCTTTGCTGGAGCTGCAGGTGGCTCCGAGCCCCCGGCGGGGCCCAAGTGCCCCTGCTGGTGATTAAAGGGGGCAATGAAGGGCTCCCGGGAATTACAGGCTGCCAGTCCTCCCGGTGAATCCCGGAATACCCCGCTCGTGAGCGACGGATGCACACACAGAGGGATTTTCCCTTCTTTTTTTCCCCTGGAATGTCTCCGAAATGTCAATAATTGGAGTGGATGGCAGAAAATTGCAGAGGGAGATCCAAGCCCCACCTCATTCCCATTAAAATCTGCTTTATCTCTTCTTTTGGGATCTGTTTAAAGGGTTTAGGGATTCATCCCCTCTGGATGAAGCCCCTCAGGATGTTTTTGGGGTCAGGACCGGCTGCTCCAACTCCCATTCCGAACTGGAAATGCTTTTTTCCTTTGGGAAAACAGTGGGATCTGCCCTCGAATCCRTATCCAGGGCAGTGGGAATGGATGACCCAGGTTTGGGAATGCCTCTGTTAATTCAGGTAACAAAGAATTAATTTAACCATTTTATTTGTCGTGGTCCCCACGTCAGCTCAAGCCTGGAAAAGCTTCCGGGTGCTGAAATCAAGGAATTGCAGGGAATAAACGGGAAAAGGTGAAGGAGCTSCAGGGGTGACTCTTGCCTAGGTGAGTTTAAATGGAACCAAACACAAACCTTGGAGCACGGGATGGGAAACCTCAGCTGGAATGTGCAGGTAGGATGGCAGCAGGCACTGGAAGTTTGGATTTGTGGGATAATCAGCACAGGAAGGACGTGGAGCTGCTGGAGAGGGGCCAGAGGAGGCCACGGAGCTGCTCCCRGGGCTGGAGCCCCTCTGGAGCCAGGCTGGGAGAGCTGGGAATGTTCACCTGGAGAAGGGAAGGATCCAGGGAGAGCTCGGAGCCCCTTCCAGGGCCTAAAGGGGCTCCAGGAGAGCTGGAGAGGGACCTGGGACAAGGCATGGAGGGACAGGACACAGGGAATGGCTTCCCACTGCCTGAGGGCAGGGATAGATGGGATAGTGGGGAGGAATTGTTCCCCATAAGGGATGATCCTCAGGGCCTGGAGAGTGGGAAGCAGCAGCGCAGGGAATGCTGATGCTGCTGGGAGAAAAGGCTCAGAAATGGATCCTGATTTAAAAAAGGAATGAAACTGCTGGAGCTGCTGCAGTGCCTGAGGCTGCACAGCTCATCCCAGCCTTTCCCTCTCCTGGAAATCACCTCCAATGCCGGAACAGGAATTAGAGCTGCTTTATTCCTGTCTGAACTCCGCAGGAACTTGATGGAACTGTGGGATTTTTTCAGGATTCGGYGGTGGAAGGAGCCAAGCCCAGCGGGAATGCTGGGATGGAGCAGATCCCCGCTGGCTCCAGGGATGAGGGCAGGACCAGGAGACAGGAGGAGGTTTGGGATCCTTTAATTGAGATTCATTTCCTGGAGAGCAAAGCACAGGAGGAGAAGACCTGGGACCCTTCCCACAGGATTTGTGGTGTCCAGGGATAACGCTGCCCTCGTCCTGGAGGAATCCTGGCATGGCCTGCAGCTCACTTAAACCTGCAGAAAAAGTGGGAAAGCAGCATGGATTGGGAAAAACTTCCATTTGGGATGAGGGCTCCTKTGGTCACGAGTGTATTTTGGGTGATATTTTAAACACATTGGTCGAGACAAGATTTTAGGGTACTTTTCATACTGAAAGTGAGGGAATATTGSAGTTCTGGATTTCTGGGAGAGCTGTGGGACACCTTTGGCACTCGGGGACATGGCAGTGCTGGGAGAATGGTTGGACTCAGCGGTCTGAGGGGGCTTTTCCAAATGATTCCATGATTCTCCAGTGGCCACGGCAAGGGCTGTCCCTGCTCCACCGGTGCCACCGGGCTCCTGCCTTATCCATCCAGCCAGGAGCTCCTTCCTCCCAGGATTCTGGACCTGGTGTTGACCTCTAACACTTCCATTGCTCATCCCTGCCATAACCAGTGCCACAGGACACGGAATCACAGAATCCCGGGATCTCTGAGGYTGGAAAAGCCCTCCCAGCCCGTGGAGTCCAAGCTGTGCCYGATGCYCACCTTGTCYCCAGCCCAGAGCACTGAGTGCCACATCCAGGAATTCCTKGGACACCTCCAGGGATGGGCACTCCCAACCTCCCCGGACAGCCCTTTCCAATCCCTGACCACCCTTTCCATGAGGATATTCCTGCTGGTGTCCAGCCTGAGCCTCCCCTGGCACAGCTCGAGGCCGTTCCCTCCTGCCCACATCTGCCCTCCCTGTGGATTTGCTCCTGGGCTGACCCGATGATTCCCTGTGGAATTTTCTGTTCTGCACCCCCGGGAWCATTCAGCATCTCCATGTGATTCCGAAGTGGAAATTCCCATCCGAAWCAGCCTTGCCTTGCTGCAGGGCATCGTCCCCTCCTCCCTTCCCGGCGGGAGGACCCTTGGAATCAACGGCACAACCGATTGCCAAGGAAAAAATCAATCAGCTCATGGAAAAGAGAGTTCCGGGCTGCTCCTTGCTGGGAGCGGGGGTGACCGGGAAGGAGCAGCGCCAGGGGCATCAGAGGGAATTGGATGTGAAGGCACAGTTAATTCCCGGGTGCTCCCACTTTGTCCCGTGGCATAACGAGATCAGCCGGGACTTCCATGGATCCGGGGGGAGGGAACCCTTCCGGTGCTTCCCGGAGCAGCGYGTTCCTGTCACCAGGACCCTCGTGCGACACTGGACATGGTGTCGTGTCCATCATTCCTTTCCCACTCCCGCTATTTCCTCGCCCCACCCCGGCTGGCAGGACACGGATGCTGGGAACCTGCTCATCCCCCCAAAAGCAGGGATGATGTGGATTTTAATTGCAGTAATTCCAGGGAATYGGACTGTTGTCACTCTCTGACTGTAACGTTGTGATGGATAACACGGAATCTTTGCCTAATTCCAGCCTACGGATGGGAAAGAAGCAGGAGAGGCCTGTGGGAAACAGGGAGGAAGGAGAAATGGGAGGAATAGGAGAGGGGAAGCTGGCGAGGCTGGAGGGTCTCTGAGCCAGGAGGGTTCTGGCAGCGTGGCCAGAGGCAGCCAGGATTTGGGATGGATTCCACCCAGGATTCCTTTAAATYGGGTGGGAAAATGAGCAGACACCGTGGGTACCAGGAGGAAAATGTGGGGAGCAGGAGGGATTGTGGATAGAAAATAGAAAAGTGAGGTGTGTTTTGGGGRGGTGAGGAGCAAAGGGCCTTGGATACAGCCAGACCCTTGGGAGCACCACCAGGTCCCTTCCAACCCAAACTGTTCCATCATTCCATGGGTATTTATCCGAATTCTTGGACTGTTTTCCTGCTTCCCACCAGCCCTGGAGCAGGGCTGAGCTTTGTGGCTCTGCCACTCTTAGGGATTTTCTTCCTGGCTGGAAGGGGCTGTGTCCCCTCCGTGTGCCGGCAGTGCCGTCCGGCTGCTGCGGGGATAAAAATTCCTTCAAAACTGAAATTACAGCGAGACAGAATACAGAAAAGGTAAACATGGGATGGGGTGAGGTGGGGTGGGATGGGATGGGATGGGATGGGATGGGATGGGATGGGATGGGATGGGATGGGATGGGA
>JACAXG010000130.1:1363208-1385702 GCA_018881555.1 Amblyornis subalaris
GCGCGGGGCGGTGCCGCCCTGGCCGCGGCCGCTGCCGGCGGCTCCGCGTGGGTGGCGGCGGCGGCGGCGGCGGCGGCGGCGGCGGGCGGAGGCTCCGCGGCCGCGGGGCTGCGCGGGCCGTGCGCGGGGGCTGCGCGGAGCATGTCGGCGCTGCGGCGCAAGCTGGGCGACGAGTACCGCGCCGTGAGCACGTCGGGCGGCGGCGGCGGCGGCCCCGGGCCGGCCCCGCGCGGCAAGCGGCAGCGCTTCGTGGACAAGAACGGGCGCTGCAACGTGCAGCACGGCAACCTGGGCGGCGAGACCAGCCGCTACCTGTCCGACCTCTTCACCACGCTCGTGGACCTCAAGTGGCGCTGGAACCTGTTCATCTTCGTGCTCACCTACACCGTGGCGTGGCTCTTCATGGCCTCCATGTGGTGGGCGATCGCCTACGCGCGCGGCGACCTCAACAAGGCGCACGACGACAGCTACACCCCGTGCGTGGCCAACGTGTACAACTTCCCGTCCGCCTTCCTCTTCTTCATCGAGACCGAGGCCACCATCGGCTACGGCTACCGCTACATCACCGACAAGTGCCCCGAGGGCATCATCCTCTTCCTCTTCCAGTCCATCCTGGGCTCCATCGTGGACGCCTTCCTCATCGGCTGCATGTTCATCAAGATGTCGCAGCCCAAGAAGCGCGCCGAGACGCTCATGTTCAGCGAGCACGCCGCCATCTCCATGCGCGACGGCAAGCTCACGCTCATGTTCCGCGTGGGCAACCTCCGCAACAGCCACATGGTCTCGGCGCAGATCCGCTGCAAGCTGCTCAAGGTGAGCGCCCGGGCCGGGACGGCGCGGAAATTCCTTCGTGGAGCCCCCGTCCCGCGCGGAAATTCCTTCGTGGAGCCCCCGTCCCGCGCGGAAATTCCTTCKYGGAGTCCCCGTCCCGCGCGGGGCGGCGGTGGCCTCGGCCGTGCTGGGGATGGTTGGGCTCCGTGGTCTTGGAGGGCTTTTCCAGCCTTCCAGGGGTCCGTGGCCCCGCTGCCGGTCCCACCGCGCCTCTCCGCGTCCCTGGAGCCGCCAGCCCCACCGGGAAAGGGGAGCTTTGCCCTCCCTCGATCCTGCCCGAGGCTGCCCCCGTGTCCCTGGAGCCGCCAGCCCCACCGGGAAAGGGGAGCTTTGCCCTCCCTCGCTCCTGCCCGGGGCTGTCCCCGTGTCCCTGGGGCTAGGAGCAGCCCGCTCCTAGGGAAGGTGGCCCCTGCCCACGGCCAGGGGTTGGGCTGGACGAGCCCGGATCGTTTTTTGGGTCCTCCCGCTGCTGTCCCAGCATCCCTGTCCTGTTTTCCTCCTTTCCCTGTTTCCAGGGGCCACCTCCGAGAGCCTGGGGCTGCGGGCTCAGCCATCAGGCAGCGGATTCCCGACCTCCTTGGAGATAATTCTTACATTCAGCACAGGATTGGAATGGATATTTATAGATTCCTATAAAATGCTCCGTTTCCCTGACAAGTAAATCCTTTGTAGCTCGAATCCTTCGGCGAGGCAGCGAGGAGAAAGCTCCGGGCATAATCCCGAGCTTTTTGGGCAACCCTGAGCCCGCTCAGGCAGAACTTTATTTATCCGAGTTCCATGGGAGGCAGAGCCGGGCTTAGACCTGGAAAAACCCTGCCCTGGGAAGATCGAGGGTTTAGCTGAGCCTCGCCGCGGCGGCTCCAGAGGGGAGAGGGAGTCGGGATGGAGGGCATGGAAGGGGCCGGCTCGGGGGGCGTTTGACGCAGGCAGAGCATCCCGCACGGAGCCCACGGGAATGGGGGTGCCTCGGGAATGGGGTGCCCTGCCCCTGGGATGGGTGTCCTGCAGGGAATGGAGGTGTCCTGCAGGGATTGGGGTGCCCTGCCCCTGGGATGGGTGTCCTGCAGGGAATGGGGGTGTCCTGCAGGGATTTGGGTGCCCTGTCCTTGGGATGGGTGTCCTGCAGGGAATGGGGTGTCCTGTCCTTGGGRTGGGTRTCCTGCAGGGAATGGGGTGYCCTGTCCTTGGGRTGRGTRTCCTGCAGGGAATGGGGTGYCCTGTCCTTGGGATGGGTGTCCTGCAGGGAATGGGGTGCCCTGTCCCTGGGATGGGTGCTGTGTAAGGAATGGGGGTATCCTGCAGGGAATGAGGGTGCCCTGTCCCTGGGACCGGTGCTGTGCAGGGAATGGGGGTGCTCTGCCCGGGATTGGGGTGCCCTACCCTTGGGATGGGTGTCCTGCAGGGAATGTGGGCGTCCTGCCCTTGGGATGGGTGCCCTGCCCGGGATGTGGGTGCTGTGTAGGGAATTGGGGTGYCCTACCCTTGGGATGGGTGTCCTGCAGGGAATGTGGGTGCCCTTCCCTCGGGATGTGGGTGCTGTGCAGGGCCAGGCAGGGTCCCCATTCCCGGGGAGATCCCCCTGGGAAAACTGCTGGGCTTCCTCCCTGCTCCCCGGCAGCCCCGCGGAGGGATGCTCATCCCCATGGGAGGCTCCTGAACCTGTCCTGTTTTGCCCCAAATCCCTGTTTCCCATGGGATTTCAGGATCGGGACTGTCCCAGGGTCGGGGGGGTTGCGGGATCCGCGGCACCCCTGGATCCCGAGGGAGCTGTGCCGGAAAGAGGGGGAGAATTCCTAAAAAATCCCCAAAATTGCCCTTTAAAAGCTTTAAAACAATGGAATATGATTAGTAAATATGATAAATATTATTTATACATAATTATTTGTGTGGATAAACACATATAAAATAACATTGCGACATATTTATATAATACAGAAGCATATATTTATTTATATTTAATAATATTGATACCACTTATACACGATATTTAGCTATATTTCATAATCAATATGTAAATATATATTTATATAAGGTATAAATATAACAAGGGGCGTCCCACATTTCCCTTTGTCAAACTGAGGGACTCTTCCCTAAATATAATTTAATTCCTATCTGGAGCGATTTAATAGCTAACCTTATATAATATATAGAATATAATTAGAATAGTTTATTAATAGCTTTAAAGCTTTTCAAAAGATATTTAAATAATTTCCAATATTTCAAGCTATTAAAGGCCAAAAATGAGTCATTTCCGTTCCAGCAATTGAAAATTGGGGGTTGTTTTTTTTTTTTGGTCTCTGGAAGTGCCACAGGGAGGATTTTAAAAGTTGGAGCTTCAAAGTTCGCGTGGCTCCAAAAGAATTCCCTGGATTTGAAATATGGGAAAGGAAAAGGTTGTGCCTGAAAGAAAAGCAGGGCCTGGCCAGGCCTCTGGGTGAAAAAAACGGGAAATAAAGAGGGTAATTAAAAGGAAAAAAGGGGGSAAAAAGAAAAATGGGGGGAAGGGAAAATAAAAGGGGAAAAGGGAAAAAAAGGAAAAATAAAAGAAAAAAGGAAAATAAAAGGAAAAAGAGAAAAGAAAAGGGGGGAAAAGGAAAAAGGATAAAAGAAGAAGGAAAATAAAAAAGGGAATGGAGGAAAAAGGGAAGAAGAAGGGAAAAGGAAAAAGAAAAGGGAAAAAATAAAAGAAAAGAGAAATGAAAGGGGGAAAAGGGAAGAAAGGAAAAAAGGGTAAAAAAAATACAATAAAAAAGGGAATAAAGGAAAAAGGGAAGAAGAGGTGAAAGAGGGAAAATAGAAGGGAAAAAATAAAAGAAAAGGGAAAATGAAAGAAGGAAAAAAGAGAAAAGCGAGGAAGGGAAAATAAAAGGGAAACAATGGGSGGAATRAAAGGAAAATTAAAAGAAAATAGGAAAAAAGGGGAAATAAAAGGAAGAAATAGAAAAGGAAAATAAAAAGGAAAAAGGAAATAAAATGAAAAAAACRGAGRAAAGGGAAAACCAAAAAGRAAAAAGGAGGGAAAAGGGRGACAAAAAGGAAAAGGGGGAGAAAAGGAAACAAATAAAGGGAAAAAAATGGGGAAATAAAGGGAAAAATGAGAAAACCCGAGGATTGCAGCAGGGAGAGCCATCCCCATCCCTCCTCCCGCGGCACTGCCGAGCCTGCCTGCTTTCCCAGCTTTCGGGAGCACAGGGRTGTGGGGGGGAATTCCTCCCTCGGAGCTCCGGCCTGGGCTGGGGCTCGCCTGTGCTCAGGGGAGGTGCGGCCCCAGCATTTCCCAGATTTCCTTTGGAAAGGCTTTGTTTTGTATAAAAGGTCCTTTTCCTTGCAAAACTGCGTGGAATTGGAAATGCCAATCCACTGGSTGAATATTCCTTTATTTTTCCTGGTGAGCTCAGTCCAGGAGAAAAACCAAGCCCAAAGCCTTAAAGTGGGAAATGAGTGGGAAGCCTCTTCTGCTGTAATGGGAATTTTGGGATGAATTTTCAGGAYTGCAAAGAGCTTGGATGTCCCTCAGAATTCCCGAGCTTTCCCCCCTCATCCCTTGGAGCAAGCGAGTCACTCAGGGTGGAATTTTTGGCAAATTATTGGCTCAAATAGCAAAATATTCCCTGTGGGAATGATCCCAGGAGACCCCAGGTGGGATTCTTCCCGGGACTCGGGGSAGGTGTAAAATTAAATTTGTTTTATGTGCATTKTAGCTCTGGAATTCYATYTGAGATCCCTGGGAGCAGYTTGGAGCRTGTRAKATCCCAGCTGGATCCTGGAGCACCYGAATTCCCTGCAGGGATTGCGAGGGATGTGCTGGATTCCCTGGGAATCCCACGGATCCAGGGGGAGGGAGGGCAGTGGTGGTTCTGTGGGAATCTAATCCGGAGTTAGGTGGGATATTAGGGAAGACTCCCCCATGGAAAGGGTGGTGAGGCTTTGGAACAGCTGCCCGGGGCAGGGRTGGAGTCGCCATTCCTGGAGGGATTTCAAGCCATGGATGTGGCACCTGGGGAATGGTTGGACTCCATGGACTTGGATGGCTTTTCCAACCCAACCATTTTGAGATTCCATGATTTCCTCCTCTCTCTGAAGCTCATCCTTTCCCTGGGCTTTGTCCCCGAGCCCCGCATTGCCCTCGACCCTCCTCTCCGCCCGCTGGAATCCCACGACCCCGGAACGCTTTGGGCGGGAAGGGATTTCGGCGAGCAGGGACCCCTTCCCCTATCCCGGGTCGCTCCGAGCCTCGCCCGTTCCAGATCCCGACCTCCGCCCTGCTCCTGACTCCCCTCTCTCCGTCCCCAGTCCCGCCAGACGCCGGAGGGCGAGTTCCTGCCCCTGGACCAGCTGGAGCTGGACGTGGGATTCAGCACCGGGGCCGACCAGCTCTTCCTGGTGTCGCCCCTCACCATCTGCCACGTCATCGACTCCAAGAGCCCCTTCTACGAGCTGTCCCAGCGGAGCATGCACACGGAGCAGTTCGAGATCGTCGTCATCCTCGAGGGCATCGTGGAGACCACGGGTGAGTGGCGGCGGGAACGGCCTCCCGCCCTGGGAACACGCGCCGCTTCCCGCTCTGGAAGCGTTCGAAGCCATCCCCAAAGTGGGGTTTGTCCTGCAGGGATGGCTTTCGGTGCTGCGGGGATGTGGGGTTGGGATCCCGCATTTCTCAGCTCCTGCCTGGCCCTGGGAATATTCAGGATACCTCTGAGCGTTTTTTGGGCCGTGGTGTTCCCGTCCTGCTTTGCCAGGGCGGGAGAGCACATCCAAGAGCCTCAGGGAGGCTGGAGCAGCAGAGGTGAATCCTTTGTGCTCTTCCCCAAAAGCTCCCTGATATTTCCCTAAAAATTCCTGGGTATTTCTCTAAAAACTCCCTGATGTTTCCCTAAAAATTCCTGGGTATTTCTCTAAAAACTCCCTGATGTTTCCCTACAAACTCCCTGACATTGCCCTAAAAACTCCCTCACATTTCCCTAAAAAAACCCCCTGGTATTTCCCCAAAACCTCCCTGATATTTCTCTAAAAACTCAATATTCCCCTAAAAACTCCCTGTTAATTTCACAAAAACTCCCTGATATTCCTCTAGTCCCTGATATTTCCCTAAAAATTCCTTGATATTTCTTTAAAAACTCCCTGACATTTCCCTAAAAAACCTCTGATATTTCCCCAAAAACTCCCCAATATTCTCTAAAAATTCCTTGATATTCCCCTAAAAACTCCCCGATATTTTCACAAAGAGTCCCTGATATTTCCCTAAAAAAATCCTGATATTTCCCCCCAAAAAACTCGCTGATATTTCCCTCAAAACTCCTGGTATTTCCCTAAAAACTCCCTGATATTTGCATAAAGACTCCCTGACATTTCCATAAAAACTTCTTGATATTTTCCCAAAACCTCCCTGATACTTCCCTAAAAACCCCCTGATATTTCCTTAAAAACCCCCTGATATTTCCCTAAAACCCCCCAATATTTCCCTAAAAACTCCTTCATATTTCCATAAAAATCCCTTGGTATTTCCATAAAAACTCTCTGATACTTCCCCAAAAATTCCTTGATAATTCCATAAAAACTCCTTGATATTTCCCTAAAAAACCCCTGCTATTTCCCTAAAAACTCCCTGATATTTCCCTAAAGCCTCCCCTGATACTTCCCTAAAAACTCCTTGATACTTCCCTAAAAACTCCTTGATATTTCCCTAAAAACTCCCCAACATTCCCTAAAAACTCCCTGGAAAAGCTCCTGGAAGCCTTGCAGGGCTCACCTGCAGACCAAACCCTGCAGGATTCTTGCTTTTATTCCTTAAAAAAAAAATGATTTCCCAACAAAAGGAGGGAAGAAAAGGGATTTTGTAAATGGGAATTTGAGGACCAATGGGTGTGGTTGGCTYGGTTTTGGGGGATCTTTCTGACCTGGAAATTTTACAGGGAATGGGGGGGAAAAAAAAAAAAAAAAAAGGAATTTCCAGGTCTTTAGAGGCTAATTCGTAGAAGCTCCCAAATTTCCTGACCTACTTTGGGATCTGAGCTGAACATTGGGCAAAACAGAGCAAAATGAGCTGGATCTGGATARAACAGGAGGGGATGGAAGGGTTGGAAAGTTGGGAAAATCTTCCAGCGCGAGCGAATGAGAGAGGAGGAGAGGGCAGGGCTGGATTTGAGGGAAGGGACGAGCTCATCCAGGGATTCTGGGGTTTTTAGGGAAGAGGGGACACCTCGGTGGRTTTAGATCCTGCAGAAATTCAGGATTCGCCTCTCAATCCTGGGGTTTTCCCAGCAAATGCTGCGTTTCCCCTCCCACCTCTCCCACCCTTCACCTGAAACATCTGGAAAAGCAGAGGTTTTCCTGTGGGAATGTGGAGTTATCCACGCGCAAACGCCGTGATCCGTGTTTATAAACGTGTATTACGCAATGGGATCCATTTCCTGTGGATTGCATCCCCGGATACCTCTGCGAAGGGAAAAATGGGATTAACGCAGGGCTTTTGGAGAGGTTCAGTGTGGYGCTGGGAATGTGACCCTGGAATTGGCATGAAGGCCTGGAGAGATCATTCCCAGCATTGACAGTACCTGTTAAAAAGTTAAACAATTTAAAAATTCCCAGGTTTTTTTCTCTTTGTGGAATAATTTGTAGAGGATTCAGCTGGGCCGATGATGCTTCCTTGGGTTTTTTTATCTTGGAAAAGTGAGGAAGACACTGGGAAAGATTTTCTGGGGAGTTCTGGTGGTCTGGGAATGGTGGGGCCACCCATGGATCGGGAGAGTCCTGTGGAGGATGCATCCCATGGGAAGGAATTGAGGGAAAACTCCATGAGCTGGGGTTGGTTTGGGAATGAGCTGGAGCTGGGGGTGTTTGGTGTGGGACTGCTGGGAGCTGGATGGGGAGAGGCTTTGGAAGTTTGGGATGGCACTTTGGGCCCGCTCCAGCCCAGCCCAGAAGGAGCAGGGAGCAAATCCCTTCCGAATTCCAGCYAGGAGCAGGAGGTGTTGGGAGTTTGGGTCTTCCAGGGAATGAAGGTGCTGAGTGTTTCTCCCTCTATGTTTTATATTTATAATAAAGAGGGATTTAGGAATCCAAAGATCCACGGTTTGGGTGGTTTTCCTGTGGGTTTGGAGCTTCCTGGTTGGCTCCAGCGAGCGCTTGTGAGGAATTTTTTCCTTTCACTTCCCTTCCTGCTTGAATCCCGTGGCTTTGGCAGCCGAGGGGGTTTGGGAATGAGTAAATTCCCGCAGTAAATTCGGTTTTCCCGGCTGCAGAGGCACGGAGGATTTCTTTGGAGGTGCCCAACGAGCTGTTTAATGGGATCTGCTCGCTTCCCAATCCCCCCTGGCTGACTAAAATCCCCCTTTCCGACGCCTTCCCTCATCAAACCGGATCGGGATGATTTCTCCGGGATGCCTCCCGCCCTGATGGAGGTGATTTACTGCCTCAGCAGGGAAATTTGGATTCCRGGATAGATCAGCATTTCTCGGTGCTTTCCTTACCCTCCGTAATTCCAGGGGTTGGGTTGTTTGGAGGGGAAGATGTGGGAAGTGGGAAGCGGATCCAGCGTTTCCCTGGAGGGAGGGAGGGAAGCTGGSAGCTTCTGATCCTTCCTGGAATTCCCTGTGCCTGGTTCTTCCCTTCCCAGATTCCAGCCAGCCTTTTTTTTCTAGGGAAATACCTCATCCCACAGATTTTTTGGGAGGCCACAGGAGGAGTCACGGCCAAGGATGTCTGAGGTGGTTCCTTGGGATGGGACGAGGGGATGGTTTTTAATGAAGAGAGGGAAGGTTTAGATGGGATATTGGGAAGGAATTCCTGGCTGGGAGGGTGGTGAGGCCCTGGCACAGGTTCCCAGAGAAGCTGTGGCTGGCCCTGGATCCCTGGAAGTGTCCAAGGTTGGAGCAGCCTGGGACAGTGGAAGGTGTCCCTGCCCATGGCAGGGGTTGGCTGGGATGAGCTTTAAGGTCCCTTCCCGCCCAAACCATTCCAAGATTCCATGATCTAACACTGCTGTGTGGGAAGTGCTCTGAGACCATCCCAACCCCCACTCTGGGCTTGGCTTTGTTCCCATCTTTTGGAGCCTTTCCCAGCGGAGATGCTCCGAAGGCTTTTCAGCACCCGGAGCTGGGGCTGATTCCTGAGGGTCATCCCTGATCGTTCCTGGTTATTTTGGACATCTCCTCCACCTCTCCACCCTTAGGATAACGTGGCATTGGGAAGGACACTCCAAGTGTTTCTTTTCCAAACCTTTTGTCCTCATTTCCCGTTGTTGTGATGGAGAATCGGAAGCTCCGTTGTCAGCAAAGCTTCCTGGTGCTGTTCCCGGGGAGAATTTGACTCCCATCCTGGATTCTCGTGCTGGGATTTGCCCCTGGATGCATTCAGGATTATTTACAATTCCTGTATTATCCTGCAACTTCTTGATAAGCTGCCAGAATTCCTGACAAACGAACAATTAATGGGAATATGAGTCAGGTGAAACCTGGCAGGAATGGTTTGTCCATCCATTTTCCAAACTCGTTAAATATTATTTTGGAAGCCTCTTCCCAGGATTTGCTGATGAAGGAAATTGAAGAGCCTGCCAGGCTTTTTAATTCCATAAACAGGGACGGCATCAAGGACGTTTTCCACTGGTTTTACTGCTAAAAACATGGAAAACTGGAATTATGGAGCAGGAAGGTTTCTCTCACATCCATGGTGGTGATCTCGGAATGCACCGGCTGAGGGAGCAAAGAGCTGGGAGGCAGACCTGAAAATTCGCGGGATTTTGAGAATTCCACAMCAATTTCCAAAGTTTCCCTGATGGGTTTTCCCAGGGTTGATGGGAAACCTCAATGCCAGTTTAGGAACTCTTAAGGGTGGAGTGTGAAATCCCGGAACTACGGAATGGTTTGGGTTGGAAGGGACCTTCAGAGGTCCGTGGATTTATCCTGGTTTTATCTTTCCATGGATTTGGGGCTTTTTTGTGTGTGTGTTGGATGGGAGGGCGACAGGGAAAGAAAATTCAGCCATTCTCATATTGAAAGTGGCTTTTAGTTCCATTGATTCGAAATATTTTCCAGCCTAACCTGGGCATGATAAAATAGTAATTCCAATAAAATGTAAAATAGTCCTTTAAAACTCCCAGCTCTGAGCATCCAGCAGATCCTTTCCCGGAGCTGCCGCTRTAGGAAATCCGTCAGTGGAAAATCCGATATTTGTTGTCGTGGGCAAACGCGTTCGTCCCTGGCAGAGCCGGGAATTCCTGGGATCGGGACCTTCAGCTCCAGCTTCCCTCTGGCCCCCCCTGGAGCTGCTGGGCTGGAAAAGGGAAAAAAGGTTTTTTTAAAGCTGTGGAAGAGGTGGAATGTGCTGGGAAAAGGCAGGGAAGTGTCTGGGTTCGTGTGGAGGAGGCACAGCTGGGAGAGAACAGGAGGCGATAAAAAAATCCCTGGAAGTGCCCAAGGCCAGGCTGGACGKGGCTTGGAGCAGCCTGGGATAGTGGAAGGTGTCCCTGGCATGGCAGGGCTGGGATGGGATGAGCTTTAAGGTCTCTCCCAACCCACACCGGTCTGGGATTGTGGGATACATCCCTTACATAACTCGGATTTGGGATAACGCTCCCTGCTCCTGCCTGGGGCAGCAATTCCCCAGAGCAGCACATCCCACTGCCTCGGGCCTTCCCGGCTCCCTCCTTYTGCTCCCCGAGATCCCTTTGGAGCCCCAGGAGAGCCAAGTGTCGGTGATTTTATCCCAGAGCCGAGCGGGAGCTTCCCTTTCCCCGCGGCCGATCCCAGTAAGCGCTGATTCATCGGAAGTCGTGGCTCTGCAAAAATTCCCTGCTCACGCTCCACCTCACAGAATTCCTTCTGCCTGAGCAGCCTCCGTGTGCTGATCCAGGCCTGCCACGGCCCCTGGACCGCCAGCATCCGCGCGGAGTCCCGGTTTTTTCCATGAATCCTGGTTGGAGGGCTGAGCAGGAGCGATCGTCTCCGTGCGCAACCATCCGGCGGCTCGGGAGCACTAAAGCTGGATCCTTGGCACGGATCTGCCCCTGCTGCCGGGAGATGGGAGGGGTGGAACAAGGAAAATGGGAATATCCAGCTCCCCGTGGCAGCTGTGTCCTGCTGCAGCTGGAGCGGGGCGGTTTGGGAACGGTGGGGTGGGAAATGGGAAGGCAGAGGGCTTGAATTTTTCATGGAGTGCTGGGATGTGGGGAGGCTGCCGGCTAAATATAGACCCCAACGGCTCCTCCTGGAGAAATCCATGGACAAATAAAACCTGGCAGCGCTCGAGTGGTGCTGACTCACAGAGTCGTGGAATGGTTTGATGGGAAGGGACCTTAAGGATCATCCCATTCCACCCCTTTCCACTATCCCAGGCTGCTCCGACCCCCGTCCAGCCTGGCCTTGGACACTCCCAGGGATCCAGGGGCAGCCACAGCTTCTCTGGGAATTCCATCCCAGCCTCTCCCCACCCTCCCAGCCAGGAATTCCTTCCCAATATCCCATCTAAATCCTTCAGCTTAAAGCCATTCCCTCTTGCCCTTGGTTTATTGTGTTGAATTCCGAGCCGTTTTTCCTGCGGAGCGACTTCTCCCCGCTCCTTGTTCGACAGGCTGGCTCACCTGGCAGCGCCGCCTTTCCCGGGATATTTGCCCTCCGTGGATTACGGCTGCTGCTGGCAGTGGGGTTTGCCAGCAGCCAGCTGATCCCTCTCCAGTATTATTTATTCATGGTTCCAGTCATCCCCGGCAGGGTCCCTGCCTCGGGCAGATGTGCTGCTTCCAACCTGCCCCAAGCGCCCGGCTGGCTTTTCCATGGATACCTGCTCCTGGATCCCTTTGTGCTCGTTATTCTTTACTGACAGCTCTGCACAATGCGGGGRGTGTTGAATATTCCAGCTCCCTCCCAGCTGCTTCCTCATGGGAGCTCTCCTGAGGGATCGTGGCTTGGAAAAGTCCTTAAGGTGCACCAGGGGAGGTTCAGGTTGGATAWTTGGGAAGATTCCTTCGTGGAAAGGCTTGTCCGGCCCAGGACAGGGGTGGMGTCCCCACTCGTGGAGGGATTTAAAGCCCTGTGGATGTGGCACTTGGGGACAGGGGGCAGTGGTGGCCTGGGCASTGCTGGGAATGGTGGGACTCAATGGTCTGAGAGGCTTTTCCAGCCTCAACTGTTGTGGAATTCCGTGATCCCGTGATTCCCACTGAACTGGCCTTGCCCCTGCAGTTGCTGCAGTCCCTGGGCAGCCACACTCGGCGTCTCCGTTTGGAAAGGCACAAAGCCCGAGCTCCTCTCGTCATCCATTCTGCCTTTCTTTTGCCTTTTGGAGGGTTTCGAACCCCTGGAATTCTCTGGGAAGCGTGTGGCGAGCGGGATGTGCCGTGGGGTGAGGATCTGTCTGTGAGCACGGCTTGAAACCCCTCCAGGGATGGGAACTCCAGCCTGTGCCAGGGCTGGACAGCCCTTTCCACGAAGGAATCGTCCCAATATCCAACCTGAGCCTGCCCTGGCACAGCYYGAGGCCGTTCCCTCTCCTCCTGTCCCTGTTCCCTGTTCCCAGAGCCCAGTTCCCCCTGGCTGCTCCCTCCTGTCAGGAGTTGTGGGGAGCCAGGAGGTCCCCCCCGATCCGGGTGTGTTACACGATCCCAGCTGCTCCCGGCGSCCCTCGGAGCTGGGTGATGGTGAAAGGGCCTGGCAGGGAGCGGGGCAGAAGCCTGTCCCGGGTGCAGCGCTGAGACRCTTCGGGAGAGTCATCCAAGTGTCGGCAGGGATTCGGGATTCACGGAGGGGACGGCTCTGCTTGGGCYGGGAAGAGCCTGGGGGCTGCTCCTGCCTCCCTTCCCTGCTGTCCGTGCTGCTTTTGTGGGATCTGGGCGGGGCAGGGGGAGAAGGAAGGGGTGAGCGGGATGCATCCATGCGGGAATGGTGCTCCTGGGATGCAGCCCCTGCCCGCTCCTGGCTCCTGGCTGATCCCAGGGCCCTTCCTGGGGTAGGGAGACGAAGACTGAGCGAGTTATTCTGCTCCTGGAGGCATCCAGGGACGATCATTATCCTGCCTTGTTCCGAATTGGATGTGGAAGCCCAGACGAAGCCCACGAGTGAGTGTGACGAGGTTCCAAAGGCTTTTATCCGTGTGTGTCACCCCAGCACTGGGATGTGCTGGGAATGCTGGGAGCAGCTTCCTCCTCTGATTGCAGTATTGATTACAGGTTCGCTGGCCTTGTTTTCCATGCTCAGGGACTCCCTGGAGCTCTTGGACGCATTCTGCAGGAGAGGGAACAAATCCCAAAAGTCCCACTCAGCCCCCGGGGTTTGAGTGCCAGGGTCTGAACCCCCAGGATTTCACACTGGATCCGGGAGAGTTCACGGGAAGAGGGGTAGGAGGGGGTTGCCAGGAGCAGGGCGTTGGGTCGGGGTGTCCGGGTGCCTCTGGAGTCTGTGACCAGCAGGAAAGGGAGGATCCTGCCCCGCTCAGGTGAGACCCCACCTGGAGAGCTGCTCCAGCCCTGGATCCAACACCAGGAGGATGTGGAGCTGCTGAAGAAAGTCCAGAGGAGGCCACGGAGCTGCTCCCAGGGCTGGAGCCCCTCTGCTCTGSAGCCAGSCTGGGAGAGCTGGGAATGTTCACCTGGAGAAGAGAAGGMTCYAGGGAGAGCTCAGAGCCCCTGCCAGRGCCTAAAGGGGCTCCAGGAGAGCTGGAGAGGGACTTGGGACAAGGCATGGAGGGACAGGACAAGGGGGAATGGCTTCCCACTGCCAGAGGGCAGGGATAGATGGGATATTGGGAAGGAATTCSTGGCTGGGAGGGTGGGGAGGGACTGGTCTGGAATTCCCAGAGAAGCTGTGGCTGCCCCTGGATCCCAGGAAGTCTCCAAGGCCAGGCTGGAYGGGGCTTGGAGCAGCCTGGGATAGYGGAAGGTGTCCCTGCCCACGGCACAGGATGGAATGGGATGGGATTTAAGGTCCTTTCCCACCCAACCCAGCCTGGGATGCTGTGGAGGTGTGGAAGCCCCTCAGCATCCCAACAGGTCTTTTCCTGGAAGCAGAGCAGTGCCCTGACATTTAGGATTGGAAGAGGCCAAGACGGTCACCAATCCTGGGTGGCTTTGGAATCCTTCGGGAAGAAAAGAAAAAAAAAAAGGCATCATTTTCCCTAAAACGGCAAAAGTGCTCCAGACCCGGAGGGTTCCAAGGCAGCGCGGGGAGAGCTCCGTGGGCGCGCTGGGGACGCAGGGAAAGGGCTGGATGCGAAATTAGAAACCCTTCCCGGGCGTATGGATCTCTGTGCGGCTCCAGCGCTGGGATGGGGCCGCTGCCTCCTCCCGGGAATGACGGGGCTGCTGGATGACGTCACGGCTCCACGGCTCTGCTCCCTGAGGAACCTTCCCTGRCCGCTGGCATCGCCTCCCTCCCGCTCCGCGGGAAGTGATTCTCCTCCGTGTCATCCTCGGGATGCTTGGGATGGCAACCGCGCCGGGGGCACGGGCAGGGAGCAGCGTCCCGTCGTTCCGGGCCTTCTCCGCCTCTGGCTGGGGCCTGTGGGATTTTGGGATGCCGATTTTCCTCCGGGAGGGCTTGGAGGGCGCTGCGGACGGAGGAGCGGCCGGGAGGGGCTGGGCTCCTGGTGGTGCTCCYGGGTCTCCTGGGGAGATCAGGGAAAGGTGTCACCAAGGGGGGAAAACCAGCGTGGAACTGCTCAGGGCGTGGAGATGCTGTTGGGGAAGTTTTTCCAGCGGGGGAAGATTTGCCAGGTTTTCCAAGTTGGGCAGGGGAAGAGCTCGGTGGGTTGGGGAGGGGAAGGGGAAGGGGAAGGGGAAGGGGAAGGGGAAGGGGAAGGGGAAGGGAAAGGGAAAGGGAAAGGGAAAGGGGAAGGGGAGACCTGCCCCATCCTGCCTGCCCCATCCCTGGGAGTGTCCAAGGCCAGGCTGGAGCACCCTGGGACAGTGGAAGGTGTCCCTGCCCACGGCAGGGGGTGGGATGGGATGAGCTTTAATGCCCTTCCCAACCCAAGCCGGTCTGGGATTCTGTAATTCCATGATTTTGGGGTGTATTTACGGCCCAGCAAGGTGTGTCAGGAYTCCTGAAGAGCTTTCGCAGCCCCAAATCCAGGCTGGCAGGCGCTTCCCGCCRTGCTGGCAGCACCGATCCTCTCGTTCCCGGGAAACGCTGCGCTCCTGCTGCCGTGCGGGGAAGGTTTGCCAGCCCAGCCCGCGTGGCACGATCCGCGTTCACTTCAGGGGATGTGGCGTTCGGGGCTGTGCATCCATCTGGAATACCTGACAGGAGCCGCTCCGGGCCGGGAGGTGCTGGGGATGGAGCTGGGATCTGTGATGTTCCCAGTGCCAGGCAGATGGATGCGGGTGAGGAGCTGGAAAAGCTGCTCTGAGCGCAGCCTCAGCTGCTCGCTGTGGCACAGAGGAGCAGGACAATCCCTTGGGATCGGCAGGGCTGCCAGAGGCTGGCCATCCCCTTCTCCGGGGGTTGGAGGTCGTTGGCCCCGTGTCCCCTCTGTTTGGGGCCTGGAGCCAGCCCTGGGATACCCCTGGGAATGGTGAGTGCAGTCGGTGTTCTCCAGGAATTTTGAATATTAGTATCCTCTGAAAAGACGGTGAATGAGGTTTGCATAGAATCAGRGAATGTCCTGAGCTGGAAGGGACCCACAGGATCATGGATCCAACCCCTGTCCCTGCAGAACCCCCAACRATCCCAGCCTGTGCATCCCTGGCAGCGTTGTCCAAACGCTCCTGGAGCTCTGGCAGCCTTGGGGCCGGGACCATGCCCTGGGGAGCCTGGTCAGTGCCCACCACCCTCTGGGGGAAGAACCTTTYCCTGACCTCCATCCCGACCCCCTCTGGCACAGCTCCAGCTGTTTTCCCTCTCTCACAGTCGGTTTGGGGGGGGTTTCRCCTGGAATTCCCTGCTGGGGCTGCGGGTCAGGATCAGGGGTCACAGAGCAGTGGGAAGCGGCTCTGGGGATGAGTTGAAGGCCTCGGATGTTTCAARCACCCTCAGCGGATCAATCCGTGTGTCAATCCGGCAGCACTGCCTCAGGAGGGTTCACTTCCGAGCGCAGCTCCGTGCTGCCTTCTGTAAAATCACGGAATGCCACGCYGCTTTGGGCGCACGGGCAGCGCTCGGGGAGCATCCCCGGATCCCAGGAATGCTGTGGCTGCGTGGCCCCGCTGCCCAGCCCCGGCAGCCTGTGCCTTTCCCTCCGAGCAGGGCTGGATTTTCCCGGCCGGGCAGGCAGGCTCTGGATCCCTGGGTGTTCCGGGGCCGCCGGGGCCCTGCAGCTGAGCTCTATTTCGGTGCTGGGCACAGATGGGCGGGTGGGAGTCTGGAGGAGCAGGAGCTGCTGGAAAAGCACAGGGAAGGGCTGGGCTCTGGCTCGGGCTCTTTCTGTGCCTCATGATTAAAACGTTCTCCTTGGAGGAGCAGAAGTGATGGGAAATGTCTCTTTTCCCCCTTTTCTCCCTGGTTCCCAGACTCCTCTCAGGTGTCGCTCTGAGCTCCTCCCGTTTCCTCGGGTGTGGCAGAACATTCCTTGCTGCCCGTGGCTCTTCCCCACCGTTCCCAACAGTCAGGGACATTGTGGGACAAAGGAATCCCCTCATTTCCAGCTGCACTTTGGAGCCCAAGCTGCATGGAAAGCAGAACCAGCTCTTTTTTCAGGTTGGAAAATCCCTCTGAGACCAAGTCCGAGCATTCCCAGCCCTGCCAAGGCCACCACTGACTCTTTTCCCCGGGTGCCACATCCACRTGGATTTTAAATCCCTCCCRGGRATGGGGACTCCATCCCTGCCCTGGGCAGCTGTGCCAGGGCTGGACAGCCCTTTCCATGAAGGTTGGCAGAGGTTGCCCAGAGAAGCTGTGGCAGCCCCTGGATCCCTGGAAGTGTCCAMGGTCRGGTTGGAYGGGGCTTGGAGCAGCCTGGGATAGTGGAAGGTGTCCCTGCCCATGGCAGGGGTGGGATGGGAYGATCCTTAATTTCTCATSCAACCCAAACCATTCTGGGATTCTGTGCTCAGCGTAAGGAATATTTTCATAGGACTGTGCTGTCAGTAAAAATTTGGGAATATTTGAGGCTGATGGGAGCTCTGGAGAGAGAGAGTTTTTGCGGGGCGTGGATGGGCAATTCCAGTTTCTATCCAAACCCTGCTTTATCCGTGTCCCCAGCTCCCTGTGACTGTCCCTGTCCATGGAGAGGGGATGCATTGGCTCTCCCTRCTCCCATCCTCCCTGCATCCCTTTCCCCCTGCCCTTCCCGACGCATCCCAGCAGGCAGCAGGGAGTGAAAGGCTTGCCCTGTGGCGCTGCCCTGTGGATGGCAGCCGGCGGGAAGGGAGCGCTGCAAACCCGGGAATGTGGCAGATGGCTCTGCCGGACAAACCTGCTCCAGGGAAGGGGCCGGAGGGGCCGGGATGGGCCCTGACGCGTTCCGGCTGCGGGGACAGGGAACGGAGCCCGGTCTGGGCTGTGGGTGAAAAACAATAACGAGGGAATAAAAATAGCAGGGCAGATCCTCAGSCAGGATTCGTTATTGCATGGAACGATGCTCCGGCTCAGGGAACTGCTCCCGGCTCTGCTTTTCCAAAAGGGTGGAGAATCCTGCGGCAGGCCCGGAAGGGCGGCACTGAGAGAGGCCAAGGTTTCATTTTTCCCCCTTTTTTTTGGTGCTTAGTACAAAAAAGGGGAGGTTCCTCACCTGCCGGGTGCATCCCTGGGCCTGGGAGCGGGATCAGGATGTGCTTTTCCACGCTGCTTCCACGGCAYTTTGGAAACCCGCTCGGGATGGTCCTGGCAAACACCAGGATGGGCTGCTGAGGGTGCCAGGGAAGTCTGCGAGGGATTAAAATGTGCCCCGGGAAGAGGCCTGGCTGACAAGGGAATGCCTGTGGTGTCAGGGCTCTGTCTGAGTGTCAGGAACGCTCCGGGGAGAAGAGCGGGAATAAAGCGGGAGGTGTTTGTGGAGTGGGGCACAAACGACGAGCCTGAACGGAGGGGCAGGGCAGGAGCCTGGGATTGCTCCTCAGGACAAGGAGAAATAAAGGCTTTGGAATGAGACCTGACCGACAGGAGGGTGATCCCGGAGCCACGGGATCATGGGATCGTGGGATGGTTTGGGATGGAAGGGATCTSGGASATCRTCTTGGTTCCCGTTTGCATCCAGGCTTTGTGTGTTAAATCTCTGAGCTCCGTGGGTCGGGGCAATTCCCGGAGGTTTAAATTACTGGGAAGCTGTGGCTGCTCCTGGATCCCTGGGAGTGTCCAAGGCCACGTTGGAAGGGGCCTTGGAGCAGCCTGGGGTAGTGGAAGGTGTCCCTGCCCATGGCAGGGGGTGGGAATTAGATAATCCTTAATGCCCCTTCCAACCCAAACCATTCCAGGATTCCATGATATTTTCATGGATCGGTAAGCATTTTTTTATGGTTGTTACCTTTGAGATTCCTTTTGTCTCTTGCATTTCGGGAAATGCTTGATTGGTTTTTTCCCTTTAAAATGGGTTTTTATGGAAAAATGGCATTAATCAGAAGGAAATGTAGGGATGGCCAGGTCAGTGCCCATCTCCCTTCTAATGGTTGGACTCAGTGATCCTGGAGGGCTTTTCCAACCTCAAGGATTCTGTCACACAGTCGCAGAATCCTGGAATGGTTTGGGTGGGAAGGGACCTTAAATCCCATCCCATCCCACCCCCTGCCATGGGCAGGGACACCTTCCACTATCCCAGGCTGCTCCAAGCCCCGTCCAACCTGGCCTGGGACACTTCCAGGGATCCAGGGGCAGCCCCAGCTTCCCTCCACACACAGGGATCTGAGCTGGGTTTATCCCGTTTATCCAAGGGAGAGTGTGACGTCCGGAATGGTGTCTGATGTCTGAGTCCTGCCAGCAGCCAGGAATTGGGGGCAGGAATGGGGCTCAGCACCCAAACAGGGAGGGAAGGAAGCTCTCAGGCTCTTCCCTCTCCACTGCCACCTTATTTTTCCATGGAAGCTGAGCTGCCAGACTGGGAAAAGCACAGCCCGCCGGGAGGGCTCCTCCGCAGACTGCGCGTGGAGCCCCCTCCGCCACCTCCATCTYCTCGGAAAGAACAGCTATTTTTGGAATTAACATTTTCCCAGCACAGCTCCAAGGCTGTTCCTTTATTAAAGGGAGGATGGCTTGGAGTGCTCCAGAACGTTCTGGCAATCCGTGGCCAGAGASCTGGGAATGCTCACCTGGAGAAGGGAAGGATCCAGGGAGACTTCAGAGCCCCTTCCAGGGCCTAAAGGGGCTTCAGGAGAACTTGGGACAAGRSATGGAGGGACAGGACACAGGGWRTGGCTTCCCACTGCCAGAGGGCAGGGATAGATGGGATATTGGGAAGGAATTCCTGRCTATGAGGGTSGGGAGGCCCTGGCACAGATTTCCCCTGGATCCCTGGTGGTGTCCAAGGCCAGGCTGGAGCAACCTGGGATAGTGGAAGGGTGGGACTGGATGAGCTTTAAGGTCCTTTCCAGCCCAAACCAYTCCAAGATTCCATTATTTCCTCTGCAGTGCTGGAAGAGGAGAGATTGCTGTGGGAATGCTGCAATTCCTTTCCCCTGCAGCAGCGAATCCTCCCTTAGCCCTACGAGAGCAGACGAGTGTTGGAGGTTTCTGTGTCAAGTCTCACATCCAACTTCACTCTTCCCTTCGTGGGCCTTGAATTGTAATTATAAATGAGCTTAATTATCGGGAATTCCTCAGGCATTGCTGTGGGATTGACTTTTCCCAGGTGTTTTGGAGTTTTTGGGGTTAAGCCGCAGGTTTGAGGGAATTCAGCCCCCCCAAATGAAGCCCCTGGGACCAGGCTGCAGGGCAGGAGTTCCTCACAAGGAAGAAGTTAGAAATCTGACCAAAAAAAAGAGGATTTGTGCTTTCTGACCGGGAATTCCTGCTGGAGATTCCTCTTCCTCCCAATCCTAGGACACTGGGATGCCCTTTTTGAGGCATTTCGGACCACGCGCTGCTGAGTGGCTGTGATTCCAAATGAATCCTCTCTCTCCCCGCCGATCGGGATGAACTTTTCCRTGCTGGGAAGGACACGCGGCGTCCCCGTGGCCAGCCCTTGGCCAGCCAGCTGCATCCCAGAGACTGGAGGTGAAATTCCTGGCATCGCTTGGGACAGGGAATGGAGCCACGGAGCCTTTGGGTGCCAAAAATGCTTCTGAGGCCTCTCCCAGGGCMGGGGGGGCAGTTAAGAGCTGATGAACGATCCGTGAGTTCCCGGCCAGCGGCCAGCCTTGGGAATAAAACGGGATAAATAATGGCAGGGCTGGGATTCTTTTTCAAGGCAATTTATGGCGAGCTCTAGGAAACAGCCGGCTCCATCTGGATCCTCTGGAAACGTGGAAGCAGTTGGAGGGTTATTAGAGGGTGGAATTAGGCAAAGCATTTATTTGCTGATTTTTTTTTTGGCCTCCGTCTGCCCCCTCGTTAATCCGGGGAGGCGGCTCCGAGCGGGGCTGACAGCGAGTCCCGGGATCATGGAATGGCTTGGATTGGCAGGGAAATTAGGGATCATCCTTAGCTGGATGGCAGGGACACCTTCCACTAGGCTGCTCGCAAGTGGCCTTGGACTCTTCCAGGGATGGGGCAGCCCCAGCTCCTCTGGATGCCCCGTGTGGAACAAAGCATTCCCTGTTTTTGAAGCGATGGAGGGTGGGGGGTTATTGGATGTTTTGGGATATTTCTGCTGGAATCTGTGGAACGCCGTCCCTGTTCCGGGTGGGATTTGTGTGCAGGCAGGGCTGTGAGGGAGGCGTGCGCTGGGAGCCGGGAACAAAACGCTCCCGACCCTTTTCCTTCGACAAGGAAGGCTGCTGAATTCCCTAATAAATGATTCCGCTGCCTGCAGCCCRTTGGCTTCCAAGCCGGAGCTGGGAATGTATCCTGCAGGGGGATGTTAACGATGTGGAGGGCTCGGGAAGAGGGGAGCAGCCCCGTGAAGGGGGTGGAGGCRCGGGTCCCGCCGAGGGGGGAATTCTGAGCGGAAAAAGGCACCAAAAAATGAAAAACCTTCCATGCCAACWGCRGGAATGGAAAACTGGGAGCCAGGAGGGACGTCCRTGGCCTGGGGGGCGTCAGATCTGTGTTTGTCTGAGGAAAATTAATGGAAAATGATCCTGGGGTGGTTATTGGAAAGGCTGGCAGAGGTGGGTTGCACCTGTGATCCTGCTCTTTCTGTGGGAAAACCATGGAAGTACCCATGGATTTGGGGTTTGGTGCTTTCTAGGAGGCGTGCTGAGGACATAGGTCCTGGTGCAAGTGTGTGGGATGGAGTCCCTCTGGAGCCAGGCTGGGAGAGCTGGGAATGTTCACCTCGAGAAGGGAAGGATCCAGGGAGGCCTCAGAGCCCCTTCCAGTGCCTAAAGGGGCTCCAGGAGAGCTGGAGAGGGACTTGGGACAAGGCATGGAGGSACAGGACACAGGGAATGGCTTCCCASTGCCAGAGGGCAGGGTTAGATGGGATATTGGGAAGGAATTCCTGGCTGGGAGGGTGGAGAGGCCCTGGCACAGGTTTCCCAGAGAAGCTGTGGCTGCCCCTGGATCCCTGGGAGTGTCCAAGGCCAGGTTGGACGGGGCTTGGAGCAGCCTGGGATAGTGGAAGGTGTCCCTGCCCATGGCAGGGGTGGAATGGGATGGGCTTTAAGGCTCCCTTCCATGCCSAAGCATCCATGGATTCTGTTATTGCTGGAATACAAGCGTGGAATGGCAGAAGGACACTGTGAGCTCAGAGCTGGGGCTGAGGCTGTGCTGGGAGAACAGAACACAAAGGAAAAGCTGGAAAGCGCAGCAGAGCTGGAAAAAAACCTGGGAATTGATTTCTTGTCCCGGTCCTGTTAGCGCCTCTCAGCAGCGTCTGTTGGCTGACGAGTATTCCTGGGAATGCTGGGAATGTCGGCTGCTGCTGCTCATCCGGAGGGGCTCTGAAATAATTGCTGCCCTCGGGTTTGTTGGTGAAGGAGATGAATGGATTTGGAGGATAAATGATATTCCTGCAAATATTTATCCCTCCAGTGAGCTGATGTGGGAATGAAACAGAATCTGAGGCTGATTTTCCCGGGATTCAGCTGATACATTTTTCCATGGTGATAGCGGGTTTAAAATTCCTCTTTGGAATGCCTGCGGGGAGGGGGCAGGGTCAGGGAGCAGGAGGTGGAAATAGCCCTTGGGAACAGCTCCCGGCACTGCCTGGGGCAGGAAGCAGCAGCCATGGGATCGCCTGGGATGGGGATGGGAGCTGGCAGTGGGTGGGGATGGGGATTGGGATGCAGATTGGGATGGAGAGGCAGAAGGGGATGGGGATGGAAATGCTGCTGGGGATGTGGATGCACATGGGAACGGGGATGGGGATGCAGGTGCAGATGAGGATGGGGATTGGGATGCGGATGCAGAAGGGGATGGGGATGGGAACGCAGATGCTGACAGGGATGTGAATGCAGATGTGGATGTGGATATAGATGGGGATGAGAATGGGAATTTGGATGGGGATGGGGATGGGAATACAGATGGATCCGGGTCTGGGGATGTGGACACAGAAGGGGAAGAAGACGTGGATGGGATGGGGATGAAGATGTGGATGGGATGGGGATGAGGATGTGGATGGGATGGGGATGAGGATGTGGATGCAGAAGGGGATGAGGATGTGAATGCAGAAGGGGATGAAGATGTGGATGGGATGGGGATGAAG
>JACAXG010000130.1:1385912-1398748 GCA_018881555.1 Amblyornis subalaris
TGGATGGGATGGGGATGAGGATGTGGATGCAGAAGGGGATGAGGATGTGGATGGGATGGGGATGAAGATGTGGATGGGATGGGGATGAGGATGTGAATGCAGAAGGGGATGAGGATGCGGATGGGATGGGGATGAAGATGTGGGTGGGGATGCAGATGTCGATGGGGCTGCAAATGTGTATATGGATTCAGATGTGGATGGGGATGCAGATGTGGATGGAGATTCAGATGTGGATATGGATTCAGATGCGGATGGGGATACAGATGTGCGTATGGATGCAGATGTGGGTGGGGATGCAGATGTGGAGGGGGATGCAGATGTGGATGGGGATGCAGATGTGGAAGGGGATTCCGATGTGGCTGGGGATGCAGATGTGGATTCAGATGCCAGCCTGTCAAATTACCATTTTTCTCGGAACTGCAGGTTTTTTCTAAAGCCTTTAGGAATGGGATTGCTTCCACTCCACTCGGTAAACAGGAGCACCTGGGGGCTGGGTGAAAATACCCATGGAAGTGTAAAACATGTCCGGGAAGAGGCTGTGGGATGGCTCCGGGTGTGCTCCTGCAGGCGTGTGCCCTCCACGGCAGCGGGAGCAGCATCCAGTGCTGAAAATCCTGGATTCCTCTTTATCCCCTAAGAGATCAAGTGGAAAACTGAGCACTTTGTCTTGTGATCTACTCCGATGTATCGGCAGCAACACTAACACCGATTCCATCAGCAGGAGCACCAAGTGGGATAGACTGGAATTTTCCGGGCTGTGTGTCACATTCCAGCCCGCTCCCCCTCGCCGCAGCCGCGCTGTTGTTTTTCCTGCTCCTTCCCGAGTTCCCTTCCCTTTTCCCCTGGCTCCCGGGCACCCTGGTGAGCCAGGCAGGGGCTGTGTTTGCAGAGGTGGATGGAGCTTCCTGAAATCCAAATGTCACATTCCCACGTGGCTGGGTGAGGATCAAGTGGCAGCGCAGTTCTATTTACAGATTGCTACAGAGGGCGGGTAGAAATATTAATAAGGGAAAGAAGGAGCAGGATTTCTTCTGGAAGCCTCCAGCAATCCGTGAGCATCATCTCCCTCTGATTCCCAAGGGTCACCAGGGTGGCCAAGCCTGGATGCTGGAAGGGACTTTTCTCCGTGGTGGGAGGCGGTGGAGGCAGAGGAAGGGCAGTGTTTCATCCCTTAGTCATGGGTTTTATTCCCTGCTAATTTAGTGGAGCTTGGATCCCAGCCTGGCAGCGATGGATGTGGGAGCAGATTGGTGGTGAGGCCTCTGAGGAGGAATAAATGCGTTTTGTAGGACGAGCTGCTCGCTGCTGGGTTGGAATGTGCTGCTGAGGGGTCTGGCTTCGCGTGCGTTCATGGATGTGAGGGAAATAGGGAATAACTTAGGAATACTTTAAGGTCTGACAAGTCCCACAGGACATTCCTGCTCCTGCTGGTTCGGTACCAGGGTTCTCAGGCGACCTGTATGTCCCTTTGTCCCTGGATGTCCCTTTGTCCCTGGATGTCCCTTTGTCCCTGGATGTCCCTTTGTCAGCAGCACCTGCACAGGTCAAAGTGTCTGGAAATGTAGATGGGAATTCCTCAGCTCCTCTCCTACTGCTGGTGTTGGCTCCCTTCTGCTTGGGAATGATGATTTAACAGCTATAGAATCCTAAAATAATGGAATCCTTAAGGTTGGAGAAGACCACCATGGTCAGCACTGCCCCCTGTCCCCAAGTGCCACATCCACATGGCTTTGAAATCCCTCCAGGAATGGGGACTCTACCCCTGCCCTGGGCAACCCTTTCCATGAAGGAATTTTCCCTCATATCCACCCTAAACCTCCCCTGCTGCAACTTGAGGCCGTTTCCTCCATAACTAGGCAGGCCAATGCTTTTTCTTTTATACACTTAAACCCATAAAACACATTTCGTGGAACTGCTCCAGGATTTCAGTGCATCCCCAGTTTCCCGGAACTGGTGGAAGTCTTTTCCCCCCCTTCTCGTTGCAGGGATGACGTGCCAAGCCAGGACGTCCTACACGGAGGACGAGGTGCTGTGGGGCCACCGCTTCTTCCCGGTGATCTCCTTGGAGGAAGGCTTCTTCAAGGTGGATTACTCCCAGTTCCACGCCACGTTCGAGGTGCCCACGCCGCCCTACAGCGTGAAGGAGCAGGAGGAGATGCTCCTCATGTCCTCGCCCCTCATCCCGCCCGCCGTCGGCAACAGCAAGGAGCGCAACAGCTCCGTGGAGTGCCCGGACGGGCCGGACGAGGTGGGCGCCAAGCTGCCCTCAAAACTGCAGAAAATCACCGGGAGGGACGACTTCCCCAAAAAACTGCTCAGGATGAGCTCCACCACGTCGGAGAAGGCCTACAGCATGGGGGACCTGCCCATGAAACTGCAGCGCATCAGCTCGGTGCCCGGCAGCTCCGAGGAGAAGCTGGGCTCCAAGGGCGCGCGGATGGCGGCCGACCCCATGAGCCGCTCCGTGGCCGAGCTGCCCCCCAAGCTGCAGAAGCTGTCGGGGGGCGGCGGCCGCGCCGAGGGGAACCTCCCGCCCAAACTGCGCAAAATGAACTCCGACCGCTTCACGTAACCCGCCCGCACCGCCGCGGGGAGCGCGGGGCCCCCCCGGACGGACTCGGGGCTCCGGGAGGCGGGAGCATCCCTCGGGATCGCGAGCGGGGCCGGCTCCTTGGCACGTCCCGTCCCGGCGCGCATGCAATAATCGTGTGCAACCTCGGCATATAGTCCATGGCATGACTCCTGTATTTATACTCTATATCCCAAAAAACGCGCGGGCGGGGGCCCTCCCCGCCCCCCTGTTCCCGAAGGAATAGGTCCGACGCACGAGTGGGGAGCTCCCAGGGTAAGTTTCACTCGATTTGACGGCGTTTGGGGTTTGGTTTTTCTTTTCCCTGCCGTGGGTCGTGGTGATTTGTTCCACCGAGTAGTTCTGCTGCATGTGGGTTTTTTTTTTCTTCCCCCAGGGAGGTGTTTTAGTTCGTCCCTCACACCAAACCTGCTCGCCTTAAATCAGCTGCTGGTTTCTGGTTTGCTTTAAGGGTTTTTTTTTTTGGGGGGAGGGGTGTGGGGTTCGTTTCCTGTGTCAAAGCCACCCCGGGAAACATTTAATCTGTATTTCATCAGGCTTTGTTTAGAGAAGAAACCTGTGTTCATCAGCCTGGGCAAAACAATAAAGGAATGACTCAAGTTCGCACTTTAGGCACAGTTAGTAAGATTTTTTAAAATCTTAATGATTTGTAATATATGTGCAAGAGGATCAGCAGGGTGTGCTGGATTTCTCGTGAGGATAAAGCAGCCAGCCATGAGAAAAGCTGGATGTGTCCGTGGTGCCAAGCAGGCTCTTCTGTTGGGTGAACTGCACCCCAAAGGCAGAGCCGCAATTCCAGCCACAATTCCCCCTGTCCCTCCGTGCCTGGATTTCCCTCCTGGGCAGGGATGCTGCTCCCAAGGCAGGACCTCGCTCCCTGCTGCGGTTGCTGTGGTGGGAACGGTGTTCAACCTTGCTGTGAGCCGAAGGGGACCCTGTGGGCTTCAGCACGAGTCAAACTTCCTGTCAATGTTGGAATGTTGGGATTGGTCCCTCTGGGGTTGTGTTTGGGTGCCCTTTGCCCGCCTCCTTCGGGATCGAGCCGGAGYGGGCTCTGGGGGTGGCCGAGGAGAAGGGCTCGGGGGAACGTCCTGTGTGCCAAACCCTTGGGATCACATCCRGGTGGTGCCAGCCACGGCCAGGTGTGGCCAGGGCAGCTCCCGTGGCTGCAGCCATGGACGGGCRCTTCCTGCTCCCGGGCCCATCCGCCACCAGTGCCGACGTTGCTCCCRAATTAAAAGCAGATCTGACGGTCCTGGGGGGAAAAAAAAGGGATTTTGTTATAAATGTTGGCATGGAACAAGGACTCGGAAGCCCAGCGCTGCTGGGGGCTGGCTCAGCCACCAAATTCCCTGGAAGTTGCAGTGTGTGACCGTCACTGTACTTCCAAGGACATTGTATGACCCCCAGAGTTCCTTTCCATGGTTTATCCCGATTTTTGGGTGGCACTGCAGGTTCTTTCCCCCTCTGTTGAAGGGCAGGGCTGACCCTGCGCTCCAGTCACGGAAAGCCATGGAAAAGCTTGGATTTCTGCTTCCCCCTTTGCCAGCAGCCCCTGGGGTGGTCTGGTAAAACACCCTGACCTTTGACGCCTTCCCCGGGAATGGCCTTGTCCCGCTGCCAGGGGCCACCAGGCCCAGCCCATGGAGCCAGGAGCACCGTCCAGCCTGGGAACAGCCACGGGGGGAGCTGTGCCAGCAGCTGCTGCTTTGCTTGTTCCATTCTAATTCTAATTCTAATTCTAATTCTAATTCTAATTCTAATTCTAATTCTAATTCTAATTCTAATTCTAATTCTAATTCTGATTCTGATTCTGATTCTGATTCTAATTCTATTCTATTCTAGTCTATTCTATTATTTTTCTCTATTCTAGTCTTTTTCTCTATTCTTTTTCTCTATTCTTATTTTTAGTATATTCTTAGTATATTCTATCGCCCATTCCTATTCTATTCTAATTCTATTCTATTCTTTTATTTTCTATTCTATTTTCTATTCTATTTTATTCTGTTCTAATTCTCTTGTTCTAGTCTATTTTCTATTCTTATTCTTCATCTATTCTATTCTTATCTTAGTCTATATTAATTCTATTCCAGTTTTAATTCTATTCTAATTTTAATTCTATTTGAATTCTAGTTCTAATTCTAGTTCTAGTTCTAATTCTAATTCTAATTCTAATTCTAATTCTAATTCTAATTCTAATTCTAATTCTAATTCTAATTCTAATTCTAATTCTGTTCTCTATTCTAGTATATTCTGTTCTGTTCTATTCTATTCTACTCTACTCTACTCTATTTTCTGTTCTATTCTGTTCTATTTTCCATATCCTACCCTGTCCTATCCCATGTTATTCCGTTGTATTTTGTGACTCTGGCACAGCAGCTCCGGTGCAATTTGGGGTCCCCCCCGGAGGTGTCTCCACGAATTGAATGGAAACCATTCCAAGGGAGAAGAGCTGGAGCTGGGAAACCTCCCAGCAGTCCCAGGGTCTGGGACTCTCAGCAGCCTCTAAAAACCACCTGGAAGTGGGGGAGGCGCTGGAGAAGGAGCCCTTGCTTATGTCGAATGAATGCCATAAAAACAGTAAGTCAGGATTAACTGGAAAATGGGAATTTTAAATCAAAATGTGCCAAAAAGCGCAAATATTAGCCCAATTATTGCTCTGGTAAAAAGTCAGGCTGGTCAGGCCAGGTTCTGGAGGGGACAGGTTTGGTGATGTTTCAAATCCATCCCTGCTGGATGCGACATTCCCAAGGTTTTGGCTTGGATTGAGGTTACACTGCTGTGTCTTTCATAAGTGATTTATTTTAGGGACTTCCTCGTGGGAAATATTTCATTTTTATGGGTGTGCTCACTTTGTTTTTAATTCATTCCCATCTGAGCCCAGCCCTGACGCTTCTGCTCGTTAAAAACGACTGTAATTAACAATACCTGATTGATTGATTGATTGATTGATTGATTGCACAGCCGGTCTGTGTTCTCTCCTGCTGAATTCCCGCTTGGATTCTTCTGGAAATTGTACATATTTCAACCAGAATAAATAAAAATAAACGACAATAAATGCATTTTTGGGGCATGCAGTGTCTCACTGGATGAACGTCCGAGTTGGGGTTGGGTTTGCTGCGAGCTCGGGTTTGTCTCCAGCTTTATTAAACTCCCCCACACGGGGCAGGTTTGAGGTGTTCGGTGTTTGTCTCCAGCCTTTTGTCACTTTAATAAATTTATCCAAAATAAACGCTTCGGCTTTCCTCGGCTCACTTTGGGGTGTGGTGAAAATCAGCCTTTTCTTGGCTCTAGAAAAGCAGCAAAAATAAAAATTGTGTGGGGTTGAGCTGTGGTTTTGGGGTCTTTACATTCATTTAGGAAGTGCCCTTTAAATAATAATAATAATAATAATAATAATAATAATAATAATAATAATAATAACAACAACAACAACAACAACAACAAAACAACTACTACTATTAAAATTATTATTATTATTATTATTATTATTATTATTATTATTATTATTATTATTATTATTATATTGCTGTGGGTAAAAGCTCGTGGCTAATCCGGGTTTAGTCCCCATTCCCACTCTCCAAACCCTTCCATTTATTCCCAGCTCGGAGGTTTGTGGGTTCAGCAAAGCCCTTGGCTTTGGGATGCGGATCCTTGGCCCCGTTCCACACGGAAGGAAAGGCAGGGACAGGCGGGAATGCGAGGCAGGGATGGGCGCGGAGCAGCCTGGGGACACTGTTCCCTTGGCAYCTTCCCGGGAATGCTCCAGGCTCTGTTTCCTTGGGAGGACAAGGAGCCTCCATCAGCAGCAACGATCAAAAAGCCAAATCCATGCACATCCCAACGTTGGGAATAAATTTAAATCCCGTGTCAGGATGATGTTCAGGATGAGTAATATAAATGTATATATAATAAATTATAGATTAATAAATATATACCATAAAATATATGGGAATAAATAYGTACTAAAATGTATTGATATTTAATAAAATATATTAATAAATATATAATGTAATAAAAAAAATACAAAATATTATGCCCATGTCCTTACTGCCYGCTCCAAGGAGGAATTATATAAAACAATTTACACTAATTGACAATACTGATACAGTCACACTTAGTAATTAATTTGATTTTTAAACTAAATTGGCCAAGAACAATAACCTGAAGTGTTTTGTTCTGTTAGTCAGTACATTATAAGTTTATATTGTTCTTTTCATGCACGTTGGGGGAAAAAGTCAACATTTACTCACAGATATTCTTTAACAGTTCATTGTTCCTTTAAATAAGGATATTTGGAATAAATATTTTAAATTGCTGTTAATAAAAAATGGCAATGTTTGGGCGTTGAGGCCATTTAAAATAAGCGTGGGCTGTCTGGAGCCAACGTAGGAATGTTTTTTCCAATCCATTCCCAGTAAATCCATGGAGCATAGAGGGCAAAATGGCAGCAATGGGACACAAGGAATCCCAGCAGCACCAGGAGCTCCACAGGAGATGAGCTAAGGAACAAAACTCCAAATTTTCCCAAAATTCCTCAGTCCCGAGATGATCCAATCCCAAAATACAGCTGTGCCTCCCAGGGTATATAAAATACACAGGAATCTGGAGCCCCGGGAGCGGCTGAGGGAGCTGGGAAAGGGGAAAAAAGCTGGAGAAAAGGAGGATCAGGGGGGACCTTCTGGCTTTGCACAACTCCTGACAGGAGGGGGCAGCCAGGGGGATCGGGATCTGGGAACAGGGAACAGGGACAGGAGGAGAGGGAACGGCCTCAGGCTGTGCCAGGGGAGATTCAGTTGGATATTATGGAAAATTTCCTCTCCTAAAGGAATGTCCAGCCCTGGCACTGCCCAGGGAAGGGGTGGAGTCCCCATTCCTGGAGGGATTTAGGTGYGGATGTGGCACTCGGGGACAGGGGGCAGTGGTGGCCTGGGCAGTGCTGGGAATGGTTGGACTCGGTGGTCTTGGAAGGCTTTTCCAGCCTCAGTCACTCTGGGATTGTCTCTGTGGGATGATCCCGGGGATGTTCCTTGTCCTTGGTGTCACCAGTGGGTGATCCAATCCTCCTGCTCCATCCCTTGGCTCACCTGCATCACCCGCCTGGGAGTGCTGGGATGAGCTGTAGATGGACACACCTTTTCCCACGTTTTCCCCGCCGGGTGGATCCCATTCCGAGCGCACGGGGCTGTTCCAGAGGCATCCCGCTGCTGTTCCCGCTGGAATCGGGTTGGTAGCCATGGCCCGTTTGTGGATTCCCTGTTTCCATGGCGATGGAGCACAGGAATGTGCTGTGATCCCGGTGCCTTCAGCCGCTGCTTTCCCACAGGTCTCCCTCATCCGCACGAAAAATCCAGCACCGAATTCCCCGCGGATCATCCGTGGGGATTTATGGAGGAATCCACGGGATGTGTCCATGAAAAATCCCTCTGGCAGCAGCTCCCGTGGAAGTTGCGGCTGTGCCAGCACAGGGAGTGATTCCCCCAATCCCGGTGGCAGGAATTACTGTGAGGGAGAGGGAAAAATATGAAATCAAAGATGTTTTTCCATCTTAGTCCTGTGGGGCCGGAAATATCCCACTGTCATGGGATCAGGAGCGGGAAAGTCCAGAGGTGCCCTCCATGGTCCCTGGAGGAGGCCAGGGCACTCAGGAGCTTTCAAAGCTGGAACATGTCCGGGGAGGAATTGAATAAATAAAAGGATGCATTTCCAAAGTATCCCCCCTTTCTCCTTAGTTCTGGAATCTGCAGGTTCCAGCTTGGCTCCCGCATCCACGGGAGAGCCCAGAGGGAGCTCTGCACCCGCCAGGGAGCTGTGGAACCGGCAGGTGATAAAATGGGAATATCATCAAATCCTTCCCCCTGCAAACATTGCCGGGAGCTGAAGGTGTTCCCGACCTCCAAAATCCTGGAATACAAATTTTGCCGGAATAAACCCCAAATTATGATCCTCCCATCCTGCCGTGATTCACATCCCAGGAGGAAGCCCCTGTGGATSTCATTGTGCCTCTCCTGAATCTCTAATATCCCAAATGCCTGTTGAGATCCCTCTTTCCCCGTGGGGATTTCGGGATCAGTCACTTCCAAGGGCTGGGAATGGTGAGGGATGAGGGGATCTCATCCCCTGGGGCTGCCCAGGGCTCCCTCCCCACCTCGGTTTGCTCTTAAAACACTCTGAAAAGAGTTTTTCAAAAGAATTTTAAAAATAATTATCGTCACCCTTAAATAATAGATAAATAAAATATAAATGTTATCTTATGTAAACAATATTATAAATATAGAAATAACAATAATTTGACACCTAAAATGTTTGCTAAATCCACCATTATTTAAAGGCAAAATAAAATAAAAATAATAAGTGAAATATCTCTCAGAAATATTCCCGAATCATTATCAAACTGGTTCTGGACGCATCAATGGATTGAGAAAATGTTGGGATTTTGGTAAAAGAAGACTTTTGGTTAAATGATGGGAATAGTTTTGATGGACACATCAGGAGAAACAGGGATGGGGAAAAACCCCTCGGGTTCCAAACTCACAGGACAGCAACAGGGCTGGAAGGTTCGAGGCATTTACAAAAGAAAATAGAAATAGAAATAGAAATAGAAATAGAAATAGAAATAGAAATAGAAATAGAAATAGAAATAGAAATAGAAATAGAAATAGAAATAGAAATAGAAATAGAAATAGAAATARAAATTAAAAGTAAAATTAAAATTAAAATTAAAATTAAAATAGAAAGTAAAATTAAAAATCCCTGTTGGCTGCTGAGCCACGTCCCCTTTCCCAGGGATTGTGGCCCTTGAGATGCCCCTGGAATGTGGCTGGGAACAGGTTGCTCCCGTGTTTTACACAATTCCATGGGTGGAATTCAGAAGTTCCCAAAAGATAAAATCAATCCTATGGATTTGGGGGGAAGGAGATGATTTGGAAGGTCCCTTCCAACCAAAATGTCTCTCTATGACGTCATAAATGCCCCCTACTCCCCATAAATGTGTCTTGGATCTCTTCCGTAAATTCATTCCGAGTGGCTTGTCTGCTGTCACTCCATAAAACATTTTTCCAGACTGGGTTAAGGAATGGAAAAGTGAAAGGATAAAGGAAAGCCAGCAAACCTCCTCCCCCCAAGATTCCCATCAAACCCATGCTTGGGGCTCCCTGCACATCCCAAATTCACCCTGGAGACCCCGACAGGAACCCCTGGAGATCCAGCTCCCAAAGGGACTCGATCCAGGGATATCTGGGAAAACAAATGCATCCTAAAGATCTGATTCTCTGGTGCTGCTTAAACCCCCGGATTCCCAGGGAAGCGGGACGGCTGGATGCTCCTGGTGCATCCCCAGCCGCCGTTCCCAGCCCGGATCCAGGTCTCCGCTGGAAACCCCGGGAAGCTCTTTCTTCCCGATCCCTCCCGGACGGAGCCGGGCAATCCCCCTTTTGTTCCCGCTCTCCGCTGAAGAATTCATCCCAAAGCCACCTGGAAAAGCCCTGGGATAAGGAGGGGAGCGTTTCCACGGCGCCGCGGGATGGGCTGGCTCCAGCCTTTCCCCCGCGCTCCTTTCCCGGCGGCTCCAGGCCGGGAGGCGGCTCGGGATCCCGGCAGGAAAAGGGGCTGCGAGGGGCCGGGGCCGCGCATCCCGTTCCTGGATGGCATTCCCAGACCCGCTGGGATTCCCAGGACAGCTCTGTGGGATGCAGCTCTGGCCGGGGCCGGGCATCCCATTCCTGGATGGCATTCCCAGACCCGCTGAGACTCCTGGGACAGCTCTGTGGGATGCAGCTCTGGCTGGTGCCTCGCACAAGCATCCAGCAGCTCCCTCGGAATTCCAGAGCTCCCAAAAGGTCTGAAACACCTTAAAATCCACTGCCAGCTCTGACGTGGAAATTCCTCTCCTTTCCCATCTGCTTTGTCCCAGGAACAGGCTCATCCCTGATTGTGGCATGGCCAGGGCAGGGTGCCGGCGCTCCCACGGGATCAATTCCCAGCCTTAAATGAGGGATCTGGGCTAAACCTTGGCACTACTAATAAATTATTCCAGACTCAAATCCCAGATCTCTGTGCAGCCTATAAGTCTCACACTGACGGATCCCACTCCCGCTTTTCCACGAGCACCTGTGGCTCCTCCACGAGGCCTTTGGAACAATCCAGCTGCCGGATTCCCATTTCTCCTAATTACTGCCAGCTCCRCCCCCAGCCTCCCACAGAATCCCACAAAATCCTGGGAAAAGCTCCCGCACACGGAGCGAAGTTTCAACCTGCTCAGAGCCAGGCCCCCGAGAGSAGTTCTTGCTCAGGGCAGGAAAAATGGGAAGGACATGGAATGGTTCATCCAATGTGGGATATTCGCTACTGCTTTCCTCAGCAGACAGGGSAGGGTGGAAATGGGAAAACTGGGTGAGGAGTTTGGGAAGTTTAATGAGGATTCAGTCAAATGGGTTGGATTGGAAGGGAAATTAGGGATCATCCCRTTCCACCCACGACACTTCCCACTATCCCAGATTCCCTGTCCAAACCGGCCTTGGACATTTCCAGGGATCCGGGGGCAGCCCCAGCTTCTCTGGGCACCCTGTGCCAGGGCCTCCCAGCCGGGAATTCCTTCCCATGTGTACGGAAGGAACACAGGGAATGTCCATCCCTTCGCCTGTTCTGCTCCTCGGAGCAGCTCCCAAACCTGTTTTTTCCTGCAGCATTCCACGGTGACCTCTGTGTGTCCCGTGGGAAGCACATCCCGTGGGATGGCGGGAGAGGAGCTCAGGGAAGCTCCCGGCCTCAGGCACTGCCAAAGGCACCTCCTGGACATTTCCCTGCACAAAAGGCTTTTCCCTGGAACCCCATTTCCCCATTTCTGGATTCTTTCTACCCAATCCAAGCTCCTGGGAGAACAATCCGGGATCTTCGAAAGCCTCAGACTCAGGACTTGTGCTCGAAAGGTTCTTTCTAAAAGAATCCCTGARCTCAGCCCATTCCTTTTCCTTGTTTCCCAAACCATTCCCTGAAATGCTCCCAATACAGCAGCATCCAGGGCTGAATTGACTTTCCTCGGATATGCAAAATTCCCACTGGAACAGGCCGGGGAATTCTCTGGGCCACAGGAACAGTGAACAAACCCAGCTGTTGGCCAATCTTTTCCCAAAAGACGTCGATTTCCGAGCACTGAGTGATGAGGAACAGCTCCTGGGAATTGCAGGAGCATCCCMAATGACAATTCCCGCATCCTTTGCTATCTCCACAGGAACAATTTTATTCCTCTGCCACAGGAAGCCATAAAAACCACCGGAGCGGCCCAGCATCCCCCAGGAATTATCCCAAAAACCCACGGGGCTCACACATGTGCCTTTTGGCACCCAACCTGAGCAGAGCCCTGGCGTGATCCCAAATCCCTCTCCTTAGAGCCACACATCCGACGCTGAGGGAGGGAAAAATCCCGGCGGAGRAGGAGAGGGAATGTGAAATATCCCACTCTGCCTGCATTAATTCCAGCCCCGACTGCGCAGCTAATTAGCAACATCCCAAATATCAACAGCTGCTGGGGAAAGGAGGGATGGGGATAAACAAACCAAACTTTTGGATTTCTAKAATTATATTTTATTAACGTGGTAATTACGTGCGATCCGCATGGAATGCRTCCTGATTATTGGGATAACGATGCCAATAACGATTAAACCCAACATGGATTCMTGGCCACGATGCTTTCCCGTCAAAGGTGGCACTCGGCGCCCTCGGAGGTCTTTTCCAAATCATTCCATGGTTTTGTGAGAAGGATTCCCACTGTTATCCCTACAAACCCACGAATCCATGGGCCCGCGCCGAGCTCAGCATCCAGAGTTATCCAGCAGGATCATCCCTCGTTTTGGGGCGGCAGAGGCCTCCCCACCCTCCCCTCGGAACCTTCCCTGGGTTTGTTGGAGCAGGAATAACGGAGCCCTAAAACCTGAGGGAGCTGAACGAGGTTTCGCCTGCCCCGAGAGCTGCCAGATTCCAGGTTTGTTCTCCTCGCTGGGCTGGAGAGGTTTGGGCGGGAATAARATCCATCCTTCCCGAGGAAAGGAGGCTTCCCCATCCAACAGGCCACTGGGTGGTGATAATTCCAGATTCATTTCATGGAATGGTCTGGAACTGGGGCTTTTTAGGGGCTCTGCGGCCCGAGAGCTCCTGGCACAGGTTGGGTCCCTCCGTGTCCGTCTGGGGGGCTGGGAAGGGAAGGGAAGGGAAGGGAAGGGAAGGGAAGGGAAGGGAAGGGAAGGGAAGG
>JACAXG010000130.1:1398943-1429143 GCA_018881555.1 Amblyornis subalaris
ATTGCGGCTTTGGATGTGCAGGTGTCACACCCGGACAAGGTGGCACATTCCGGCTGTGGCATCGTCCTGCTCCCGGCTCTGGGTGTCCGGGACATCCCTCCCAAAGGAGAAAAGCAGGAAAATGTCTGTTCCCTGACCTGGGCTGTGACAAGGACATGGATCTGCTGGAGCGAGTCCGGAGGAACCCACAAGGATCGGGGAACAGGAACTCCAGCGCTCCAAAGAACACTCTTTGGAAAGTCCTGCAGGAATTAGGAATGGAAACAGCGGGAAAAGCGGAGAGGTGAGCGCRGGAGGCAGAGCCCAGACCCTGGGCAAGGCCTTTAATTCATCCCCRGCTTTTAACTGGATTCCTTGCAGATTCCCATCTTCCCTGAGCCGGGCGGCGAATGCCTGGGATGGCTGAACTGGATTATCCYTCCTGCTGAGCACTCGGAGAAGGATCTGCTCCCCGGGGGGCGATGGCCAGAGGCAGCAGGSCTGGCCACGGCCACGTCACCATCCCGAAATTCCCCCAAACCCCTCAAAATCACCCGCAGGGAATATCCGTAGGGAAGAGGCTGAGGCTCGTTGCCAGGGAACGCTCCGGCCGGGGATGCAGCGAGCTCGGGATCTCCCTGCGTGCAGCAGCTAAAGGGGAAATCTTGGATTTGCTGGGGTTTGGCTCCCCAGGGCTCAGGAGGACCCAAAATCCAGGATGGGTCTCGGTCCTGCATCCCAAATTAGGGTGTCCATGGTTTTATGTAGAAACACAGCGGGACAGAGGAATTCCTGGTGATGGTTCAGCAGCAGAACCCAAGGAAAGGGAATGTGCAATCCATCTGGAACTGAGGGATTTTAACCTCGGTGCCTGAGTACACTCGGGAATGGCCAGGATTGGTGGGAATAAGGACCAGCTGCCCCCAGGGCCCGGCACAGGGGGAAGGAGCCACGGTGCTGCYGGAAAGGCTTTTCCTGTCTGTTACTATCAAATATTCAATTCGGGATTCTGGATCTGCAATTCCAGTCTGTGCCGGAAACGCCTGCACTGCCTTTGGTGCCTCTCCCTCTGAAAACTGTGGAAGAGAAGCACCAAAAACCATGGAATGGGTTGGGTTGGGAGGGACCTTAAAGCCCATCCCATTCCACCCGCGACACCTTCCAGGTGTCCCGAGGGAAAGGAGCGTTTGGGATGTTCTCTCCYCGTGGTGGAAGCGGAGCCTCCACGGAAAGGAAGGGCAGCACCCGCTGGGAATTGGGCAGGAATTCTGACACTGACGTCTCTCCAAACAACACAAGGGATAGTGAAGTTTATATAACAATAAATACATTTAAAAAGTCGAGGATTTCTCCAAAGAAACCTTTTGTTGTTGCCTTCAGCGGGGGGAAAACACCGGCGGCAGGGAGAGAGATCCATCTGGGACTGAACCTGCTCCAAATTTGCTTTATTCCCATCCAGCTTTGGTCACTCGAGACGGCTGGAGTTGGTTCAAAAGCCATTTCAGTTCTCCCGTCCTCCCATGTCTATTTAAATGGCCATTACATATATATAACCCATAATATTCCTTCCCCTCCCCCCTCCCMACCAGGGTGAAACAATCCCTTCCCTTGGAGATTCGAGGTCTTCCCAGTTCCCGGCTCCTCATTCCATCCTCCGCCTGCCTTTCGTTTCCCGAGCATTCCCGGAGTGCAGCCCTGCAGGAGCGGCTGCGGCACAGCCCCGGACCCGTTTCTATAGAGACGAGGCCGCCTGGAGCCGCTGGAAGGCTCGGGAAARCAGGGAAAAGGGCCGGGCAGCGGGACAATGGAAGCTCCTTCGGTCCCCTCCAACCCGCAGCAGCCCATGGCTCTGTCGTTCCAGGAGTGCATTCCCTGGATAATTGCCATCCGCGGGGATCTGGGGCTCTGATTAGAGSATAAGGGTTTGTAGAGGGGTTTTGCTGCCCGACTCCTGCTTCTCCAGGCGCAGCCAGGCACCGTATCCCGCATTTTCCCTCCTGCTGCTCCTCTGTCCCGCAGGGAGGAGGCGGCTCCCTCGGGACACGCGGGAATTACAGCCCGGGGATGGAGGGGGGCAGCGGGCGCTGGCTGTGACCACCAGCGGAAACGCATTTATCCCGAAAATCATAAAATACCACCAAAAACCCTTCCCATGGAATCCCAGAACGGCTGGGGTTGGAAGGGAGCTTAAAGCTCATCCTGTTCCAACTCCAACACCTCCCACTATCCCAGGCTGCTCCAAGCCTCGTCCAGCCTGGCCTGGGACAACTTCAGGGATCCAGGGGCAGCCACAGCTTCTCTGGGAAATCCATTCCAGGGCCTCCCCACCCTCCCAGCCGGGAATTCCTTCCCAATATCCCATCCRTCCCTGCCCTCTGGCACTTTGAAGCCATCACATCCGGAACGAGAGGGGAAAACCCACCCGAAGACAAACTCCACCTTTGCCCCCTGCGGTTCCCAGGATTTGAGCCCAGACTGGCCCRGGATTGGGGCTGGGATGAAGAGCCTCGGATTTGCCCAGCCGGGTGAGAGCTCCCTGCTCCAGGAGGCACCTCAGTCCTGCTCTTTGGGAAAGATTGACTTCCCGGCGTTTTTCCAGGCTCGGAAGGGTATTTGCGGGTGATTCACGTTCCTTTCCACGGCCGTGGAGCATCCCCCGCAGGGAATCCCGTTCCAGCCCCTGCACGATCCCTTGGAGGGCAGGGAGCAACCGTTTATCCAGGAACGGCTCCAGACCCGTCATTCCTTGTCAGAGGCAGGATGGATTTTACAGCATCCTGATTAAAGCGTGTTTCAACAGCCACGGGGAGGAGGGAAGGGGTTTTTCCAGGGCCGGGGRTTGGGAGCAGGGAGTTGTTGTGGCCATGATTCCAATTACTGTTCRAAAAAAGCAGGGAAGAGGCAGAGGTGGGATCACAGCGGAGCTGCCACCCCCCYAAACCTCGTTAAAATGCCTCGGGAAGGGACAAGGAATGCCAGAGCTTTGTGCTGGCTGCCCGCAGGGACACAGATCCCGCTAATTAGCCCAGCCCAATCAGCGGGATGAGTGTCCCTTTGGAATGAGGGGACTGCTCCACATCCAGCACCTGCAGCCAGCGGAGCTTCGCCAGCGGCTTTGGACACATTTGGGAAACAAAAGGAAAAGTACTCGGGAAAGAGGCGGGAATGCACAGGGATATTGTGCAGGGATGTTGCAGAAATGCACTGGGAATGCTGTAGGAATGCACAGGGAATGTTGCAGACACTCAAGTCCTGCTCTGGTTCAAGGATCCAAGGATATTTTGAAGGCTCCCACGGGCAGGGATGGCCACGGGGTCTGAGGCACCAGGGCTTTATGGAACTGGGGAAATGGATGAATCCATGGATCGTTTGGACTGGGAGGGATCTCAAAGCYCACCCAGTGCCACCCCTGCCACGGGCAGGGACACCTTCCACTATCCCAGGCTGCTCCAAGCCCYGTCCAGCCTGGCCTTGGACACTKCCWGGGATCCAGGGGCAGCCACAGCYTCTCTGGGCAMCCTGTGCCAGGGCCTGAGCACCCTCCCAGCTAGGAATTCCTTCCCAGTATCCCATCTATCCCTGCTCTCTGGCAGTGGGAAGCCATTCCCTGTGTCCTGTCCCTCCATGCTTTTTCCCAAGTCCCTCTCCAGCTCTCCTGGAGCCCCTTTAGGCCCTGGCAGGGGCTTTGAGGTCTCCTTGGACCCTTCCCTTCTCCAGGTGAACATTCCCAGCTCTCCCAGCCTGTTTCCATAGGAGATCCCACGGCAAGGTCCAACACCTGGCTGACCACGAGCCCGTGACGGGGCTGCAGGTTTTCCATCCGAAATTCCTGCCATTCCCTCACGAGCCAACGGCCAGGGCACGCCAAGAGCCGAGTCCTGGAGCTGCGGGATGATCCCGATCCCTTGCACTGACCGCAAGGCTCTGCCTGTTTCACCGGGGAGAGGAGCAGAGCAGAATTCCCAGCGCCAGCGCGCGGAGCGGAGACATTCCCGGTGCCGGCGATCCCGGCCTGTTGCCATGGAAACCACCTTGCCTGGAAAGGACACTCCAGCGCTCCCTGGGCGTGCGGCGCTGCGGCGAGCGGCGCTCGTGGCACCGCATTCCAGAGGGTTTGGAATGCCAGCCTGCCGTCACCCAGCCCGGCCGGGGAGCTCGGCATTCCGTATTCCTTCCCCCTTGGCGCACGTCCCGTTGGAGCACGGCTGGGGGGGGCTCCGCTCTCGCCCCTCTGCCGGCAGCACCTCCGCGCCTTCCCGGCATTCCCAAATCCCTCCAGCCCCCGGCCGGGAGCCCAGCTCCACCTGGCGCATCCAGCGGCCTTTAGCGAGCGGGACTTCTTTAGCCAAAATCCCACACCTTGGAGCAGGTGGGCACAGCAGGGCGGGWGAAGGGACGATCGCCCGCAGGGCTCCGGCAGGACCAGCTGGAACCCGCAGATCCCTCCTGGAAAAGGGGCAGGAAATATTCGTACTCGGCGCTCCCGGGCTCCTCGGGCTTCACACGAAAATCCCACCAGGAGCAAAGCGGGAATGCTGGAGCTTCACCGTGCTGGGATGGGCAGGAAATTTTCCATAATATCCAACCYGAGCCTCCCCTGGCACAGCCTGAGGCCGCTCCCTCTCCTCCTGTCCCTGTTCCCTGTTCCCAGAGCCCGACCCCCCCTGGCTGCCCCCTCCTGTCAGGAGTTSTGCAGAGCCAGAAGGTCCCCCCGATCCCCCTTTTCTCCAGGCCGAGCCCCTTTCCCAGCTCCCTCAACCGCTCCAGGTGTTTCTATCTTTTGGGAAAACCAAACCCTTAGATTTGGTAATTGGGTGCCCTGGGCCTGGGGAAGGGATGTTTTGGTGCCCACAGTGGCGCAATTAGAGACACCCGAACGGGGCCAGCGACCCCAAACAAGTCCCCAGTCACCAGGCTCTGTCAGGAGAACGTCAGGGTTTGCATCGGGACGATTGCTGGGAGAAGGGAACAGTTCTTCCCATCACCATTCCGTGATTCCCTGAAACCTTCCATGAAGCAGCAGCTCAGCACATCCCAGACTGCTTTGGGGTGGAAGGGACCTTAAATCCCATCCCATTCCATCCCCTGCCATGGACAGGGACACCTTCCACTATCCCAGGATGCTCCGAGCTCCGTCCAGCCTGGCCTTGGACACTTCCAGGGATCCAGGAGCAGCCACAGCTTCTCTGGGCAGCCTGTGMCAGGGCCTCCCCACCCTCACTGGAAACACCTTCTTCCCTTATCCAGGCTAAATCCCTGCTCCTTTTCCCTTGTCCGGTCCCAACAGGACCTGCTCCTGCAGGGAGATGATCACACCCCAAAAATGTGGGACCAGAGCTGACATTCCCTAAAGGAATCACCACCATGGCAGGGGCTCCAGGCAGCTCCTGCTTCAGCTCCAACCATGGGAAAAGAGCTGTTCCCTCGCAGGTTTTATCCCAAATATCTGATTTATTTCATTTCACGTCATGCCATTGCTTTCTCAGCGTTCACCCTGAGATTTATAGAGATGTCACCTCGAAGTTGTCTCTGTTTTTAGAGCTGTTGTATTTTTAAAGCAATGTTTTTGAGGGAATGACATTAAATAACGTGGGAAGAGCTGTTAAAGACACCAGGCAGGGCTCCAGTGTTTCGCTGCTCCCATTCCTCACTTTTAGCTGTTGCTTTTCCTTCCATGGTTCTCCCTGCCTTCGATTTACTCGTTTATTCCAGCTCTGTCCTTTCCCAGGCTGTCTGTGAGGAAAAGGGAGCTGCCCTTGGGGTTCATATTTACCGGAATCATCTGCTTTTTATCTTCTTGCCTTCCTCTTCCTGCACATTCCCTGAATATTCCCTGAAAACCTCGCCGGAGCCATCTGGAAGTGATGAAAGGCAGAGCCCCGGGTTGCACCTGATGGGGCACCACCGCAGTCCCCAGAGAGCCCTTCGTTTGCACCGGAAGGTTCCTCCTCCCGATTCCCACCCCTCCAGCCCCGGGATCGTTGGGAGCGAGGTGTTAAAAAGCTCACCGGGAAAGCAGAGAAACACTCAGCGGTGCTCAGTGAAAAGACCTTCATTAGGCAAAGAAAGTGATTACGGTTAGAGCCTCGTTCCTGGTTTCTGAGCAGCATCGGGCGTTAACAAGGGGAAAGCCAGCGGCCGCTTCATGGAACCCAAACCGCCTGGGTCAAATCGCAGAGTGCAGGGAGAAAAATCCATCTCCAGCAGCTCCTGAACAGCAGGGATTTRAAATCTGGCTTGGAATGAGGAGCAGGCAAAGCTGCAGAGCCTCAGGACAAGGTGAGATGTCCACCCCAGGCAGGGCTGGGATCTGCTGGGAGAGCCAGGCTGGAGCCCCTGCGGATCTCAGAGCCAGCAGCTCGGAAACCAGGATTTACAGGATCCCTGAGGCTGGAAAAGSCCTCCAGGATCATCCCATCTGACCTGTGCCCCGTCCCGGCCTTCCTCGGACACCCCCAGGGATGGGCACTCCAACCCTCCGGGCAGCCAGGGCGGGCAGGGTGAGGAGAAGCCATYGCCCTCAGACCTGGGCTCAGCAGCTGATTTACACCGAAGATTTCTCCTGGTTTATGCAAGGAAAAGGGAATTATCTGCTTGACCCCARAATTACAGCCTGTTAGGAATCATTTTCCTCCTTTGCTAATTGGAAGATTAAGCAGAGCTCCCTCCATAGCGAGAGTGCATCCTGCTCACCGTGTGGGCTGCAGCTCATTGGCTGCTCCCSACCCCAAGGATAATAACCCTTCACATCCAGCAGAAAAATTCCCAATTTCCTCCCCGGGGCCTGCATTGTGTGGGTGGCAGAGCGGCTCCGCACGGGGTAAATCCCAGCGGATGGAGGGAGGGAATGGGAATGGGGCTGGAAGGCACTGCCTCGGCACAGGCTGGCTGTGCTCCAGCGGGATCTGTTCACCCCGGGCAGGGAGGAGCAGTTTGGGGCTCCAGGGTTCCCAGCTCCGGATCCCGATCGCTCCTGGAATCCCAGGGTGGGTTGGGGTGGAAGGGACCTCAAAGCCCATCCGGTGTTACACCCCACAAGCCAACCYTCCCGCACGGGGCTAACGTGACAAAGCCGCACAGGCGGCGGTGGGAAAGGTTTCATCCCGGGATCAGTGGCTGGGCACCAATCCATGGATCATCCCGAGCGTGGAGAAGGGACACAGCTGATCCCAGCTGGGGGTTACAGAGGCAGCTCCCTTGGAATCACTCCCGGAGCTCCTGGGAATCCTGTTCCTGGTGGTGGAGCTGCCTCCCAAACGGACTCACACTGCGGATAACCTGAACTCSTGCTTTGATCCCTCCTGGACGGAGTGATCCCGTTTGGAGCAATCCCGTTTGGAGCGATCCCGTTGGGAGTGATCCCGCTTGTGCAGGGGATGTTCAGCAGGAGAGGATCAAAGGGCTGCTCTCCCAAACAGGCTCTTAATTACGGAGCTGCTGATGAGCACAGCCCCTCCTGCATTCCCAGACCCGGGTACTGCCGCCCCGCAGGCGTCACGTGGGCCTTCCTCAGCAGCTTGGAATGTGCATTTCCAGGGATTTGGRACCAGCATTCCCTGTCCAGGGTTCATCACAGGGGGCGATGGGGGGAAATTCTCCTTGCAGGCACTGCTTGCAGGGGATTCCCAAGTGAAGAGAGTGCAGATATGAAATGGTTGGGGTTGGAAGCTCATCCAGTCCCACCCTGGGCAGGGACACCTTCCCCTATCCCAGGCTGCTCCAAGCACCGTCCAACCTGGCCTTGGACACTTCCAGGGATCCAGGGGCAGCCCCAGCTCCCGGTCATTTCTTTTAGAAGTGGAATTTTATCCAAACCCAGAGACTCTGTTCTTGTAAGAGCATCCTAAAATCGAGGGAGTAAACACTGCTCCAGGAATACAAAAATCACTCCCTAATTCCCATTTTATATTCGGGAAAATCGTTCCAGGAGTGTTTTGCTCTCTCAGCAGCAGCAGCAAAGGGTTAAATCCTCCAGGGTTGCAGTAATTGCAGCCCCAATGTGTTGTGGCTGTTTAGAAAGCAGGAACGGTGGAGCACGGAGCGTGGAAAGCTTGGCATTTCCATGGAGACGAGGGAGGAGGGCTCTCCGCTTTGTTTTTCAAGCCTGCAGAGTGTCCAAAGGACTTTTATCCCCACTCCCAGGGCACATCCAGCCGCATGGGGAAGAAGCCTCCAATCAATCCCTGCTCCCCCCTCCCGCTTCCCACCGAGACTCCCTCAAGGTGAGCGGAGAGCTCAGCCAGGCAGGGAAAACACTCCTGGGAAACAATCAGGGCCCTGGAGAGGCCTTGGATGCTGCCTCTGGAGAGCTCCTGCGGGCTGGGGTGCTGGAGGCGGATAATGGGGCTGGACAAAAGGATCCAAACCCAAAGAGTGGCAGAGCCGGAGCTGCCAGCCCCAGCTCGGGAAGCAGATCCGGCTCCAGCTGCAGTGCAGGAGCTCTCGAGCGTCGGATGGGATGGGAATCTCCTTCAGCAGATTGAGCCTCCTCCAGCCCCTGGAGTGTTTGGGGTTTTTACAGCAGCCTGGTAATTATGTTTGCCACTTACACCTGGGAATTTCAGCGAATATTCCCCACAAGCTGTGCAGGATTGGAACGCTTCCATACGGTACCAAGTACCGGGATTGCGCCGTGYTTTAGGAGCTGTGCGCGTGGAGATGGAGCGACTCGCCAACACGGGCTGGGGAATTTAGAGGGACAGGCAYGTTTATCGGGTCCCAGAGGCTGGAAATGCCCAAGGGTTTGGAATTCTACCTTTCCCACCCCTTTGGCTCTCCTTGTGTTCCCAGAACAGCTGGATGCCCTCTCCCAACCCGGGGCGGCTGTGCCAGGAGGCTGGCACATGCACATTCCATCCAAAGATATGGAAAATGAGCTCCAAGAGGAGGGGAACAGGGAAGTTTGAGGGTTTGCTGGCTCTGGGCAGGCGTGGCAGGGCCAGCCTCGGTGCAGCGACCCTCTGGGGACAGGGGACTGGGGGTTCCCATTCCTGGAGGGATCTCTGCGCCATGGATTGGACATGTGGCATTTGGGGACGCAGAAAGTCTGGATGCAAGGTCTGCAGGGGCAACTGGGCACGTGTTTGCACTCAGAATGTTCCAGAACAAATGATCCCTGTGGGAATCGATCGCTGCTTGTCAGGCTCCGGGAATCACGGAATGGTTTGGGTTGGAAATGACCCTAAGGAAGCCATTCCTACTTTTTTATATCTGGGAGAAGAAATACAGCTCCTGTGGCGGGAAGCTGGTCTGTGAATTCCAACTTTGAATTCAGGGAGGGAAGGGGTTTGCCATTCTCCTGCCATCCTTCTCCTGCTGGGCCATAACTCAATTCCGCCCCATGAAATATTCCGGAGTGACTCAGCTGTTCCATCCTCATCCCTCTCTTCCCAATCCCTCAGTTTGGGTACCCAAATTTAAACAACCTCCCGAGCAAGCCTGAGCAATCTTTCAGAGCTGACAACTTATTAATTAAACACATTCCTGTTTCCAAGCGCAGCTCCCGTTCTCCGGGGAAAGCAGGCTGGGATAGGAGAGAATTCCAGCCCCAAGAAGTGCTAAACCACGAAAGTGTGAAAGATGCAAACCCCATTAGGTATTTATAACTCTCCTCCTCATTATCTATGCATGAGCATAAAAGGTTTTTACCTTGGCAGAGGGTTTGTTGCGTAGGGATGAGTCATGGAAAAAGGAATAAAGTCCCGTTCCCTCAGGAAAGCCGACACGGAGAGYGGCGCTCGCGCTCCGAGTGCCTTCCCGTGTCGGGCTGGCGTGGCCTGTTCCTCCATCCATAATGCACGTTATTCCCACCCTAAATGGAGCCCTGTTCCTTGGGAGCTGAACCTGCTCCGGGATCGGGGATCCGGGGATCCGTCAGCCCGGCTCGGGGGGCGCTGGCGCCCGGGTGGGATCCTCCTGGAGCTGCAGCCTCTTGGCACATGGGTCCGTGGAGGTCCCGCTGGACACCCTTCACCCGAGGAACAGGATGGGATGGAGGTGAGGGAGATATCCCATCCCATCCCAGCCCATCCCAGCACCCTGCTGCTGCATTCCCACCTCTTCCACACCAGGGGTGCCACTGCAGGACTTAGGGCGATCACATCCCAGACTGGATTGGGTTGGAAGGGACCTTAAGCCCATCTCATTCCACCCCATCCGTGGGCAGGGAAGGGAACCTTCCAGCCATGGTTGAAGGCACCTTTATTTGGGCTTTCTCTGCACCTTTAAGTGGGCTTTTCTGCACCTTTAATTGGGCTATTTCTGAACCTTTAATTGGGGTTTTTATACACCTTTAGTTGGGGTTTTTATACACCTTTAATTGGGGTTTTTATACACCTTTAGTTGGGGTTTTTATACACCTTTCATTGGGGTTTCTGTGCACCTTTAATTGGGCTTTTCTGCACCTTTAATTGCGTTTTTCTGCACCTTTAATTGGTTTTTTTCTACACCTTTATTTGGGCTTTTCAGCCCCAAAACAGGGAGGAAAAGACCCCAAAGCAAAGCCTTGCCTGACTGAAGCTGCCAACACCGGGAATTGTGCCCTCCCGGAGCACTCCGGGCTCCGCTGTGGCCCAACCCGAAGGCTCTGGCACAGCTTCCAGGTGCTCTTTGCCAGGAGCAGCAGCCGTGCTCGGCCAAATTTTCCTTCCCCAGCGCTTCCCTGAGGATTCATGGCACAGATGCTGGAAAACCAGGAGGTAACGGGGTCATCTCCAATGGATTTGGTGGTTTCTGGGGACAGGGGAAGAGGGCAAATCACGGGGGGAATACAGAAGGGGAGCAGCGAGCGRCCCYGGAAGAGATGGATGCTCCATTTCCCCGGGAATTGCAGGATTCACTCCGGGCTGTGCCAGGCCCTGTTCCAAAGCTGGAAAAGCAGCTCCATCCCCACGGTGGGACCAGGAAGGACTCGGGGCCGTCCTTAATGGGGGAAGTTTGGAAATGGGTGTGAGGGGGATAAAGAGGGAAAACGGGCGCAGCTTCTTCCCTCAGGAGCCATCTCTGGATAACAGGGATGGACAATATGGAGAGAATTCCATCGCCTTTGGTGGCAGCAGGCCCAGCCCAAGGCTCCTCCCCTGCCCTGGGCAGCTGCGCAGGGCTGGACAGCCCTTTCCATGCAGGAATTTTCTCTGTGTCCAACCACAACCTCCCACGGTGCAACCTGAGGCTGTTTCCTGCTGTTCTGTCTCTTGTTCCCTGGGAAAGGGACCAATCCCCCCCTGGATCCAACCTCTCCAGAGGGGCTTGAATTCATCAGCTTCATGGCCAGATGGACAATATTCTCCCTGTTCTCCCTGTTCTCCCTGTTCTCCATGCTCCAGGAAGGGCAGGACACGTTGCACATCCCCGGCCACTGAGTAATGGAGGTCTAGGAATACAAATGCATTTTTTATCCCCAAAATCCAGCGGGTTCCTCCCTCTGGTCCCAGCCGGAACAAACGAGGCTGGCCAAGCCCTGCCCTGCTGCTCTCCTGTCTAGCAGGAGGTTATTTGTGGATCTCGTGGGTTGTAATTTCGCCACACAGGGATTTTTACATTGGTGGGAGTCAATTATTCAACGATCTAATTATTCATGTTAAATGAAATTCATTATTCAATTATTTAATTGCATTTTATTCTTAATTCTTTAATATTTTAAAATGTTTCTGCTTTGAAACACCTGCTGGGACTGGTTTGGGAAAGGCTCCTCTTGTGCTGGGGGAGCTGAGAAGATCCCGATCCTATTTCAGCTGATAAGGCCTCGTTCCGGTTTCTCACAAACCCCGGCGTTAACCAGGTGATGGATGGGCACATCCCGCCTTTCCTTTGGAATGTGTGCCGGGAGTGTTTGGGTAATTACCTGTGGTAAGAGAAGACCCTCCTGAGTCACGGCTGAAATGATCCGAGGGCCTGGAATCATTCTCCCTCTAATTAAACTCCTGACACTTCCCATATTTCACTTCTCCATTACCCTTGGACCTCCCCAAGGCTTGCCGGGCTGGAATCTCTGATTCCAGGGGGTCACAGCTCCCACCGCTGAGGAAGAGGGACATCCCGTGTGGAGCATCCCCTGCCAGGACGTGCTGGGTGTGGCCTTGGAATACTCCAGTGACTTTCCTTCCAAAAACTGGGAATTACAAGGTGCAGCTTCCCCAGGGAGGCCGAGCAAGGCGGTGCCTTCCAGCCCCACCAGGGAAATGATTCCCCCAGTTTCAGGGACTGAGGGAAGACTGGTTTTCCAACGGGAATGAGTCCCCAGTGCACCAGCTCCCCGGGATTTCCTTCACTCCGTTTCTCCAGCCTCAACATCCTTTTCCAGAGGAAGGAAACCAGCTGCTGYGGGTGATTTACTCCTCCTCATCCTCGAATTTTTCCTGAGATTTCAAGAAATGTAGGAGAGAATGTGRTCAAAAATGGAAGGAAGATTGTTCCAGGTGTTGTTCTCAGTCCCCAGCAGGGTTTAGTGCTCAGTCCCACCAAAATCTAAAAGAAGCAGTGGAAAATCCAGCCTTAGACGTTCCATAGGATCCTAAAACCKCGGGATGGTTTGGGTTGGGAAGGACCTTAAAGCCCATCCAGTGCCACCCCCATGCCATGGGCAGGGACACCTTCCACTATCCCAGGCTGCTCCAAGCCCCATCCAGCCTGGCCTTGGACACTCCCAGGGATGGGGAACGCTCCCAAATCCCCCCACAAAGCCTATAAAAAGTGAATATCCATAACTCCATGGATATGAATATCCATAACTCCAATATTGGAGTGTCCCCTTCGGCCCCACCGTGGCTGCATCAGGAGAACATCCCCAGAGCTCTGCCCCTCATTCCCTTTGGTGGGTCATAAAAACCACGTAAACCCCATTTGTCTTGGGTCGGGGGGAATCCACGTTTTCCACAGCATTCCCTGCAGATCAGTGGGATATATTCAACCAGCAGGATCATCCCTGGCCATCCCATTCCCGTTTTCAGGGGGTGCCATTAGTGCCAGAGGCAGGGAGCCCGGGCCAGAGCTGAGATGTGAGCTGGGCTCGGTGATCAGCCCAGCTCGGTAATTACCRGGGAGAGCAATTAGAAGCCTCATTTTTCTAGGAAAAAAACAGATCCAGGCTGTTTTCCCTTAACCAAACCAGCCTGGAACGCTGCCAAGGCACAGGGATCCGTTGCCAGCAGTGACAGCAAGACACAGGTTGGGGCTGCGCCTCYGAGTGTGGAGACGCTCCCAATTAGCATTCCAAATCATGGTAATGAGGCCATTAATAGGATTTCTCCAAGGAAAAGCAATAATCAATCAAATCCCAGTGAGGGAGAGATTGCTCTGCTGAGTAACAGGAAAATTTTATATTTAGATGGAAGCGTTTTGTGCTGTTGCTGAGGGGACTGGAGCATATCCTGAAGGGAGATGGGCTGGGAGAGCTGGGAATGTTCACCTGGAGAAGAGAAGGATCCAGGGAAACCTCAGAGCCCCTTCCAGTGCCTAGAGGGGCTCCGGGAGAGCTGGAGAGGGGCTTGGGACAAGGGATGGAGGGACAGGACACAGGGAATGGCTTTAAGCTGAAGGAGGGTTAATCGAGATGGGATATTGGGAAGGAATTCCTGRCTTTGAGAGTGGGGAGGCCCTGGAATGGATTTCCCAGAGAAGCTGTGGCTGTCGCATCCCTGGAGTTGTCCCAGGCCAGGCTGGAGCAGCCTGGGATAGTGGGAGGTGTCCCTGTCCACAGCAGGGGGYGGGATGGGATAGGATTTAAKGTCCCTTCCAACCCAACCCATCCTGGGATTCCCTGATTTCCTGCAGCACACGGAAGTGCCCTCTGGGCTGTCATTCYTGTCCTGCCTCCCGCCCCTCTCACACCAGGGAACAGTCRCTCCCARCCTGCAGCCAAACACAGGAAACCGRATTAAACCTGCCCAGGAACTGGGATTCGATTMCTGCCGTTCCAGGTTTTGACCCTTTAATGATCTGACACGCACAAACTCCACGATCACCTGTCGGAATTCCTGGCTCGGGGGACGTTTCCATGGAATTGCAAAGCTCCCTCTCTGCAGTGCCCTGCTCTGAAACACGAGGGGTTGGCTCCGGCCTCATCAAAAACGAGGAACACGGGATTCTTCTCCCCACCTTTCCAAAAAAACCTGGTTTTCTCCTCCCAGCTGATTTTGCCCATGAAACACCTCGGGCCAGAGCTGCTGCTCCACTGCAGCCCCTCAGTGGCAGCTCCCGCTCCGGCATCCCTCTGGAATTGTTCCTGCCCCGCTCCCGCAACCCCGCGTTGGAAAAGGAGCCCTCCCGGGACGCCCAGGAGCGATTCCCGCCAGAGCTGAGGCGTCTCCACACACGCCACTGCTCTGGCTGCTGTTTCCCCTAATTACAGTCATTTTCCCTTCCCGTGGCACAGCATTCCAGGCAGCAGGASCCGAGTCCAAGCACGGGATGTTCCAGGGCTGACTGCCCTCTGCCTGCCCCCAGCCTGGGAATCTGCTCCCGCCCTCTCGCTCCTCCCTGCCCCGAGGTTTGGGACAGGTTTCCTCTGAGGAAAACCGTATTTCCCCAGGGCTGGGAGCATGTGGAAGCTCTCACTTGTGATTTCCCTTCCCAAGCAGATCCCAGGCTGCTCTTCCCACTCCCCCAAGCCAAGCTGTTGCGGCTGGTTTCGTTGGAATGAGGCTTCACAGGGTCAGGGAAGGAGGGATAGATCCCATTTTTTATGGAGTGGAGTCAGAGAGGAGAGGTGTTTCATGGCTGGATTTTTATCCATCTGTTCTCCTTTTCCACAGGGATTATTTTCAGGTAAGACCCCGGGGGTCCAGCTGCTGTCTCATCAAACCAGAATCATGGAATGGTTTGGGTGGGAAGGGATTTAAATCCCATCCATTCCCACCGCTGCCATGGCCAGGGACACCTTCCACTAGCCCAGGGTGCTCCAACCCCGTCCAGCCTGGCCTTGGAGATCAGGGATAGGACAATAATTGCAGGGATTGGACAATAATTGCAGGGATGGGGCAGAAAATCCGGAATTTTCYTGTGTGACAAACATCCCAGTTGGGGAACAGCCCTCCCACTAGATCCTGCAGGTGGYTGGGGAGAAGCAGGCTGAAGTATAAATTGGGCAGGAGCGCCCTCTCTGCAGGGCTCTGTCGCCACGAACGGGGCCTTTTCCCGCRGGGAAGGGTTAAAAAAAGCCTTTTTTGTTGTTCCCTGTTGTCCCACGGCGCCGGAGGAGCGTGTGACCGTCAATCATGAGCCCAGCTATTCCCGGGATGTGATCAAACTGCGGGGGAAGTGCGAAGGCACCGGAGCGGCACCATCTGCCACACGCTCCTGGCACCGGGAGAGACGGAGCTGCCGCCCCCCTTGTCCTTCCCACGAAACTTGGGATTCAAAGGAGCAGCTCAGGGCGGATGTCCGAGCCCCTCGGTGCCCGAGGCCGGGTTGGATGGTTTGGAGCAGCCTGGGAKAGTGGGAGGYGTCCCTGCCCGTGGCAGGGGTGGAATGGGGTGGGATTTGAGGTCCCTGCATTCCCGAGTGGGACTCGCTGAGATGGCTGCTCCAGTTCCTGACTCAGGGAATTCTGTGTTTGGCACACTGGAGAGGTTATTCTGGGCACAGTCACATGGAATCCATCARTATTCCTCGCTGGAGGAAAACTATATTTGGCCAACTACAACACCGCAAAATAGACTCAACCCCAGCATTTTGGGGTGGGTTTTTTTGGGATTGAGCTGCTGGCTCCGCTTCCCTCCCCCTCCCCAGGCACAGGGATGGCCAGGAGTCCTTGTGCCAAGTGGGAAGGGACTGGCCAGCCCCATCCATGAGCTCCCACATCCCGGAGCACTGCCAGCGCCTTGGTGTGTTTGGGAAGCCAAATCCTGCCATTTTCCCATCATGGATTGCTCTGACTCACAGCGAGATGGAGCCATGCCCTGGAGTGAGGAAGCTGGGATGGGATTGTGCAAGGAGCTGGGCACTGCTCTCYGGGATTTCTSTTTCCCTATTAGAAATCTGTTTCCTGTTAGAAATCAGCTCATTAAAAGTGGTTTTTAACACATGCAGCAACATTAAAATGACCTCTGAGACAAGAGCAGCTTCCAASGGGAAGCTCCTGCTTGTGGGATGCACCTTGGAGAGGGGAGGGGACCTGAGCCATCCCCCAGCACCTTTGGATTCCCCAGGGAAGGGGGTCTGGATTCCCCAGGGAATGGGGTCTGGGAGCTGGAGCAGCCTTCCATGGAGGCTGGGCTTGAGGACAGAGGAGGCAAAGACTCTGTTCTCCATATAATTCCTTTGTAGAGTCACTTGGAATATCACAAAGGATTAGGGAAAGCGGAGCTGGRGTTGAGGTTCATCCCTCTCCCATGGCCATTCCCACCCTGGGACACGGACACAGCTCCCACGTGGAAGAAGCGGCCCCAAAGCCATAAAATCTCCTTTCTCAGCCCTGCTGGGAGCTCCTGCCAGGCCTTTGGGAAGATCCCAAGCCCCTGTCCCTGTCCYCCATCCCTGCCACCCCGGCTCCGGCTGCACATGGAGCGAGAACTGCCGGGCATGGATAAGGAGACAGAAATAGCCCAGAGCATGCGATGGCCATGGATCATCCTGGGAACAGCCCTGGAGCAGTGCAGATAAGGCTCAGTCACGAGGGAGATGCCAGAACACGCAGGAGACGCGGAGCCTGCTGGAATTCCGGCCAAATTAACCGAGGGAAAATCCACCTTTAACAGGGGAGAGGGCAGAGACTCCRCAACCAAAGCATCCCCTCAGGAACAAGGCGCTTCCAGGGGGAAATTTGTTCTAGATGATGGTTTTTTCCCACCTGTTTCTGCCTTGGGCTGTCAGCAGGATGCTCTGGGAATGGGGTGGCATTCCCTGGCTTTGCTTTTGTGCCTCTGGAGAGCACAACCACTTTGGAATGTCAAATGAAAACTGGGAATTTAAAGCTACCAGGTGGCCCTAAAAGAAAGGCAAAGATAAGGGTTTAAATGGGGCTTCTACCCCAAAGGCCACGAGAGGTGACCCTGCCCTGGCCCAGCCCTGCCAGGACAATGTCCCCCTGGGAAGGGCCTGGCCACCTCCCCGTGCCGACCGCAGCCTCCAGGGATAACAGAGAGCCTGGAATTCCAGCCAGTGCYAGCCCTGGAAGTGCCAGGATAACTTCAGCGTGGCATCTCTCAATCTGCTGGGAGCCCTCGGTACCCTCTGTCCGTATAAATCTCCATAGGTTGGATATAAAAATGGCTGGAGGCAGCCCTGGGATGATCCAGGCCCCAAAACCGGGTGGGAATTCTTCAGGCCAGGCCCTGCCACCACCCCCAGCCCGGCCCGGGGTGACTTTGTGTTTGCCGCATTCCCGATCCGGTTTCACATCCCACGTGGAGGCCGTGCCGGGCCGGACAGCGGCCGGAGGTGACCCCCAAGGACACTCGGCTGGCCCCCGGCCCGGGGACAGCTCCGCCACCTCGGGGCCCTGACAGTTCCTCATTCCCGACCTTTCCACCCTTATCTGCTCCAGCCCTTATCCGAAGCCTTTCCCAAACACCTTCCCCAAGCTCCAGAATGTCACAGGCCGCTGGAATTTGCTGTGTGACGTCACGGGCTGCTGGAATGGCTGACAGCCGGGATGGTTTGCCGGGTTTCTCCGTSCAGGATGGAAATAATTCCCGTAACAAGGTGCTCGTGGCGCCGTGGGTTGAGAGGGACACGCAGGGAACGACGTCCCCTGTTAAGGCAGAGTCCGTTGTTTTGGGAATTGTTTCAATCCCGGATGGAAAAACCCGGCAAACAATTCCATTTCCATTACCAGGTAATCCAAGAGSCTTCCAAGGACCAACAGAACAAGTCCAAACAGCAAAGATTTGCACAAATGGTCGTAGGACACGGAATGGTTTGTGGGATGGGACATGAAGGATTAYCCCATTCCACCCCCTGCCATGGGCAGGGACACCTTCCACTATCCCAGGCTGCTCCAAGCCCYGTCCAACCTGGCCYTGGRCACTTCCAGGSATCCAGGGGCAGCCACAGCTTCTCTGGGCAACCTGTGCCAAGGCCTCTCCACCCTCCCAGCCAGGAATTCCTTCCCCATATCCCATCTGTCCCTGCCCTCCGGCAGATTTAAACCATTAACCCTCGTCCTATTTCCACCAGAGATAAAAATGATGAAAAAATCCCTTCCCAGCTCAGGGCTCATTGCTGGGATTAGAGCTCCCCTCAGTGGGATGCAGCGAGGGGACACCTGGAATCGCTSTCCAGCCCGGCCTTGGACACTTCCAGGGATGGGACAGCCACAGCTTCTTCCAGTTAATATTTCATGGCAGCTCCCRGTGGGAATTTCCTGTGCAGCTCATCCCAAGCAAGCCCACCCACATTCCTGCTGGGAGACACAGGATTCCGGGGGAAAAAAGTCAATATTGCAAACAAGCATCGGAGAAAATCTCTCTGGGTGGCAGCAGGAATGCCAGAGGCTGCTCACGGCTGGATCCCCGGGAATGGAGCTTGGAATACGTGCAGAAGGAGCTCAGATCCACACAGAACATCCACTCAAGGAAATCAGGGAAAGGCCTTTGGGAATAATCAAGGTGCTGGGTGCTCCGAGTGCCATTGCTCAGCTCTGGGTGAATCGTGGCTCCGAGTGTGCCAGGGGAGGGTTGGGGTGTAAGGTACAGTTCCTTGTACATTAGGGTGGATATTAGGGAAGGATTTTTCATGGGAAGGGTTTTCCAGCCCTGGAGGTGTTCAAGGAGCACGTGGATGTGGCACGTGGGGCAGGGGTCCGTGCTGGCCGTGGTGGTGCTGGCTGAGGGCCGCACTCCCTGGCCTTAAAAGTCTTTTCCAACCTCAACAATTCCCTGATTTTATAATGCAGCATTTTCCCAGGAAGCCTCAAACGAGGCAAGGAATTAATTCCGACTCCTGTTGTGCTGCTTCTGCTCCCTCGAGCAAATCCATCCATTCCCGAGCAGGAATAACCCCAAACAGGAATCTTTCCTTAAGGCAGTGCAGGAGGATTTCCCAGGAGCAGCACCGAGGCGCTGACCCCGCGCAGGACACGGCACAGTTTGTGTCTCCTCATCCCTGCACAGCCTCATCCCTCCTCCCTGGGAGCGCTCCTGGGATGGCTCGCGGCACACACCAAGCCAATTCCAGAGGCTGGGATGCGTTTTCAGCCGAGGGAAGTGGGGCTGGGGGTGGGCTCAGCCCCCTCTGCCCCTCGGTGCCATTCCCCTCATCCGCATCCCACACCASACCCCACGGATCGGGAACCCCTTGCAGCCTCTCCCAGGCTCCTGTGGGCCTCATCCCGGCCTTGTGTTATCCTACAGCTCCTGGGAATCCCTGTGCACACGTTCCTTGTGCTTTACACCCACCCAGCTCCTGCCACCTGCGGATCCCAGCCCTCGTTCTCCATGGAATGCTGGGATCCCGACCTGCCTGTCCCAGGCACACACCCGAACTCTGCCCCTCGATGATTCCAGCTGCAGCTTGCTATTTGCTTTACAATTCCAGCTGGGAATTCAGCATCCCATCCGTGCAGTTTGGGTGACAATTCCTTGGACACCGATTTTAACTCCGGCTGAAAAGTTTCTTCTCCAGGAGCAGGAGCTGCTGCGAGAGGGAACACGCCGGGATGAGGAGGGTGAAGGATTAACTGGGGTCTGCGGGCAGAAATGAGGAATATCTGGGATAACCAGAACTGTAGGGAATTCCCTCCCCCCTGGTGCTGGGGTGGGTTTAGGCTCTAACGTCCCCCAGGGGTCATTTCATGGATGCTTTCCCAGGGGCCTCTCCCTCGCTCGGGGCCTGCCCGGGGCTCTGCCCCGAAGGGTTTCCTGTTGGTATTAAACAGAATTAAAGGTTTTGTTTCTCTTCCTGGCAACCAGGAGAGCCCTGCCCCTTTCCCTGGCCTGTGCTGCTGCCCGGGGAGAGGGAACGGGGAGAGGGGAACGGAGAGTGCAGGGGGAAAAATGGGATGAGGGAATGGTGAGGAAGGGAAGGAAAAGAGGAACTGAGCCAAGACAACAAACTGCACTGAGGGGCCAAAGGCTGGAGCGTGGGGATTTGTGAGATCCCACCCGGAGAGCTGCTTCCAGACCTGGAATATCCAACAACAGGGGGACGTGGAGCTGCTGGAGCGAGTCCAGAGGAGGCCACGGAGCTGCTCCCAGGGCTGGAGCCCCTCTGCTCTGGAGCCAGGCTGRGAGAGCTGGGAATGTTCACCTGGAGAAGAGAAGGCTCCAAGGAGACCTCAGAGCCCCTTCCAGTGCCTAAAGGGGCTCCAGGAGAGCTGGAGAGGGACTTGGGACAAGGCATGGAGGGACAGGACACAGGGAATGCCTTCCCACTGCCAGAGGGCAGGGAGAGATGGGATATTGGGAAGGAATTCCTGGCTGGGAGGGTAAGGAGGGGCTGGGATGGAATTCCCAGAGGAGCTGTGGCTGCTCCTGGATCCCTGGCAGTGTCCAAGGCCAGGCTGGACGGGGCTTGGAGCAGCCTGGGATAGTGGAAGGTGTCCCTGCCCATGGCAGGGATGGAATGGGATGAACTTTGAGGTCCTTCCCAAACCAAACCCTTCCAGAATTCCATGATTTTCTCCTGTAATACATTTTTTTTTTCCTAGAAGGAAAACGCAAAACAAGCAACTTAGGAAGAATCCATGAATGGGCTGGATACGGTTGGAGCCATTGCCACCTCCAAAAGCCTTTCCTGTTATTACACCCCCAAAAAATCTCAAAAACTCCTCACAAAGTTGCTGAAAGAGCCCGAAAACTTCCGCAGACTTTTGTGCAAAAGACCAAATGACAGCAGGGGAAAATATTTTCCTCCCGCTGACAAATATTCCGGTTTGTTGGGAACACAGCGCTTCCATGGAGGTGCCATTTGAGTTAATGACTTTACAGTAAATGCACCTCTTCAATAATTGCTGAACCTCAAGAAACGCTCTCAATAATTGACTGAGTTTTCGCGGGGAAAAAAAAAAAAATGGTGTTATTAAATCCAAATTAAATGCACATTCGAGACACTTCAGTAGAGTGCTGCCAGAGCAAGCCTTCTCACGCTGGATGAGGAATAACTTTGGGAATTAACGGCAGGAAAGCAGCACTCTGCCGTCAGCCACCAGCATCTCCTTCCCACTTTTCCCAATTCCCACGTGGATTAGGGCATTTTGATGAATATCCCAAGGGGTTGAGAGCGGTCCCAGTGCGGGATGTTCCCATTCCAGGGGGTTCAACCCAGCCCTGGGTGACGAGGAGGGGCTGGGATTTGGTTTAGGGGTTGATTTAATCCAGAACCGGGTGGAAATTTGGGAGAGCCTGGAGCGTGTCCCGCCGAGGGGAGGCTGCTCCAGGCCTGGCGGGGCTGAGGAGRCCCTGGGTGGGCTCCACTTCCAGGGAAAGCAGGAGCCCACCAGACCCTGCTGAGTCCAGGGACACTCTGGGAAAGTCCACAAGTTTGGAAAAGCCTTAAATCCCAACCCAGCTGAGCTGAAGCAGAACAATTTCCCTCTCTGGCATCCCATATTCCTCCTGCYCTGCCGTGCAGTGTTCCTCTGGGAGAGCTCTCCCTCGTCCTTCCCTGTTCCCTCGCGCCCTTGGAGCCCCAGCCCCTCCGGCAGGATCCAGGGCCGGGGAGAAATCCCTCAATATAATCCCAGCGCCCTCCAGCTCAGCCCTAATCGCCCTCTGTGGAACCAGAGGTGGAATACGGAATCCCAGACACCGCGCGGGCGTTAGCACTAGAGGGAGGCATTTCCCCGCATTCCCGGGATTGGGAGGCGCCGGCAGACAGCGAAAGGCAGGCGGGAGAAGGGCGGCCGCGACGCCGAGCTCCGCTCATCAGCGGCAATGGAAGGAGGGAGCGGCGATCAGCCGCCCTGAGCGGCGCGGGCTGGCGCGGCCGAGCGGCGGTGAGGAGCCGCGTCCCAGCCCCGTGCCGCACTCCGCCGGCTCCCGCGGCTGCTGCTCGCGGCTTTGCTCCCGGCGGGAAGAGGAGTTCACAGCCGCATCCAGGGCCCCGAGGCGTCAAACCGCCCTTCCGCCGCTCCCCGGCGGCAGCGCCCGGCGAACACGGGGTTTGACGAGATACGGCGGGATTTAGGGGCTGCAGGGATCCGCTCGAGGCGTTAATTCCGGGCGTTAATTCCGGGCGTTAATTCCGGGCGTTAGTGACGTCGCTCCGAGACGGCGACGGGTGGGAAGGATTCGGGAAGTCCCTGCCGGCACTTGGCGCTTCCCCTGGGGAGGGAAAAGGCTTTGAGCGCCTCTTCCCGCGGGCTGGGTGAAAATTCCACTAAAATTCTATGGGAGAGGGGGKAAACAGAGTCCAGCGGCACGGACGCAGCGCAGAAAACAGGGATAAAGTTGGAAAAGAGTTAAAAAAAGAGATGCGGATTAATTACAGCCATTTACGGTGGAGCAGAAGCGGGCGATGAGCAGGGAGGGGAGGAGGGAGGCAGGGATGCGCTGGGATCCCACGGCTCCATCCCGCATCCCAGCAGCTTCCCGGGGCCGGGGCTAGATGGAGCTGCAGCTCCAGGAATGCGGGATGGGCGCTGCGGGCGCAGCTGCCCCCCCTGCCCTGCGTCCCGAGCTGTCCTTCAGGATTGTTTTTATGGGAATGAATGGAGGCGCTGAGGAAATATCATCRCAGGGCAGGAGCGGGGGGTGCTCGGGAAAGTTAAATTGCGCCTTTTCCCCGCTGCCTGCGGGACGGGAGACGAGCCCTGTCCCGTGGAGCTCCGTCAGATCCCGCCTGGATCACGCCTCGGGARAGACACGGTCCTGCAGCCGAAGGAGGGCACAGAGGGCAGGAGGAGTCTCAAACTGGGAATTGCTGGAGACACTGTTGGCCACAAGCCCATGGATGTGGGCGCTGAAGTATCCCAGGAAGTGCTTAAACCAGGCAGGGAAATGTGGTGAGGAAACAGCGGCCAGCACTGCAGGAATATCCAGTGGGAACTGGTCCATGAAGTCTCCTGCTGGACATCATTGTGGGAAAGGCCTGGCCAGAAAAATTCCTGGAGTGGGAGAAGTGAGGACAGCAGGAGCACAGGGACAGCGGGAAGTGATCTCAGGGGGCCAGGGAAAGGGGTGGATATCCTGGGATAAGGGCGGCACTGCGCGGGAGGTGCCCACTCCAGTCCCACAGTGTGAGGGGGCAAACACGGCCCTAGAGATCCTTGGAAATCGGTAAATTCATGGATCTGCAGGAATCAGTAAATTCACAGATCCACAGGAATCAGTGAGTTCATGGATCCACAGGAATCAGTGAGTTCATGGATCCCCAGGAATCAGTGAGTTCATGGATCCACAGGAATCAGTGAATTCATGGATCCCCAGGAATCAGTGAGTTCATGGATCCACAGGAATCAGTGAATTCATGGATCCCCAGGAATCAGTGAGTTCATGGATCCCCAGGAATCAGTGAACTCACGGATCCCCAGGAATCAGTGAACTCATGGATCCCCAGGAATCAGTGAACTCATGGATCCCCAGGAATCAGTGAATTCCAAGCCGCACGTGGCCGTGCCGGGGCAGGGACTGACGCCAGGAGCCTCCAGTGGTGCTCGTGGATGGTGCAGATGAATGAATGAATCAATGCTTTCAGACCAAACCTGCTCCACGCTCTCAGGCCTATCCAGGGCTGCTTTCCCACCAGTTTGCTGGAGGAGATTCCGCCCAGCCCATCCATGGTTTGGATCAGGTATGGCACGGAGTTCTGGCTTCCCAGAGGGCAGGGATACATGGGATATGGGGAAGGAATTGTTCCCTGTCAGGCCCTGGCACAGGTTATCCAAGCTGTGGCTGCCCCTGGATCCCTGGAAGGGTCCAAGGCCAGGCTGGACAGGGCTTGGAGCAGCCTGGGATAGTGGGAGGTGTCCCTGCCCACGGCAAGGGTGAGATGGGATAATCCTTCACGTCCCTTCCACCCCRAACCGGTCTGGGATTTGATGATTCTTCATCTCTCCGTGTTCCCCCTCTCCGAGGAAGCGGCACCTCTGGAGTTCTCCATAAAATACCGAATAACAGCACCACAAACTCGGGCTGCTCCCAGCTCCTCCGAGACAGCCAAGAAATCTCYGGAGCTCCCCAGACGCCGCTCCAGCTGCATCCCCAGCCTGACCCGCGACGGATTCCGAGAGCCCGGGGTTTATTCCCGCCGGGAATTTCCTTTGAAACGACAGTGCCGCGCTCCCGGCTGGTGCCGCTCCGCAGGAGAGCTCCAGGAGAGGGTTTGGATGCGGCCGCTTCCCTTCCGGGAGGACGATTCCCACGGCATTCCCACTGCCGGAGGCCGGCAGCAGCACACGGACACGCACAGGGCGGGAATGCAGAGGGAGCTCGGGGACTGCTGCTGTTTCTGGGATTCATCAGATTTTTAATTATTATTTTTTAAATGGAACGGTTTTTTCCAACAGAAAAAAAACCCCATCTTTTCCAACAGAAAATGCCATCTGGGTGGAATAAAGATGGATTGTAAGGACCTGCTGATTTTTGCTGCTCTTTCTGACAAAAGCCAGGCAGATTTCCCAGGAAAACCCCCCCCAAGCTGCCYAGCTCTGCTCCCAAATCCTGGAGCATCCATGGATACAGCCTCATGTACCAGGCCCAAAAYGTTCAGTGAGAGGGAAACGACACCAAAAAAACCCAAATAACTTTCCCTGTTTACTCCACATGGAAAAGGGTTTGGATGTAAAACCCTTCCCGAGACCAGTGATGTATTTCTGGCAGAATATTTGCTTCAGATGCTACAGATTTAGCAAAAATACCCAAAAAAACTCACACTGAAAGAAAAAAATCCAAAGTTATTTTTTTCAGATTTTCAAGGCATTGCAGTAGCATGACTTGTGTTAAAAACTGAAATTTAAAAAGTGGAATTTCGATTTCAGCTCCCCAAATCCACCCTGGAGTAAGGAGAAGGTTGTCCCTGGAAGTCCTGGATGCGCGAGGTCCCTGCTCCCACCTGCACCCAGGCTTACTTTGGGAACATTCCTCTGGAATGTGCTGACCCCCACAGGGATGCCCAGGGATGGGTGTTAACGGTCCCGCTCACCAGGAGCTTCTCCATCTCCCAAGGGAATATTCCTGCCTTCCCAGGCCTGTAGGTTCTGGATGTTTTCTCATGAAATTGTGAGCACTGAGTGGGAGCAAATTAAAAAAAAAAAAAAAAAAGCTGAAATCGGAAAATTTAAGCCAATTTAAAAGAAATAATTAGAAATATAAAGCAAAGTTGCAGAGCACTGTGCAGCTCCAGGGCTGCCAGGCTGCTTTCCCTCATTCCTGCTGCTRATTCCTTCCTTCCAGCCCCAAATAAACCAAACCCCCGGGAGGGCTGAGAGCTCCCACCCCAATCACTCCTAACCCATCACTTCCCCTCCTCTGGAGACTCCCAGTCCGGGGAATCGCTTCTCCCACCTCCYGGCCCTCAAGGGCACGACCTTTCCATGGGAACGCTGCTTCCTCCTCCCGGGAGCAGCTCTTGGACAACTTTGTGGCCGGGGGGGTGGGAGGGGATAATTTTCCCTGCTCAGGGAAGCGCCGGGATGGGTCCTGGTTTTGGGGAGCGGGATGGGTTTGGGGATCCAGGGCTGGGTTTGGGGACCCCAGGGCCGGGTTTGGGGACCCAGGGCCGGGTTTGGGGACCCAGGGCCGGGTTTGGGGACCCCCGGGCCGGGGTTGAGGTGCCCGGGCGGGCAGCACTAGGTGGCATTGTGGGACCGAGGGCTGCCCACCCCAAATGGGAGACGATTCTCCCTCCGCTCTCCTCGTCTCCGCGCTGGAACCGGTTCCTTGGAGCCCGCAGGATAAATCCTACAGGGTGCCTGACTCAGTCAGGGCTGCTCCTTCACAGGCTCCCTCTTCCCAGCTTTCACCTCAATCTGTCATCCAGATTTGACACTGCCTCGTTCCAACAGTGCTCGGGAGTGACACGTATATAATGTGGAATATTGTGCACATTTACAGCCAGGATTTTTTCCCCTTCAGACGTCGCTGGCTGGGTGCTGGCAGTCGGCGTGCGGGGGAGAAAATAAAATTACGGGGGGGGGGGGGGGGGGAAACAAACCCCAGCACGACAGAGGGTTCTGTTCTCTGCGTGTCTGGGTGAGGATCGGGGAGGAAAACTTCGATGGAGCTGCTGGACACAGTGGGGTTGGGGTTTAGGGGGTTTAGGGGGTTTAGGGGGTTTAGGGGTTTAGGGCTCGGGATCGCCCGGCAGCTCGGGGCTAATTAAAGAGGAGCTGCACGGCGCACGGCCAGGCTGCTTTATGATTCCCCTCCATTAGCACTCCAGATTATAAATCAAATTAACTGGCATTTCCATTAAAAAAAGAGGAATCCTTCCAGAGGGGCAGCCAGCCCTGCTCAGCGCGGCCGAGCCCCCTTTTCCTGGAGCGGCTGAATCCCAGGCCAGCTTTGTTCCCCGGCGCTGCCTCCATAATCMCCCTGTTCCTGCCCTGTCGTAATAATCAGGGAGGACGCCCAATTATTCCATGGAAGAAAACAAAACAAAAGTCCCAATTAGGCTGGAATGACTTCCCGGCTCGGCTCGGTGAGCGCCGCGCGGGTCCGACGGCCTCTTCCAGCGGGAATTCGGCACCGGCGGCGGCGACTGCCCCCTCCCCCCGCCGGACACGGGGGAAAACACGCGCAAATATCGGTGTGCGCACGGCGGCCAAAGGGCTCCCGAATCCTCCCTCCAACCCCGGTCCTGGGATTTTCAGGGGAGTTTTAAAATCAAGTTGCTCTGCTCCCCTTCCCCCCCACCATTCTGGAGCCACTCAGTCCCGTTCCCGGCTCTCCTCAGGCTGGGGGTTTAGTGGGGATGGTTTTGTTCCCTGCCCCCATCCCCCTTCCGTGCTGGAATTTGGGATTTGGGCAGTAACGCAGCTCCAGCCCTGCCCGGTGCTTGGAGCTGGAAAACAGGGACACAGCCGGGAGACGACGCGGAGTTAAACCTCTGGAATAAACTTTCCAGTGATGGAGCTGGAGAGGGCAGGGAGAAATTCCTGGTTCAGGTGAAGGAGAACACGGGCTCCACACGCATGGAGCTCCTGCCACAGGGAGCACATCCAGCCCGGCTTGGGGTGGGATTAGCGGGGCCGGGGCTGAGGGGGGAAAAACCCCTTAAACCTGGAATTTATTGTCACCATCTGAGAGCAAAAGGAAGCAAAAGGAGATTGTCAGTGTGGTAATCACTGCGGATTCCAGAAGAAATAAAGGTCCCTGTTCCAGTGGGCTCAGTGCTGGGAATGTCCCTGCGGAGCTCAGCACGGCGAGGGAGAGTTCAAACCGAAATCTGTGGATAAATCCCTTCTTTTAATCTTTATTTTGAATACCCAGAGCGAGATGCAGAGCCTGGGGACGGCCCAGCTCCTCCSCGGGGCTTGTGAGCAGCACCGGGAGCACGGCGAGCGCTGATCCCGGGCACGGGCACGGCGCTGCCGCCGCTGGATTCATCCAGGAATAACAAACCCGGGAACTCCTCGCCAGCGCTCGCTGCTCCCTAGACCCGATCTGGTCTGGATTTGCATCAAAACTTGCGATCCAGCAGTGAGCCTGGGATTTTTGCTCTCTGTTTTAAAGGATCCTCTCGGATTTAAGCCCTGGCTGTGCGATAAAGCCTGGAGAGAACTTTTTCCCTTTTCCCTTTTCCTCCGACACCGCTGTCGTTCCTCCCGCAGGAAAAGCCATCCAGTGCCTTTGAAATCAGCCCAGCCCCTGCTGTGTAAAATCAGCCTGGGAAGCTCGAGGGAAATGAAAAATAAACAACCTCTTTGGGAGCGGCTGTGCCAGGCCAGGGCTTTTCCTGTGGGATCCCAATCCCAGCCGGTGCCAATGGAATGCTTGGGGGAATCACAGCAACCTCCGAACAGCTCCGGGGGTGCAGAGCAACCCTGCCGGCTCCTGCTCCGGAAAACCCTTCCCAAACGCCTGATTTTTGCAGGAATTGCAGCGGCTGGGACTATTATTAGCCGGCCACGTGGCTCTCCCGGCTCGCCAGAGCTTTCCTGGGAGTCGAGGGAGGGGGAAAAGGAGCTGGGAGCGGCTCCGCAGGGCTCGGGGCCCCGGGGCCGGGGCTTGGATCCAGCCCGGCCGCGTGGATGCGTTCCCAGCYCCCAGAGCAGCAGTGAATCCTGGAAATCCGGGAGAAGGGGAGGGAAAGATCCCGCACACCTTTTRTTGATGGCTTTTCCTGGTCGGAGCACACACGAATCGGCTCCGACACCGCTCCCGCAGCCGCTGGAGCTCCGGGAATCGCGGCACATCCAAGCTTTCCTGCGCCAGGCAGGGGCACTTCGTCCGTGGCACTTCGGCTCTGGACGAGCCCGAGTTTGGCTCAGACACTCCYCAGATATTTCTTTTCCCTTCCACACCTGCCCCGGGCTGCAGGCAGGGAAAAGCCGCGTAGGGATSGATCCCTGCTGAGCCGGGCGGGGAATTATTGCCACGGGAAGCGTGGGAAGAGCCCTCTGGCAGCTGCTTGCTTATCACAAACTTTGTGCCGCTTAAAAATGATAGTGGGGGCTCGGAGAGGGACGGAGGGAGGGAATGGGGCATGGCACGTGGAATCCCTCACTCAGGAAAAGTGACAGCTTAAATTCTGCCGCCTGACAGCTTCCCAAAATTGTCCTTTTAATGGAAAAGCTKTAAATTCCTGAAGACTCCCCCACAACAGGAACACCTGAGCCGGGATCCTCCAAAAATAAACCCTAAGGGAAGCAGGGAGTGACCACTGTGGAGCTGGAAATTCCTTATTTCAGGAGCGGGATTAGGGGCAGAAATCCAGATGAAATCTCTGCTGTGGATCAGCTGGTGAATTGTTCCTACAGATGCCAATTATGAACTGCCACCATCCTTCCTGCTCCAGTGGCTTTTTTGGGAGCCCTTGGAGAGAGGACGGACGGAGCCACGGCAGCGGTTCGCCCGCAGCAGCAACCACACCTGGAATATCCATGGAATGTCCATGGAACATCCGCGTCTGGCCACAGGCAGCGCATCCCCAGATCCACGCGCGAGTTCCAGGGAAACGGGGATTTTTTTTTCCAGGGCCGCTGCGCTCCAGGACTGAGGCTCCGGGGAGGATCCAGGGAGCAAACCCCCCTCGCCCACGGCTGCGCCCTGCCGTCTCCATGGAAACCGCGAGCCAATTACAGCAATTAACATTCCCGGGAGCCGGCCCTCGCCGGCGGGAGCCGGGATCACTTCTCACTGCTTTATCCATCCTTTCCAGGGCGCTCCGGCGACCGGGCACGGGGATGCTCCCACCCGGGCACGGGGATGCTCCCACCCGGGCACGGGGATGCTCCCACCCGGCACGGGGATGCTCCCACCCGGGCACGGGGATGCTCCCACCCGGCACGGGGATGCTCCCACCCGGGCACGGGGATGCTCCCACCCGGCACAGGGATGCTCCCACCCGGACACTGTGACCTTTCACATCCCGAGGTCACAGGGAAAGCCTGAGGAAAAAGGGAGGAGGATCCCATCTTGGGAGAACCCAGCTAACCCCACAGGCCGGGGCGTTATTCCCGGGAGGAATGCGGAGGAGGCGCATGGAGGGTGGTGCTCCCGCTCTCCCTCGGGCACCGGCAGCTCAGGGAAGGGCCCGTCCCGGCCCTCGAGCCCTATAAATTGTATTTTTTTTAAATGCAACGGCTCTGTGGGGCTGTGCGTGGGGACACAGGAGAGATCCTGAGTTTTCCCTCACGTTCGAAGCATAAGGGGAAGGAAATATAAGGATTCCTTCCCAAATTCCAACCCTTCCAGTCAGTACGATGGCATCAGATGCACAAAATCAGAAAATTTTAAAAAATCCAGGCAATTATTTTTAGGGGTTTTTTTTGTAATATTTGTTAGTGGTATCAAGGCATTTTAGGCTCAGTGTTTGACCCCATTTCTGTGCCCAGGAATGAATTCGATATGGAGAAAAACCAGGAAATACAGTGCCTGACTGCAYCCTGCGCTGTGAATATCCCAATAAAAATATTCCTTAAGAACCCTATCCGTGAATACAAAACCACGCCACGAGCCCAAACGCTTTTAAACAAACCCCCAGAGCCCGCAGAGCGGGAATTCAGCCSCGATTCCCGAGTTAAGGATSCATTCCCGAGCTCCGAGGAGCCGCTCCCCGCCCTGCTCGGCGGTGTGAAGCCAGGCCAGGTCACTCGGGGCTGCGCGGCACGGCCCAGCACGGGACACGTGTGCAGGGACCCCTGTGATCCAGGCTGGGCATTCCTGCTGCTCCCGGCACATCCC
>JACAXG010000130.1:1430417-1441584 GCA_018881555.1 Amblyornis subalaris
CTGCAGATCCCAAGGAGCTGGGGATTCCTGCAGATCCCAAGGAGCTGGGGATTCCCGCTCCTCCCCGCAGATCCCAACAAGCTGGGGATTCCTGCTCCTCCCTGCAGATCCCAACGGGCTGGGGATCCCCGCTTGTCCGCGCAGATCCCATGGAGCTGGGAATTCCTGCTCCTCATAGCGCTTCCCTGGCTGCGGGTGCTGCTCCGGGAGCAGCCGAGCACGGGCACYCCACGCACGGCAAAGCCTCGCCCGGCCCAGGCGCCACTGGAGCAAACCTTTCATGGAATTATTGAACTCTCTGCCYTTCCCGAGCTACAGCGTCCCCGTCCTGCTCCAGCCCATTCCCAGCACCTCTCCCGGGCGGGGCCGGGGAGGGCCAGCACGTCCGGAAATGTGCGCGGCGGGTGGAATCCTGCTGCCAGCCCCGCGGATTTAGGGGGATGATCCCAGACAAAGAGCTGGAATGATCAAAAGTTGACTTTTCGGGGAAAAGAAAAACCCGAATAAAACACCTACAATTCAAATGTTTGAATGTAATGAATAAATTCATGAGATCCCTGCGGGGGCTCAGCACAGCCGTGGGCATCACCCCCCGTGTGCCCTCCTGCCCCAGGGAACACAACTCCCACAAAACAGCAAACTCGGCCCCAGAGGAACGGGGAAAGGAGCAGGGTGGGAATCACCAAACCTCAGGATGCTTTGGGAGGGAAGGGAGCTTCAATCCCATCCCATCCCACCCCTGTCAGGGGCAGGGACACCTCCCACTATCCCAGGCTGCTCCAAGCCCCGTCCAGCCTGGCCTTGGACACTGCCGGGGATCCAGGGGCAGGCACAGCTCCTCTGGATAACCYGTGCCAGGGCCTCCCCGGGCTCCCAGGGAGGAATTCCCTGCTGGAGGAGCCCGAGCAGTGTCCCTGTGCCAGCCCCGCTGTCCCTGTCCCCTCTCCAGCAGCTGAGCCGCCCTGGCCCCTCCGAGCTCCCGAGGCCGGAGCGGTGCCAGCGGAGATCATGGAAGCGCTGAATATTCATGAGCCGGGAGCTGGGAATGTGCGGTGGAYGCGCAGCCCTCCTGGCTGCCAGGCTCCCTGGGTATGGATCTCTCTGGCTCCCACGTTCCCTCCTGAGCCTGATCACTTCCCCACTCCAAGCCTGGGAAGTCGGGATRGGTTTTCACGGCAGCCTCAGCGCGGGCAACTCATCTCCAGGAAAGGGGGGAAAGAACTTGGAATCACAGGATGGTTTGGGTTGGAAGCGACCCTAAAGATCATCCCAACCCCTGCCGTGGGCAGGGCAAGCAGCGATGGTGATAAATTCCACATCCCAGTGAAATCCCACGTTTCTCCCAGGCAGATTCCAGGAGCTGGGAGTGCTTCCAGCTCCTTTTCCTCAGCAATCCCAACCCCCGCCAGGCTCACAGGCAGGAGCTCAGTGCCCAGCTCGTGCGCTCAGTGCCGGCTGTGAGCAGGGAATTCGGACTGCAAGGCATTCCTGGGATTTCCAAGCCAGGCTTGTTCCTGGTAAGTTCCAGCCTTCCACCGGAAGAGCAGTCCTGCAATATAAATCCCCTTCTCCCATTCCGTGTTTGCCAGCAAATTCCAGGTCAAAGCTCGCTCTGTCCGCAGCCAGAGGATGGTTTATTAATGAATTAATTAATTAATTTGAAATAAACCATTCCTGCCAACTGCAGGTTCCGAGCTGTCAGTTCAAGTCCAGCCACGAGTCAAGGAAAGATTATCAGGACAAAAAAAAACCACCAAACCCAACCCCAAAACCCCCCAAACCCAAAACAAAACAAAAACCCCAAACCAAATAACAAAAAAAAAAAAAAAATCAAAAGCAAAACCAAAAAAAAAAAAACCCCAACAAATGAAACTGCCATTTCTTTACCTTAATAAACATGTGGAACGTTTTTGTTACTTGGTTACCCTGTGGCTTACTTTAGGCAGTAACAACTACTGAAAGTCACCCAGCTTTTGGAAAGAGTGTCCCTGCCCGGGGTCTAACCCTCACATGCGCACTCGGTTGGTGCTTTTCAGGCAAACTTTCATAAACTTCACCGAAAATAAAATTCCAATGAGCTGTTTCCCTTCAGAGAGTGAATAATACCAAGGCACAACTACCCCCGAAACCAGAAATCCTTCCAAAGGCAGGCCAGAGTTCCGAAACGGCGGCTCTGAAGTCATTCCCGGCCCCTTTCCTGCCTCCAAACCCGGCTCAGGAATGTGTTCTCGAACAGCAAAGGCACAAATCCCAGCAAATCCCCCACCCGGGAACATCCCGAAGTTCCAAAGGGGAAGGTCGGGTCATTCCTGGCYCCCCACGACCCCTGCGGGAACACCCCCAGGGCGGTACCTCCCATCCAGCGCCGGGACGAGCCCCGGGGGGAGGAACGGTGCTTGGAGCAGCGGGAATCCTGGATGTGCGCCATTCCCGGGGCACCTGGCAGCCCCTCGCGGGCACGGCCCGGCCCTGGTTGGTCGCCCTGGGTTGCAGCATCCCAAACCACAGGGAAAACGGCCAAAGACCGGGAAAGTGCGGCTCCGGGCGGGGCCGGGGAGAGCCGGCGTGGGGAGGGTCTTTCCTGCAAGGACAGGGACAGGAGGGCTCTTCTGGGGGAAAAGAGGGATCAGGAGAGACCTTCTGCCTCTGCACAACTCCTGACAGGAGGGGGCAGCCAGGGGGGATCGGGTCTGGGAACAGGGAACAGGGACAGGAGGAGAGGGAACGGCCTCAAGCTGTGCCAGGGCAGGCTCAGGTTGGACATCAGCAGGAATTTCTCCATGGAAAGGGTGGTCAGGCATTGGAAGGGGTTGCCCAGGGAGGTTTGGAGTGCCCATCCCTGGAGGTGTCCAAGGAATTCCTGGAGGTGGCACTCAGTGCTCTGGGCTGGGGACAAGGAGGGGATGGGGCACAGCTTGGACTCGGTGATCCTGGGATTCTGGGATTTTCCAGAAGAGAATGGAAACTCAAGCATGAGGAGATGTCCAGGAAAATGTTCAGCCACACCGGTCTCATGTCYCACCTGGACACTGTTGGATGCCTATGGACAGCATCCCCAGGTTTAGGAGCCTTAAATTCCGGGAAATCTCCTCTCTGCCGTGTTTCCTGCTCCTCCCCTCACCGACCTCTCCCCACCCGCAGGGATCTGGAAAAGTCCCTCATGGATGATGACTCCAGCCCTGCTCCTTTCATGGCCGGGATCTAAATGCAGGGAAAAAAAGGATTCAGCCGAGCTGAGCCTGAAGATACCTGCTCATCCCGAGGCGCCCGTGTGAGATTCTCCGGAGGGGAATTCTGCAGGAGCTCTGGCAGCTCGTCRGGGATGTGGGAATGGGCTGGGCGAGCAGTGGAGATGTTCCACGAAGGATTTGCTTTCCAGCCATCCTTAGACCTCCCTGGGCGTTTGGCGCGGCGGCAGATGGATTTGCTGGGACCTGGCTGCCGGGAGGAGCTGGGCTGGGACAGTCCCGGGAGCCACGGCCCCATCCTCGCCTTCCCACGGGCAAACGCGGGATGAGGAGCGGGGCGTCCTTACRCATGGAAAAGCCTCATGGAGAGCCCACGAAAGGATGAGGCGTTTTCGGTCCAACGGTCCAGGAAAACAGCCCTGCCGAGGGCAGCCGGAGAGCACACAACGGGCAAAGGATTCCCGCCCGGGGATCTTCCCAGCGGGTCCGGCCGGGAGCGACCGGCGGGGCCGCCGGTGCCACCTCCCTGCTCCAGCGGGGCCATCCCGGGGCACAGGGCACGGGAGCGTGTCCGGAGGGCTCTGGAATGTCCCCGGTGAGGAGGCTCCAGCCCSTCTCTGGCCTCTGCCCAGGGCTCGGGAAGAAGTTCCTCCTCCTGTCCAGGGACACTTTCCGGACTTTTTCCCCCGGCAGGCTCGGACCCGGAGCGCATCCCGGAGCCCTCCGCCCGAGCCGGGAGAGGGATTCTGCCTCCAGGAAAGGCTTTATTTGTGCATTCCCGGAGCCCAGGCCAATTAGAGCTGACAGCTCGCTCTCCGCGGATCCCTCCCGGTGGCAGCTGAGACACATTCCATTAGGGAGCCGGCATAATAGGGAGCGGAGCGGCGGGATTGGCTGTCCCCGCGCTCCCTGCTCCTTTGTTTGGGSCTTTGGCCGTGTGAGAGTGGCAAATATTCCACGTGGGGACAGGGGGAATGTTCCCTGAGTGCCACATCCCCGGGCGCTGGAGCAGCCGGAACTGCTCCCTACATTCCGTGTTAAATCCCAGGGAGGCACCTCCTCACTTCCAGGGGAAGACGCTCCCTCCCTCCCTCTCCTCCCAGCCTTCCCCATCCCTGGAAGTGTCCAAGGCCGGGTTGGATGGGGCTTGGAGCAGCCTGGGATAGTGGAAGTTTTCCCTGGTTTCTCCATCCCAASGGATATCCCTGCTGCCTTCCAGCATTCCCTGCGTTCCCTGGGAGCTGCTGCCCCGGTTGGATGTACCCACAGGAGGGAACGCACTTCCCAAGGGAATACAGCAGGGAAGAGTTTTGGGAACACTTCCAAAGCAATAACAACCTGAATAGCCTCTCGTGCTGGAGGCAAATCTCTGGATGTTCTCCCAGGACAACACTCCCGTGGAAGCACTTCCAACCCTTTCCCTTTCCCTTTCCCTTTCCCTTTCCCTTTCCCTTTCCCTTTCCCTTTCCCTTTCCCTTTCCCTTTCCCTTTCCCTTTTCCCTTTGTGGATTAGGATGGGAAGCAGGAGGTGCCGATGTCACACAGCTCTTCCCGCAGCACAGCCGGAAGCAGGACTTTGCCACCTGGCATCGGGAATAATGGGCTCAAGGAAGAGTTTTCCTGGGAAATTGTCTTAAATTGGAGTGCAAAATACTGGAATTTTAAGCCTGTTTTAAACCTCGTAAAACCTTCCTGTAAAATCACTCTTACCCTAAAAAAGTCCCCTTGCCCTAAAAAGTAAACTTCTCCTAAAAATTAAACTTACCCTGGAAAAGTACCTTGCCCAAAAAAATGAAACTTATCCTAAAAAACTAAACTTCTCCTAAAAATKAAACTTGCCCTAAAAAATACTCTAAAAATCCAAACTTACCCTAAAAATTAAGCTTGCCCTAAAAGTACCCTAAAAAATACATTTACCCTAAAAACAAACTTATCCCCTAAAAATAAACTTATCCTAAAAATTAAACTTACTCTAAACATTAACCTTGCCCTAAGAGTTAAATTTAACCTAGAAAAATCCACTTCCCCTAAAGACGAACCCTGAGCCTCCCCTGGTGCAGAAGCTCCTTCACTTCTCCCCAAACACAAACTAAAGAGAAAAGGAGTGTGGAAAACTCCAGCTTTTCCGGAAAAGCAGGACGGGACGTCCTTGGAGTGCCTCAAACACTCAGTGTTATCCCTTTGCAGTCGAATTCCCGTTGGAAGCTGCTCTGTTCCTGCTCCTCCAGGGTCATCCTACTGCTGTGGATATTGGCACCGATAGGAGTGTTCATTTACAAATCTCCTTAATGACAATTATTGCACCCAAATTATCACAATATGAATTATTTTCCCTCCTCATTCCAGCTCCTGCCCAGGAAGGAGCTCTTTTCCCCCTGCTCCTGTCCCCGGGTGGGATGCAGGAACTCTGGGAGTGGCCACCCGCAGGAATCTCCTCCCGCAGGAATCTCCTCCCGCAGGAATCTCCTCCCGCCTCCTTCCCCTTCGGAGCAGCACCTTCCTCCCTGTATCCCGAATTCTGGAGCTCTGCCCTATGGAAACGCTGCAGGGAGAATCCATCCATCCCTGTCCAGCTTTCCAGAGGCGGAGAGGGGCTGGATGTGCCACTGGCGCTTCAAGCACTCCATGGGCGCTCCAGGGGTTGGGAATTCCTGCTCCAGCCGTTCCAGGGGGAGCAAACACGATTTCCCCCAACTCCAAGAACGCACGGACAAGTCCGGGACACTCTCACACCTTCCCACTACTCCGGTTTTCCCGGCTAATCGGCTCCCGGGGCGGGATATCCGTTTCCGAAGGAATTCCCGGTGGCTTTCCCGGCTCGGGATCCCAATCCAGGTGTTTCGGGGCAGGTGCCCCCCCGCGTCCCGCGCGGCCCCGCTGCGCGTTCCCGCAGCACTAGGTGGTGTTGCAGAGTAGTTTTGTGGGAATTTCGGGAAAAGGCCGGGATTCTGCACGGTTCCATCCCTCTGTTTGTTCCWGCCAGCTTTTCCAAGGCTTCAGTTCTTTCCCAAGGCGCTGCTTTGCCCGGGAGGGATGTTTGGGATCAGTTTTCCAGCCGCCCTCTCAGCGGGAGGAGATGGTTCCCGAGCATCCCTCTGCTCCCCACACCCCTGGATATCCAGGTAAGGGTTAAATATCCCTGGACATCAGTAATTCCAGCTCTCTCCCTCCAGGAAATAATATTTTCTCTGGCCTCAGAGGGTTTGGGATCCAGTTTATCCCCATCCAGTGCTGAATAACCCCAGGGGCGATCCCTATGACTCCAGGACGTTCCCACATCTCTAAATTTCCATTTATTTTCTCAGTGGTTGGATAAAAAATTAGATGGAGTTTCCATCCTGGATTGTCACTGTTGGAACTCAACCTCCCGAAAGAAAGAATAATTTAAATCAAATTGGTTTTGGTTCAAGATCAGAATATTTCCAATATAAAAATATTCCAAGCATCAAAATATTCCAAGCATCGAAATATTTCAAATAAAAAAGTATTTCAAATATCCAAATATTTCAAAATAATTCAGCAATTCTGAAAGCAAAAAATATTGCCAGCTTCCAGGAAAATTTGTGTTTGGATGCATCCAGAAGGAATATGAGCAGACAGGGAAAGGTTATGGCACATGTGCCACCTCCAAGGAATGTGGGCATGGAAGAGGAAAGGGAATGATGATCCTTGCTCTCCTGTGGGAAGTAATTTTTTATGAAAGCCTTGTGGAAGGGCTGAGTTGTCCTGAGGGTGTTTACAGGGAAAGAAATTGGAATTCCGGAATGATCCCATCCCTGGCAGTGCCACAGATGGAATGCAGCTCCTGCTAAACCCATCCCGGGGGAAAACAAAACCACTCYCTGGAAGCTGAGCTCCCAGAGGGGTTTATTCCAGGAAACCCTTCTCGGCGCAGAGGCTCAGGATCCTGGCAGGATCCAGGGGTGGCTAGGGCCGGAGCAGGGACAGCACCGGGAGCCCTTCCCTGTTCCCATGGGGTGGGAATTGGGTAATTCTGACTCCAGGACTTCTTCCCGGTAGAAAATGCTCCAGTGGCAGCAGCACTGAAACCCTTCCTGTGCAGGTTTGGCACTCAGGAGATCCCATTAAAATCCTATTAATTCCGGTTATGAGGCCATTCCCGGAAGGATAAACCAGGCTGCATCCCAGGAAGAGCAGAATGGGACCTGGAGCTCGCCCTAATTCCAGCACTTGGGATTTGCCTCCTCTCCCTCTCCCCTGCTCCCCTCCTGCCCAGCAGCTGACAGAGCTCTCTGCCGAGGGGCTCCCAGCCCTCGGGATACCTGGGATTTATTCCTGYTCATGCACATTCCCACAGATTTGGGGAAGAGCGTTTGGTGGGGTTTTGGGGTTTTTGGTTTATTTTTTAGGGTTTTTTTCCAGTATCTTAAATAAATCCACAGCACACACATCGCAACACAGGTTTTAGGTGGGTTTTTTTCCCAATCTATGGAAAAATGCAAGGAATCTGGGCCAGTGGAAGGTGTCCCTGCCCATGGAAGAGGGTTGGAAGGAGAGAAGCTTCAAGATCCCTTCCAGCCCAAAGCYTTCTGGGATTCTATGGACACACACACACTCCCAGGCTGCCCCAGCACTGCTTCCTCCCGTCCCTGAGAGTTCATCCCATTGCAGCTGTAAGGAATTTGGGAATTTCCCCAACAAGTTAAAAATGAACTTCTGACCATAAGATTCCAGAAAATACTCCTGGGAATTACGTGCTTTGACCTTACAAAGGAATTCTGTGTTATACATTTAGGCACAAAATAAACTTATCTCTATAAAACGTGTGCTTTTTTTCCCAGTGTTTTATGCAACCTTTCCAAAAGTGAATTTCCCAATTATGCATCGCCCGATTCCCTGGATAATTTTAGGTGCRTGAGCAGCCCCGCTGGAACCAGTGCACACGGTTGGGAATGCATGGAATTCCTCTCCTGACTCGGGATAGATGTGGAAGCATAAATGGGAGTGCTGCCTCCAAACATTCCCTGAACTTGGGGTTACATGGAGCAGCGAGTTTTCATGGAATCATGGAATCCCAGAATGGTTTGGGATGGAAAGGACCTTAAAGCCCATCCCATCCCGCCCCTTGCCGTGGGCAGGGACACCTYCCACTATCCCAGGYTGCTCCAAGCYCCGTCCAACCTSRCYTTGGAYACTKCCAGGGATCMAGGGGCAGCCACAGCTTCTCTGGGAATCTGTGCCAGGGCCTTTTCCAGCCTAAATAACCCTGGGATTCTGTGCCACGAGCCAGATCCTGCTGTAAAATCCCCCCCGGAACCCCCARTATTTTCAATCCCCGTTTTCCTGTGCCACTGCCCCCCCTCCCACGGCCGGACAATCCCGGCTATCCAGGGAATTCCCACCCCCGGGCCCAAGCGCCGCCTCCTGCCGCCCCCCCCCCGCGTGCCGAAGGCGCTCCTGCATTTCCTGTTATTCCAGCCCCGGAAGGAGCGGGGAAATCCTTAATGAGCCATTCACCCAGCCTACGCGTTCTACACCTCCCCGAGCCCGGAACGAGGCACAGGGCCGGGAACGCAGCATCCCGAACCTTTCCCAGCGTTTCCCTGCTTCCAACTCCCYCGCTTCCAGCGCCGCCGGTGGGTGGTTTTTTTTTCCCTGCTGGATGCTGTGAACTTTATCCCGGCTGTCAACAATCCCCGTGGCACCGGCAGGGCTCTGCCGCGCTCTCCTCCGGCTGGGAGAATCCCTCCCCGTTTATCTTCGGGAATGTCAGGGGGGATGATCGCAGCCTCGTAAATCCGGCGTCAATTCCTCGTTCACTTCCAGCCCCTCCTGCGGGCGCTTCCCGCTTTGGAGTCGCCCAAACCTTTCTCAGAGCTGCTCAAAATGTACTCCTCGCCCTTCCCAGGGAGATTTTTCCGCTCCCCGCGGAACCCACGGGAAGATTTTGTGCCTTCAGCTTCCCGGTGAGGAAAGAGGAGCAGGATTTGTGGGAAGATGCAGCTTACAGGGGTCATTTGGGCAGTGGAACAGCAGCTGCAGTGCTCCTGGAAATCCCTGTCCTCAATGGGGCTGGAATTGGGCAGGAATTGGTGGTTTTTTGGCCACTTTTTAATGTCATTTCCATGGATCGTGCCGCGTGCCCCCGGAGCAGCCCTAAGGAAGGTCAGAGGATATCCACGGATCCATATATTTCCCCTGAGGACACTCCCACCCCACGAAGAGCACGGGAATTCTCCCCCAGGTGAAAAAGGACACTGAGGGCTCACAGCTGCGGGGGAATCTTTCTGAAAGTGGCRGAAGTTTTCAAAAATGCCCAATATCCTCTTTTTTCAGCCTCTTTTCCCGTCACAGGGAGTATTTTCCTTAGGCAGGGGTGTTTGCTGGGCGTGGTGAAGCGCAGGGCCCCAACGAGCTCTGTGTGTGCCCTGCGGGCCCCAGGCAGATATTCTGATTTTCCAAATCTCCGCTCAGCTTTCTGCAGCCCTTCCGGACTTTTAGCACCTTTTTTAGGGTGTCTGAGCCATTATTCAGGATATTTTTCCTTGGACAGGTCGTTCGTTCCTGGGGCTAACCCCAGAATCCCAGGCCCTGCTGAATCCCACGAGTGTGGCCAAGGCAAGCAGAGGCGTCACGAGCAGGAAAATCCCTTTTCCCCTTGCAGTGTTCCCACCGCAGCGAGCACGGGACCAAAATTCCGACACRAACGGGTGCTGCTTCCCTGCTTAAAGCAGCATTCCACAGGCCCCGTGGCCTTCAAATCCACTGGAATTCCATAAGAAAGGGACCTGCACACACTGGAGTGTGTCTATTRAAAAATGTCTGTTTCCGGGTTGAAAATAAGGGAGATTGGAGTATTTAATGTTTTTATTCCTGCGTCACTCCTKCACAGCAATATTCCTGCTAGGCCTCTTCCTTATGTGAAAACTCTTGGAAGAAAAGAACTTTTTTTGTAAAAGGGAAGAGATGTCTGATTAACAGAACTAAACTTGTCCACAATATCCCATTTATTTCCCATTCTCCTGCTGTTTGGAAAYGTTTTCCAGCCTCCTCTCCCCATCTCCTGATAGAAACCCCACGATGGATGGAAAAGTCGGGATGGGAAGCCTCATTCCCGTCTTAAAGGGCTTGGGAAGCACCGGGTGATGGAATAACCGAGTGCTTAAAGCTGCTGGGAGACACAGAGCACCTCCCAGGGCAGGATAAAAATAAAATAAAATAAAATAAAATAAAATAAAATAAAATAAAATAAAATAAAATAAAATAAAATAAAATAAAATAAAATAAAATAAAATAAAATAAAATAAAATAAAACAAAATAAAATAAAATGAATACAAACGACACAAACCCAAACAACCATAAAACCCCTCCCAAACAACAAACACCCAAACCAACCCCAAACAAAAACACCCAAACCAACCCCAACCAAACCAACCAACCAACTCCCCAAAAAACCTCAAAAAACCCCCCAATAATGGCATTTAAAACCCCACGAGGGTAACAGGCAGTACAGAATCCCGGGACAACGGAGTAGCTGGGATTGAAAGCGCCTCTGGAGATCCTCTCATCCCAAGCTGGATCACCCGGAGCAGTTTCCACAGGATCACGTCCGGGGGGTTGGATAACTCTGGAGAAAGACACCCCAAAACAACAGGAGAACCTCCTCCAAGCACATCCCAAGCCATGAAAGGCAATTACCAGGATCCCRGGTTTTCCCGTCCTCAGCCTTCATAGGACAATTCCACGGCCTGGATCTGTGATGAACCCGACTTTGGATAACCATGGGATGGGTTGGGTTGGGAGGGAACCTCAGGGATCCCAGAACCTGACTCTGGCCAAACTCAGCTGCACTGGAAAAGCCAAAACCCTCTGGATGAACGAGGCTGCCTTTGGAATGCCCCAGGTCGGCGCTGGGTAGGGCCGGAATTTGTCATTCCCGTGGGTCACGTAGGGAGTGGCCCAGCGACCTCCTAAAGAACTTTTAAACCATTGGACACTTCCAGCAGATGGATTTGCC
>JACAXG010000130.1:1448035-1483422 GCA_018881555.1 Amblyornis subalaris
TGGCTGGGATGTCTATCCCGTGGCTGGGATGTCTATCCCGTGGCTGAGCAGGATTTTCCCTCTCGCGGTGCTGGTTTCGTGTTTTGCCGCGATAAGCCCTGATGAAGAATACAGATGTTCCCAGCGTGAGCACTGTCACATTCCTGCTTTATAAATAAACATGGAGCGCGGCGAAAACAACTCCTCGAGCGCGCCAACCTCCCGCAGCAACGCCTCTCGCAGCCAGCCCCGCGTTCCCGGGCCGCTCCGGGGAAATCCAGGGAAATCCGGGGTTCGGAACCCGCGGCAGGGGGCTGGAGCTGCGTGGGCTTTGCGGTCCCTTCAGCCCCAAACCRTTCCGGGGTTCCGCGATCCTACGGCGTGGGAGAAGAGGTTTTCTTCCCAAAGCTCAGGAAGAAGTTCTGGAAAYAAAACTTTGGGGTTTGTGAGGGTTTGGGAGCGACAAAACACCAGGGATGGTGGAGCTGGCCYGGGCGCTGCAGCCTTTCGTGGGGTCCCAGGTAAATAAAGAAGGGGAGGTTATAAAAAAAGGGGAAGTGACTTTAACATGGGCAGAGGGTGACAGGACAAGGGGGAATGGTTTTAAGCTAAAAGAGGGCAGGGTTAGATGGGATGTGGGGAAGGAATTCCTCCCTGGGAGGGTGGGGAGGCCCTGGCACAGGTTGCCCAGAGAAGCTGTGGCTGCCCCTGGATGCCTGGAAGTGTCCAAGGCCAGGCTGGACGGGGCTTGGAGCAGCCTGGGATAGTGGGAGGTGTCCCTGCCCATGGCAGGGGTGGGATGGGATGGGATTTAAGGCCCCTTCCGTCCCAAACCGTTCCAGCCCTCCCATGCCAGGTGTTTTGTTGCTTTATCTCCACAGCCTAAGGAATCCAGCACAGCATCCCCATCCTTACTGAGGCACTTGGATGAGATATCCCAGCTTTTCCTTGCAGTCCTTCCTTCCTTCCTTCCTTCCATGACCCGCAGTGGCCTTTGCCCAGCTCTCTCCCCCTGGTGATGCAGGAACACAGGGATAACTCCCAGATTTCCACTTCCTAGCCAAAATCCCTCCTTCCAACCCATTTTCCCTCCTCCTTCAGGGCGGGTGCCCTTTGCTTGTCACTTCTTTCGCTGGGAACTGTCATTTGTTTACCTTTTTTTTCCCCCTGGTGCCGTGAAATGACGGATCCAGCACCAAGGTGCTGGCAAATGACAACGTAATGGCAAAGCTAAGTGTGCTCCAACAGTAAAAGGGAAAAAAAAATCACTAATCAAAGTCTTTCAAATTATATGGAATACTGACAGCTTTTTACGCTGTTTTAATTAAGTACACTGTAATTTAAACCACTGAACCATAACAACCCAACGTTTAGTGTTATATCCCTGGGAGAACTTTAAAAATATGCATAATTCTGCCTGGAAGGTAATTGAGGGATATTTTTGGGGTGGTGGGGGTAATTAAAGGTTATACAGGAGAGTAATAGGAATTTTACTCGGGTACTGATGGTGTCAGCAACTGTGCTAAAACCTCCTCGGGAAAGTGATTCACGTTCCCGTCTCGGTTTTCCTCCCGTTGTTTTGAAAGGCGTTGGGAAGCGCTCTGGCAGCTCCCGGAGGTGGGGAGGGGCACCTTTTCCTGGCCCAAACAACTGGATGCTGAAGGAGTGATGAGAGGGATTGATCGATGTGTCCCCTGAGCAGGTAAGAGATGGTTCTTTCCCAGAGGGAAGGAACGGCAGGGTTGGGGTGTCGAGGATGGGGGGTGGTGATGGAGGAGCAGCAGGGGAGGAAGGCAGCCCCCGGTTATCCCGAGGGGAAGGGTGCTCCAAGCACCGGTAGGGCGCAGTGAGGGATCCCAGACCCACCTGGGAATCCTGGGATGCAGGAGGAGCCGGCCCAGCCCTGCTCCACCAGCTCCCACCAGGGAGGAAGGATTGTGTGTTCAGGGCCTCGTCCCAAAGAGTGCATCCCGAGCATGTGAGGGGCAATCTCAGGGAGGCAGGAGCGGCGCTGGCGGCCCCGAGCCCATCCCAAAGAGTGCATCCTGAGCCTGTGAGGGGCAATCCCAGGGAAGCAGGAGAGGTGCTGGCAGCCCCGAGCCCATCCCAAAGAGTGCATCCCGAGCATGTGAGGGGCAATCCCAGGGAAGCAGGAGAGGTGCTGGCAGCCTCGAGCCTATCCCAAAGAGTGCATCCCGAGCATGTGAGGGGCAATCCCAGGGAGGCAGGAGCGGCGCTGGCAGCCCCGAGCCCATCCCAAAGAGTGAGTCCCGAGCATGTGAGGGGCAATCCCAGGGAGGCGGGAGCGGCCCTGGCAGCCCCGAGCCCATCCCAAAGAGTGCATCCCGAGCCTGTGAGGGGCAATCCCCGCTCCCCAGGGAGGCAGGAGCGGCGCCGGCAGCCCCGAGTGGCGGGTGCGGAGCTGCGGCTGCCACGGGCGGCGCGGGGAGATGCGATGTGAAAAGTGGAAGATAATGTGCTCACACACTAATGGGCACTGAACTAGACACGGGCTCATTTTTCACATCATGTCATCTCCGGGTTTGAATAAAAGGCGCCGGCGAGAATGAGCCTGRATCTATCTCAGACATTATCATTTGCCTCCTCGGTTTTATTTGTGTTGACTCGAGCAGTCTCAGCAGCTGCCAGAGCGCGGGCCCCGGCTCCGAGTGAGTGATAATACACAGCGCATTACACTGCTGGTGACAGCTCCTGTTCCCCGCGCTGGCATCTGAGCCCCGCGCGTCTCCCCCCGTCAGCTCAAATGCTACCGCTGACAGCAGCCGGGAGCTCACCGAGGGGACATCACAAACCCTGTCTGTTATCATTTCACCACATAAACTGCAGTTTCCAGGGGATCTTGTTCGGGAAATTAGTGTCAGTCAAACTTTCGGGGAGTTTTTTTTTTTTTTTTTTTCCTCCTTTTCTCGCCCGCTCCTTTTTTATTTTTTTATTTTTTTTTCCTTCCCAAAGATAAATAGCTCCGGCGAAGGGGCTCTGTTTGTGCTGCCGCGCGATCAAAGCCTCCTTCRGAATTGTGGTGTGGGGGGCGAAAAAAAAAAAAAGCACCGTTTTAAAAATAATAATCCTCCTCTCGTGGCGAGGATGAAGGCAACATTCCAGATTCCATCCGAGCGTGACTGAACAGCCCCGCAGCTCACGGCACTCCCAACGCGGCAATGCCGTAATTCTTTACGTTAGATCCGTAATTTTTCCACCCAAAAACGTCTTAGATTCCCTCACCAGCCAACGGCCTGGATGCGGAAAGTCGCTCCGGCCGCGGCATTCAGCTCTGAATTCAGATAACCTGAGACTCCTGGGCTGAACCTCGCCCGCTCGGCCCCGCAGGCACGGGGCTTAATTAAGTGTAATGTCCTTAGTTAAGGCAGGCAGGCTCTGGAAGCCTGGTAAGTGTTCCAGAAATCATTTCCACAGATTTTTTTAGCTACATGAACGTATAGGGGAGGAAAAAATATTAGCAAGATAATCTGCAGTCTCCAGAGGATCCCTACCTTGCAGAGATATGCAAAAAGCCCCAATTCTTTTGTTTAACCTGGGAGATAATTCGAAACCTGCAGCTAATGAATCCCGGGGGGCTCCAGGGGGGTTGGGTTAAGCTCCAATTTGCTAATCCTGCTGCTGGACGTGGGGGAGGATCCGGCAGCYCGTCCATTCCCCCTGGGCTGGAATACACGTGGCACTGTCCATGGAGCTGCTGCTGGGGCTGTCCTGCAGGTCCCTCGGGATGGGACGAGCAGCAGGGCAGCCTCCCCATCCCAGTCCCATCCCAGTCCTGGGATGTGGGGATGCTCCTATCTGAGACCAGCAGCAGGGCAGCCCCTCCATCCCAGTCCCATCCCACTCCCATTCCAGTCCCATCCCAGTCCCATCCCAGTCCCATCCCAGTCCCATCCCAGTCCCATCCCAGTCCCATCCCAATCCCACCCCAGTCCTGGGATGTGGGGATGCTCCCTCCTGGCTTCCCTCCCACACCACTGAAGTTTTCCGAAGCTGCTGCTGTTCTCCAAACCCAGCGAGCTGCTTTTCTTACGCTTCCCAAAAACACACATTTCGGAACCATAAAAATTCCCCGGCACTTGAGCCACAATCTGCCAACTGTGGCAGCTGTTTCCCTGGAATTTCAGCTCATCCTGCTGTAGTGAATGTCTCACTTGGCTGAAGTTCCTGGGAGTGTTCAGCTCCGAGGGCTCCTTTTCAGGTCCTTTGAATTCCCTCTGCTCCCAGAGTGAGGAGGTGCCACAAACCAGGAAAAGTGGAGGACACACCCAGTGCTCAGTCCTGGCTCTGCTCCGGTGGGATTTCTCCTTCCAAGCTGCTTCCAGGCAGATCCCTCACACCACATCCCTGTTCGAGTGCCACGTGTGTTTTACAAGGAATGGGAATTGAATCCATCACAAAAGTAAAACGCAGTGAGGACAAGTGAAGGGATGGGAGCAGCAGGAAGCCTCGGATGCAGCTCTTCCCCAGCAGGGGCAGTGGGAATGCTCCTCACACAGTGCAAGAACCAAAGCCAGGGCRATTCTGGAGCTCGTGCCAAAGGTTCTGCTGGAACAGAACCCTGCTGTTTTGGGGAATTTCTAAAAAATCTCRGAATCTTTGTGTTGCTAATTCTTCAGGAAAACAAATTATCATGGGTGACTTAATTGTGCCCTTCCAGGACCTAAAGGAGCCAACAAGAAACATGGAGAGAGATTATTTACAAGGGCTGGAGTGACAGGACACAGGGAATGGCTTCCCACTGCCAGARGGCAGGGATAGATGGGATATGGGGAAGGAATTGCTGGCTGGGASGGYGGGGAGGCCCTGGCACAGGYTGCCCAGAGAAGCTGTGGYTGCCCCTGGATCCCTGGAAGTGTCCAAGGCCRGGCTGGATGGGGCTTGGAGCAGCCTGGGATRGTGGRAGGTGTCCCTGCCCACGGCAGGGGTGGGATGGGATGGGCTTTAGGGTTCTTCCCACCCAAACCACTCCAGGATTCCATGAGTATGATATGTGTGGATGCACTGTCACCCTCTGTGCCCACGCAGGGACAGGCTGACACCTGGGACCAGGACCAACACCCAAAAATCTCAGCAGCCACTCGCTGCGCCTGGGGGTTCCCCTCATCCAGCTCCTTCACCCRTCCCACCTCGGGTCCCTCTTCTCCCCCAGGCTCTCCCAGACAAAGAGGGAGAAGCCCCGAGCCCTCCGGTGGGTGGGATTCCTGCGGCGCCGCTCCCGGGGGAAGCGCCGCCGCGGTGGAGCTGATTGYGATCCCTCATCACAGCAATTCCGCGCATCATCATTACGGGCTCGGCAATCACACGCCAACAGGAGCTGCCTCCCGACGAGCCGGGCCCRGGTAATGAAATAATTGCCGTGCTCGGCGGCGCGGGGACGCTCCCAGCCCCCCGATCCCGACCTTCCCCAGGTACGCCGAGCGCTCCGTGCCCTGCGTCGCTCCCGGAGGCGCTGCGGCCGTCGCTCCCGCCTCGCCCGAGGCTCTGTGGAAACCCCAGCTCGTCTCTCCGGGAATTTCCCTAGTATTTTTCAAGTTGAGAATACGTACCAGCCAAAATCTCTATTTATTTTTTTTATTATTATTATTATTATTATTATCGTTACTGGTGTTCCCTGCCTCACCCGAGCAGGGACTTCCCTTCATCCCGAGGGCAGGGCCCTCCCTGCCCATGCTCACACCCGAATGTCCTGGGAGCAGGATAAATGTAGAAAATAATTGTTCATGTTTCTGGAGGGTCTCAGGCAATGCAGGGTTTAGCATTACTGCTGGTTTTTAATTAAATCCGATGTATTTCCAATGGCACTCTCCCTGCGTGCCAAGAGTCTTCATTCCCTGTTCTCCTCCGAGGGTTTGTGTCTCCCAATCTTCTGGGCTGTTCAGTGCCCACATTCACTTTTGTGTATTAAATATCTTGGACCAAACTGGGATCCATGGGCATGCCTGGAATCTCCCTAGTGCTGTTCATCCCGGTATACCCGGCTTTTCCATGCCCATCCCTACCTCAAACATCACACAAGTCCCTCGAGTCTCCCGGGACAAGGGATTAAGGTGGGTTCATGGTGGGGTTTTTTGCTGTTTTGGGGTTTTTCCCATGCTCCTGCACACAGGATCAGGGAATGGCTGATGGGACTTCCCACCTGGCASAGGTTGGTTTTCCTGACAGAATTCCAGGTACCATAACCTCCTAATGCCCTTTCCCACCTCCTCCCTGCCAAGCCCCCGAAGGGAGCCCTCAGCTCTTCAGTAAATGGCCCATAAAGGTTCTGTATGAGCCCTGTTGGGGTCACAGGGACCCAAAGTCCCAATAAAATCTCAACATTTGCAGAGGAACAGCAGAAATAACTCATATCCCTTCTTCCCAGCATCCCACACCCATCCCTGGGGAGCAAACCCCTCCTTCCACAGGCACTTCCCAGTGCTCAGGCCAGCTCAGCTGGCACGGCCCAACATCTCCAGAGGGAAGCTGAGCTGCTCCTCTGCCCTCCAGGCACTCCCTGGCCTCCAGCARCGTCAGAGGGAACAGGTCAGGAAAGATCCAGATCCAGGAAGTGCAGATCAACCAAAGTCTACGTTTAATTTCTAGTTAATGATGGAAAAATGACCTCCGAGCACCTGGACCAAGGGATGGCACCTCAAAGCCTCCTTATCCACGGAGAGCGAGCAGAGAGGGATCCAGAGGGGATGGAGCGACCTGGGGAGGCAGGGCACTGATCCCAGGTGTTTGCACACACCAGGTCACCACGTCCCCGTTCCACACCCCCGGAGAAATTCCCTTCAGAGGAAAGCAACCCGACAGCCAAGCCTGAGAGGGCAGAGGGAACGCTCGGGATGCAGCGTGGAGAGGCTGTCTGGGAAGGCTTTGGAACAAGCGGATGAGGTTCTGCTGCGGTTCAGCCTCCCGGGGCTGCAAGGGCTGCCCAGAAAAGCAGCCCCAGGCGGGAACATCCAGGCTCCGCTCAGGGAATTCAGGCTYGGATCAACAAAGCACTTGAGGAAATGCTTCGCTTCCCGGAGCRACTCCTCCCGGGGGATCCATCTCCTCCTCCACACTGCGCTCGCTGGAGTGCCCTGCCGGGCTGGGACCCTGCTCCCAACACTGCTGCTCCACCTCCCAGCTCGGATTGTGGCTGTGGCAATGCCTGACACCGGGAAAATCGGGAAACGTTGGGGGTTTGGCTTCTTAGGGTGCTGGAAAGCATCAGTTGGTTACATGTGTGTGTATACACAGATACATGTTTATATATATTTTTATATATATATATATGTAGGTATGAATATGTAGAGATAGATGATAGATAATGGATAGAGATATAGATGATAGATGATATGTCGACAGTTGATAGACTGATGATARATAATTGATAAATTATCAATTGTCTGTCAACTGCCTATCAGTTGGTAGACAGACAATAGATAGATAGATAGACAGATACTAGATCAATCGATCGGTCATCTTCTCTCATGTTGTGGGATTTTTTTCTCCTGCCTTTGAGCAGAAATTCCCCAAATTCAGTGTGAACTTTCAAGCCCATATTCCAGTTARTAAGAGAGAAAACCCCTATTCCCAGAATTCCCGTTTTGCCGCTGGGTTGGATCATTCCCCCTCAGCCCAGCACAACACCAAGGCRGCTTTAGGAGCAAGGCCACCCCAGCACTTCTCTAACCTACCCAGGCAAATGCCAGCAGGAATTCCTGGGAGCTGCTCCGCAGGACCGTGCTGAGATGGGATCAGGAGCGGGGGCACCTGGAGAGCGCCCGGACTGCGCCGATCCAGCGGCTGCACAACATCTGGACACGGGAGGGACACGAGGGATGCTCGGCACCCCTGGGCGGGAGGGGGTGGTGCCCTGGGAGGGGGGTGACCCTGCCCAGCAGTGAAAACATCCTAAATACAAACACGTATCCACATCCCGAGAGGACAAAGCACGGCGGCTCTTGGACAAAAATGGTGTCGCCAACCCKCCGGCGATCCGTCCCTCCCGCCGGAAATTTCCCAGCCCCGGGTTCGCTGGGAACGCCAAGCCCTGGGAATGGGGCTGTAAATAAAAGGCAGGTTAAAGGCAGAGCATCCCAACCGGAGGGGCCGCCGGGCCTTCCCTCCCTCCCCAGCCCCACGTGGGCGGCCGCGAGGTAAACGCGGGGGGCGGCGGATTCCGGCCCGGAATCTCGGCCGCGGTATTGCCAAAGGAATCACGGCTTAATCAAATCCCACACCGGAGCCTCGCCGCGCCGGGCTCCGCCATAAACCCCCCAAATTATATAACACACATGTTTTTATGCTTTGCCAATTACAGCTGAAATGGGGACTGTTTGTTTCAGCCCCTCTCAAAATGAGGCGAGGATGAGAAAACAACCTATTTCCTTATTAGGTTCAGGAGTCAAAGGACTCAGCCAGGAGCCGCAGGCTTCAAGAGCATAGAAGATTAAGACATATATTGGATTCATGATGGAGGGCACAAAGTTCATTTTCAAAATAAAACAGAATTTTATTCATATTCCTTTTAAAATTCAGATTGCCATTTGCCAGCTGACCTGTGACATGGCAGCAGTGTATTACATTTTCAATGAGCAGCCTGTCTGGAGCTGGCAGGAGAGGAAACTGCTTCCTGGTGGAGTTTTTTCACCGCCCTTAAATAGTAAGAATTTGTCGGGATTGTTGTCAGTAACGGTAGACGGAGCAAACAGGGACAGGGCGGCATATTTATTTTTAATAAGGCGACATGCAGAATAGCAGAGTCCCTGGCATTATGCGCCGAACAGGGCTGAAAAAATAAAAAAAAAAAAAAAAAAGGAGAAATCAGACCTCAGTTGCAATTTGTATGTGGAAATCAGGGGTGGAAATACTTGGCAGATACATTGAAAATCAAAACAAAAGCAGACCAGGGGAAAAAAAAAAATACACATCTATATTAAAAACTGAAATGCAAAAGCAGTCGGCAGCAAGTTTGCGGAGAGCGCGAGTCAAGCCAAGGGTTTCTCTAGCGAGGAGCGAGATTTATGGAGCTCGCCATCTGTCAAAATTAGATTACAAAAGGCACATATGCAAAGATACACCACGACTGATTTTCATATATATTAAACCCCGCAACTCCTGCGGAAAATGAGGCTCCGCACGCGGCGCTGCCCGAAAGCTCCYGCGGCCAACTCCGGGGCTTTGCCGGGATTCTGCCGCCACGGGGATGGAAGGGATGTCCTGCCGGGGTCTGGGAATCCAGCCACGCGCGTCCCTGGGCGTCCAGCTCCTTGGGAACACTCAAAACGGGTGTTGGGCTTGCAGGTGCTCAGCGCAGGGAGGGATGGGGCTGGTGGAGAGGACGCGGAGCACCCTCAGCCCAGCCAGGTGATGCTGCTGCTTTCTGGTCTGAGAGGCAAGGATGAGGCACAGCCCTTTTCCAACCCCTTTTCCAACCCATCTTCCCTCACGGCAGGCCGCKAGCCCCCATTTCCGGGGTGACACAGCGGGATTCCCGCTCCCTCCCGGTCCCGCACGGGTTGTTTGTGTGCTAGGCGCCTTTTGTCCCCGCAATCAAACCCCGAGTACAAAGCGCGCCGCTCTCCTGATAACTTAATCAAGGACTCTCCGCTTCAATCTACCTGTAGATAAACCCCGGCGTGTATTTTGACACGGAGAAACAAATCCACTTAGGGCAGGTGAATTAGCTAATCATCTCCCGGGAAAACACGGGGCTGCTGCTGCATACCAATGCTGCCCACGCCGGGTGGGAGCGTTCCCTGCCCCGGCGCTCTCGTGTGAGCCGCCTTAACCCGGAGAGGGGAAATCCGGAGCTGCTCACAATGGAGGAGCAGGAGAGGCAATTTTCCTGCAAATCTATTTTACCTTCTGAACAGCTGAGCTCTATTTTACCTTCTGAACAGCTGAGCTCCAATGTGGAGCGCTCCGGAGCGAGCCCGGCATTCCAGAGGGACCCTCGGCTCTGCCCCCACACCTGGCATTGGTGTCCGAGCCACGCCAGGATCCTCAGCGGGATCAGGGATGACAGAGGGATGGAAAGGCATCCCTTTCCATCAGGGATGGCAGAGCTGTTACATTTCTCATCAATTTTACCCTGATATCTATTTTTACCTGATTCAAGGGGTTTAATCAACCACAATGTCACCTCAGAGCTGTCCATGAGGTATGGCTAACAGGTAGAAATGCTGAGTTTTAAATATAAAAGGAAAAAACCCCCACTTCTCTTTTTCAGCAGGATCAATGCATTTCAAATCCTAATATTCTTTAATTCCTGATGGTTATCATTTCACATTTCGCCTCAATTCAGAATATAAAACATTTTAAGGCACCAGCCTGCAAAGCCGTGCGTTTACCTCGCACGATAACTCATTAAAGTGCCTGGTGGAAGGGGCTGAGGCCGGTGGGGTATTAATATTAACGGTGTTCCACCACTGCTCTACTCTATGGCCACTTCCTGCATTAATCAGAAGGAGAAATCCAGGCTGCTCGGGCCATTCCCGGCATTTCAATGGCTACCGCCGTGGAGGGAGGGCCTCGGGCTCTGCCGACACCCCCCAGTCCCGGGTGGGGGCCGGGTTTGATGTCAACACCGTGCCTGTTCCTCCCGGGAGGAGTCCCACCTTGGGAAAGGGCAGGAGAGGAGCATCCTGGCCCCAAACCGGAGAGAGGAACCCGGAGCAGCCCCGGGGACCCCGCGAGGAGCGGAGCCGCCCGCTCGGCGCTCCCTCCCACACCCCGCTCCTCGTCGGGCATAAAATACAGGCTCCTTAATTGGTGTGTGCTTCTCCAACATGTTTTTAATGAAAAGGCGGCACATAACTCTCGGTTTGTTGGCTGGCAGAGCCCAATTTACAAAAGTGGGAGTGCGAGATAAGAACAGAGTACATCTGCAGCGCAGGCTGTGCAATGAATCACGCCGTGCCAGAGTTGAGCAGAATATAATTGAGTCCAACATCTCTGAGCACTTTCACCATAATTAATGATAATCTGTAACAGAGGAATCTGAGATTCCAGTTCAGAGAACTGTTTAATTAGGCCAAGTAATGAAAGCAGCAGCAGTACAAGAATATGGCCTGCCTCATGATTAATGATTCATGCTACTGAACACAAAAGTGCCGCGCCGTTAACTCYGGCGGAGGCTGCGGCGCCCTGGCATTTACAAAATAGTGAAATGCAGCCATTTCTGGGCTTTCAGGATGGAACTGGCAGCATCCTTTCCCCAGCTATTCACATGATAAATATGGTCGCAAAGGTAACGGTCTCCCCCCGGCCGCCTTTGTTCCGGGGGGCTCTCACACAAACGCGGGATCAGCCCGGACATCAGTATTAAGGGAAGATCTCCCTGCTCAATAATTAATACCTTCACTTCTAAAGTTGGTCAAACAGCGCTGTTTTCCCTTTGTGCTCGGCTCACACAGGCAAACCCCGGTKAAATGAGGTGCTCTGGGTGCAGCTCCGCACACACATTGAGCTCGAGGGCAGGAAAAATGGTTCGGTTCAGAAGGTACAAAATGTAAAAGGAAAAAAGGAAAAAAAAGATGAAGAGATGGTAAGTTTTCTGCAGGCTCCCACTTTTGCTGGGTCAGGATGCAAAATGTAGAGCAATTTGACACGGAATTGCCCTGGAAGTGTAAGGGACATGACAAAAGAAGTGATAAGACTGCCTGGGGCTTTAACTTACAAGCCAGCAAATTATATGGGTTTTATGTGACTATTTACTCCTCCTTTCAATGAAACGAGGAGCCCTACTTATCACGGGCCCTGCAGAAGCCCCCGGTACATATGCAAGGTGGGAGATAAGAACATTTTCCCGAGGAGCGTGTTCCCTAATGCCTCCATCCCCCCGGATCAGGGCTCCGTGGGTGCCTGCTGCAGGCGTCGCCTCGGTCCAGCACCCACGGCGACAAATGCCCGTGCAGGGACATTATCTGCTCTCTGCCCTAATGGACCAACATTTCCGCCCTCCTCCAGCCCCCCCTGCCTGGGGGACCCCCTGCCCCGCACCCTCACCTTCCCGTCTCCTCCCCCCTGGCACACACCGACTCCTGCAGCGCCGTGGGGACGCAGGGGCTCTGCTTTCAAAGGGGTTGTGAGGCTGCTCAGGGGGAATCAGGAACAGAATCACAATGTCCTGAGCTGGAAGASACCCACAGGATCATCRARCCAACCCCTGGCCCTGCACRGACACCCCARCAATCCCAGCCTGTGCGTCCCTGGGAGCGTTGTCCAAACGCTCCTGGRGCTCTGGCAGCCTTGGGGCCGTGCCCATTCCCTGGGGAGCCTGGTCAGTGCTCACCGCCCTCTGGAGGAAGAACCTTTCCCTGATCCCCATCCCAACCCTGCCCTGACACAATTTCACRCCAGCAGCGAGAAACCAGAGACCACCACAAGATTTTATCAGCACATTTCCCTGGAGAAGAAAAGCTTAAAGAAAACTCCACCTAAAATGAGAGGAGAATGGATGTGCTGAAATTATAACATCAAATAACGAGCATGGCAACTTTTGAATCTTTAATGGACGTTTTGAAGAGCTCATAAACTTTTGGGTGAGATTCCAGAGGCTCTGAAGCTGTCAAACACCTCTGAATTGTTTTACAAAGCCGCACTGGGAACCTCAGAGCAGGGAGTTTCATGTCTGTGGAAGGGGAACGATGGGAGACTCCCGAGGGAGGCAAGGGCAGGAGGAGGAGGAGGAGACTGTGATTAAGGACAGCGTTTTTGAAGATATTACTGCCACCRTAGAGAAGGGAAATTCAGGAAACGCACTTGAATTACCAAAAAGACATTGGAGGAGTTTTCAGTGAGCAGATATCCTGAAATACTCAAAATCGCCACAGTCCACCCCATTCCATAACTTATCATTAGCAAGTGATTTTAATATTGAAATGAGAGGGGGTTTTGCTCCCTCATGGAAAGATTTCCGCAAGTCTGAGTTCATCATTTCCGGCACCAATCCCTGCCCTCTCCGCGAGTTTGCCACGAACATTTTTGCAGCTGAAACTCGGCTGAGAGTTCAGGAAGGGAACGCCGGGACGGGATCTCTGCAGAGAGGWTTTTCGGCTAAAGTTAGCAGCCTCCATCCTTTCCCATCGTCAGCCCAAGAAAAATTAGCACGGTGACGTCTGGCCCTGCCGAGAAAACAAACAGAGAAGGAAGTGTTGACATCAGCCAGTGCTTTCCACGTCCTGGTGCCAAACTCTGACTTATTTTAGGGTTCTCCAGAAGTCTCGGGCAGAGTTCAAGGCTTAGGCCGCTGGGAGATGGGGACAGGGAGCCTGGCTCGGCCCTTGGTGAGAATTCCAAACGTGGCCAGGGGGTTTTTCTTGGAAATTTCTCTAAAAGTTACGCAGAGAGGGAAAAACTCCAATTCATAAAAACTCATGGCTGCAGATGGTTTCCCAAAGCCCTGGTTCACGGGGAGGGAGGGAGGGAGATCCTTCTCTCTCTAAATACGAGCAAAGGCTGCCCCAGAAATGAGAATTACAGCAGGGCCAGGCACTGAAACGCAGAGGGAACCTTGAGGCTGCAGCCTGGATCCCGGGGCAGCTCTGGGCCCCTCAGGACAAGGGAGACCTGGAGAGGCTGGAGTTGTCTGGGGAAGGGAATGGAGCTGGGAAGGGGCTGGAGCACCAGGAGCGGCTGAGGGAGCTGGGAAAGGGGCTCAGCCTGGAGAAAAGGAAGCTCAGGGGGGACCTTCTGGCTCTGCACAGCTCCTGACAGGAGGGGGCAGCCAGTGTGGGTCAGGCTCTGGGAACAGGGAACAGGGACAAGAGGAGAGGGAACGGCCTCAGGCTGTGCCAGGGAGGCTCGGGTTGGATATTGGGAAAATTCCTTCATGGAAAGGGTTGTCAGGTGGAGTCCCCAACCCTGGAGGGATTTCAAAGCCCTGTGGATGTGGCACCTGGGGACATGGGGCAGTGGTGGCTGAAGGAACTGTTTGAACTCGATGGTCTCGGAGCTTTTCCAACCCAACCCMTTCCAAGGTTYTATGTCCCTTGGCAGTGGTTTGAACAGCCCTCAGCAGGTGTTTGTCCAGCCTGTCCCACCTGAGCCCCACCAGCAGCTCCAGGAGAGCACAAACCCAGCAGTTTGACACCTTGCACCAACCAAGGGACACCCTTGGTGCTGGGATTCAGAGATTCCCAGCAGTGCTTGATGGGAATTCTGACCCCAGGGAGGGKATGGCCCAGAGCAGCTCCCTCTGTCCTCCCTGCCTGGAGAGCAGCAGAGGCTGCAGATCCATCTGCAGAGAGCCAAACAAACTCCAGGAGTCCCTGGACTGACTAATGCCACCATTGGAAGAGCTGGATTTATTGACTTTGCAGAATCAATAGCTATTTTTATTAATCATCTTTAGATAGCAGGATGCTCCTACTATATCTCTTTCAGTGACTAATACAATAAATTTCCCCTTTTGATGTTCCCTGACATTTGAGCAAATTAAATGGAGCATTAAATATGATCCTCTTTGGGACAAAAGTGGGCAGAATCATTTGTGACTACTTTATTAACTGTTCCGAGAGCACCGGCAGCACCTTCCAAAGTGTTGTTCAGCATGCCATGTTTATTATTATTCAAATTTTCCACAGCACCGCTATATTACTATGGATCAAATGGTTTTACTCCRGCGAAATGGAAATATTTCCGCATTTCCTTTTGTTTTGAAGGCGGCACCAGCCGAGGGACCAGAGTCCATCTTTGCTCGGTGTGTTGCAGGAAATATTTGGGGTATTTTTGCTCCCAAAATGGATGACAACCCTTAAAAAGTTCACATTTATGTGGTTTTGATACGAAATTGTTAAATTAATATTTTTAAATGGTGGTTGAGTAAGAATTGTGATTTTATTGTGAAAAAGCGACGCCAATTTTCATGCTTAGACAAACGGGCAGTTAAACATTACAGCCTGGAAAACTGAACAGGGGGAATTTCCCAGAGTGGGGGTCCCTGACCCCCAACCAGATCCCAGGAAGGTCCTCGTGGTTCCTGGTGTGTTTTCCCTGAGCAGCCACGTTACTGCCAAAGCATTTCAAATCAGCTATTCCTGGCATTCGCATTTAAACCTCCAAAGAACAGGAAAAACTAAACCCAATCCAATGACCCCACTTGGATACTCCCTTTATCCCCTCATTCCAGGGGAGGGTGTTCAGGAGGAGCGATGGGAAGCCCCTCAGCCCCTGGATGTGCCTCCATAGGAGATGAAGGTTCCCCAGCTCCCACTCCCTCCAAAGCTGGGAGCAGCATTCCCACCGCGTCCCCCGGAGCGAGGGGCCCTCCGGAGCCGCTCGGGGCAAACACTGGAGTTTCAGATTAGGGAGATAATTGACATCAAATAAGAACCAATTGACATCAAATCAGAACCATCCGGGATTTTAGAGCCAGGACRAGCCCAGACACGAACCGGGATTGGGTCTGGAGCGCGAGGAGGGATCGCAGCTGCCCCCTCCCCAGTGCCTTCCCGGAGCAGCGATCCAGGGGAGGTAGCACAGCTCATTAGCCCTGCAGAGGAGCTAATTAACCCAAGCCCAGCATTGTCTCAACACAACTCTGCCGTTCCCAGCGYCCAAGAGGTGCCAAATCCAGCTCTGGAGGCAGATGGCTGCCCCTGGAAGGCCCTGCTGTGGCAGCCTGGGTGGCACAGGACACCCCTGGCACAGTCCCTGCATCCCCACCCCCCATGGACAGCTCTGGGGAGCACCCGGCTGCATTCCTGGGCGCTGACGTCCCAGCAGCAGAATCCCAGGATCGCTGGGATTGGAAAAACCCTCCAGGATTGGGTCCAAGCTATGCCTGATGCCCACCTTGTCCCCAGCCCAGAACAATGAGTGCCACCTCCAGGAATTCCCTGGACACCTCCAGGGATGGGCACTCCAAACCCCCCTGGGCAGTTCCAGTGCCTGACCACCCTTTCCATGGAGAAATTCCTGCTGCTGTCCAACCTAAGCCTCCCCTGGCACAGCCTGAGGCCATTTCCCCTTGTCCTGTCCCTGGTTACACCACACCACAAAACAATTCTTCCACACGTTCCCCRGAGATAAAACATCATTGCAGGAAACTGAAAATATAAATGATTTGCCAAGATTTATTCCTTATTGGGAAAAAACACTGAGGGGAAAAAAAGTCCCAAGATRATGTGAATTAGCTACTCAGGTCCCACCATTTTTTAAYGAGAGCAAAGTTACTCTTTTGAGTATTTCCTTTATTTATTTTTTCCTTCATAATGTAATTTAAAATAAAATAGTCATATATTAAGATAATGAGAGRACAGATTAARCCCTCTRCTCTTGCTGCARTTTCCTTCCTTAGGACAGACCCAGAGCCAAGTGTTCCCAAGGATGCTGTGGATTGGTCCCTACCCTGGTGAGGAGAGCCACAGCCACACCCAGCACCCKGAGAAGGTAAAAAGGGCTTAGACACACTCAAGCATTTTTAATTTCTGGGCAATATTTTGTATTTTAGCATTGGGAAAGGAAGAAAAACGAGGAAGAGCTCATTTCTGCCTCTTGGAACAGGATGGGGAGAAGGACCTGAGGCTCTGCCCRATCTCAGCAGGGCCACTGCAATGAGCTGTGTGCAATAAGCCCAGCCTTGTCACCAGGCTCCTCTCAGCCGAGCTGAAGATTAAAGGCTCTATTCCTGGAGGGTTCCCGTGGCATTTACTCAGGGATTTTGATCGAGCTTTGTGTGATGGGCTACCTAACACACCTCTCCCAACCTTAAGAGCTAACAGGAATTTGGTATCTCTCGACATGGATTTCTCGCTGTACTGGGGGATATTTGGCAAACATCTCGAGACTGTAGCCGGGCAAAGACAGGAGGGAAAATGAAAGGAGGGCAGAAAAGTGGCCAAAGATTCAGAGCAAACATTTAGATTCAAGGGCAAAGTCTGTGTGGATACAGAGCCGGTGTGGATGTTAAACCCACAGGTTTAACTATGGGGGCATAATTTTCCRTGGGCCATATCCATGGGGTGCCCCAGGCAGCCAGAGCTGGGCACCAGAACAACCCCAGAGCCGCTGCAGGGACCGTGGCCTGCAGTGCCACGGGAAGGGTGGGGTGTGGTGCAGCCAGAGGAAATACAGGAATGTGCTCAGAGATCTTCAGTGCCACGAAAATTCCATAAATGTAAGAGGAAATAGAGGTGTGACAAAGGGTTGAGGTTACCAGAACATAAAACGCTTGTTACAGCCTCACTCRGCTCCACACAGCACCCAYGGCAGCCACRGAGACTCCTCCTCMTGTCAGCATGATCAAACCCCAAACYAAACCCCAAAATCACACCAGGCTGTCCCTGCCCTTGCYCGGGGTTTGGAAYGAGATGCTCTTYAAGGCCCTTTCCAATCCAAACCATTCTGTGTTTYCATGAACCTCCTCAAAAAAATCAATCAATCAATCCCARCACTTGGCACTGGTGCACAAGCAAGAAAACCCAAAGGATGTTCAATAAAGAACAACCAACAGCACCAGCATTGCCAGCAGGACAAGAGATTTGCTGGCAGTGCTGCCTCCACGACAGAGGAGCTGTGTGCAGGTAAATTCCCAGATTTCCTTGGGCTTTGTTGTGAATCACAGGGAAGTGTGGGCTGGGCTGGTGCACAATGCCCTTCCCAACACAGCAACAGCCCACCCCTGCACGGGGATAACATCCTGAAGGCTCTAAAAGCACTGCTCCCCAAAAGCGTCAGCAGGGGACTGGGACATTTGCTGCTGTGAGCGGAGAGCAGAGGAAGTGGCCACACGACCCATCGAAGACCGAGGGGCAAAGCTGGCACCGTGCACGTGCTGTGCTGGGCCAGGCTGCACACGGGGCTGCCTGCGGGTTCCCTGGGGCAGTCCCACGTGTGAGCTTTCCCCTGTGCTCTGGGGACATTTAAAAYCTTAAAGCCATCGCCTTAAAACCACCCCACCAGGCGGGGCCGAGAGCCAGGAGAGCTGTTCTGGCAGCAGGTCGGGCACAGCTGGCAGTGCCAGCTCACCCAGGGACACACCGTGGGCATGSRRGGTCTCTGGRGGGAAAAAGTGTTTTAAAATGCTTGTTCAAACATCAGCAGTGAGGGGAAGAGTGRTTTAACCTCAGTCCCACACAGTGCCAGGTGAGCTGGGCCGTTGGTGCAGCCCAGGAAAAGGGCAGAAGGGCTCTCCTAGGAATGTTTGCCACAGGAATGCTGCTCTCCTGGGCTCCGTGGAATTGCAGAAGGCTACAGAAAGCCCTGGGGGTCACCCCAAGGCCTGTGGTGCCAGAGCCCTTCCCTCACCACAGCCAGGGGCTGGGCACCTTTTAATTCCCCTGTTCCCATCGCTGCAGGTCAGGAACACCAAATTCCAGGGGCACATCCAGCTGYGCCTCCCCACAGAAGCACTGCAGCAATAACAACATCCCAGCTGCAGCCACAATCCCGGGAATCAGCATCAGTGGCGTCCAAAACCCCGCGGAAACTCCTCAGCTCTTGCCCAAAGGCATTCATCAACGACAGCACCTTTTATTCCCATTCCCAATGGACTGGTTTTATTGGGGACTTTTAAGGAAATGGGCAGGGGAAATAGGCCCTGGCTGAGTTGCTCTGTCTGCAGGAAAAGGCGCTGGGGGAAGTTTTACCTTCACGCTCGGAGGGGATGAGCTGGAGCCGTGCTCGCCTCACTGAGCCCAGCCAGCTCCAACRCGCAGAGACGGAGCAGCTCCTGCTGCTGGAAAAGCTCTGGGAAGGGGAGCACCAGCACCTCAGCCCCCAGCCAAACACCCAAGAGGCTGGGGGGGGATGAAGGGGGAAAATATCCAGGAGAATCAGAGGGAATTCAAGGGCAGGTGGTCCCTGTGAGGGTGGAGAGATGGAGAAATCTCCTCCATTTGTGATGGAGAAATTCTCTGGGATCATCCCGCCTGGAGAGGGGAGAAGGCTGCAGGAAGCAATTGGATGGGTGCAAAGGGTTCTGGGAGAGTTTCTGACAGAGAAAAAGCAGCAGGGAGAGGGGACAGAAGGATGGAAAAGGGTGGGAGAGAGCAGGGAAGAGCTGGGCCAGATCAAAGAGAAGCACCGGCCCTTGGGGACTCCTGTGAGGTTTCATTTAAGTCCGTACTGAAAAGAAAAAATCAATTAAATTAACAAAATGGTTTACATTAGAATTCATCAAAATTACCCTTCAAAGAACAAAAAAAAAGCTTTAAGCAGAGTGATATTTTTATAACTCTGGCTCTGTGTCCGACACGTCCTCCCGGCTCCGGGAATGCAGRGCGGGCCCAGCTCCTGTGCTCTGCTCTGCCCCAGCATGGGGTGTGAGCACTTAACCCCATCCCCAGGGAAACACTCCCTGCAGTTCATTGGAGACCCTCTGGAAATGAAAGGGAATGTGATCTAGCCCTGTAATAACACCCTCAGATCCAGGATTTTGGATGTATCTCCCATGGCACCATCCCTGCCTCCTGCCTCCTTCCCTGCACCCACATCCCCTTTTTATAACCTCCCCAGAGGAAACTGAAGCCTGCTTTGGCATTTTGTAAAATTCTAATTTATCATTGCCAATAGAGGCTTTCACTGCAAAAAAAACCTCGGTGGTTTCTTGCCTCAGAAATTTTCAGCTTCAGGACAGGCTTAAACCGAGGGGCRGCTTCCCAAAATGTGTGTCCTTAGGGAATCCTGGAACGGCCTGGGTCGGGAGGGACCTTAAAGCTCGCCTCATTCCAACAGTGTCCTTGCAGCAGCCTGGATGACGAGTGGAGAGAGAGGAGGAACCCCACTGTTCTCATCAGCGAGAGCTGTTCCACTGCTTTTTTTATTAATGCAAGTGTTAAACGAGACCACACATTCCTGACAATGTACATTCCCCTGCTGGAGCTGTGTGGACAGGTGGACAGGGGAACAGGGAATTAAACCAGAGGAGGCTGTGGTTGAACATGCAACACCGCTTGTGGCCGTGTATGCCTAAAATAAAGGGCTGGCAGCTGAAAATCCCCGTGGAAGAGTGTTTCCTCACATCCTAGGCTGCTATTTCGTGGCAGAAATGGGAGAAAATGGATTTATTTTTTCAACTGACTTGAAAGAAAGTTGTCTGTTTTAAAAGCTGTCTGAACTGGGAATGGCACGGTCTGTCCAGAGCCGTGGTTATCTCTCTGTGATCACCTTCTCCAGAGCGTGAGTGCCTCTGGGTTTGGGGAGGACCCGGCTGCAGTTCTGGGCACAGATGACCCAGCAACAGAATCCCAGGATCACTGAGACTGGAAAAGCCCTCCCAGACCAGAGTCCAAGCTGTGCCCGATCCTCACCTTGTCCCCAGCCCAGAGCCCTGAGTGCCACGGTCACAAATTCCGTGGACACCTCCGGGGATGGGGACTCCAAACCTCCCTGGGCAGTTCCTATGCCTGACCACTCTTTCCATGAGGAAATTCCTGCTGATGTCCAACCCGAGCCTCCCCTGGCACAACTCGAGGCTGTTCCCTCTCCTCCTGTCCCTGCTCCCTGGGAGCAGAGCCCAACCCCCCCGGCTGTCCCCTCCTGTCAGGAGTTGTGCAGAGCCAGAAGGTTCCTCCTGAGCCTCCTTTTCTCCAGGCTGAGCCCCTTTCCCAGCTCCCTCAGCCGCTCCTGGGGCTCCAGCCCCTTCCCAGCTCCATTCACTGCCCTGGACATGCTCCAGCCCCTCAGTGTCCTTCTTGTCCTGAGGGGCCCAGAACTGKACACAGCCCTGGAGGTGTGACCCCAGCAGTGCCAGCACAGGGGGACCATCACTGCCCCTCATCCAAGACGATAAAGAGAAGGATCTTGGATGAAGAGAAGGATCTTGGATGAGGAGAAGGACCTTGGATGAGGAGAAGGACCTTGGATGAGGAGAAGCCTCTGGGATGAAGAGGCTGGGGAACAGCCACAGATATTTTCCCGTGGCCACGTGCTGCGATATCCAAACCACAGACAGATGAATCCCATCCTCAAGGAAACCTTCCTCGGGATTCACATGGATGCTGGGGAGCAGCAGCTGCTTCAAACCCCCGAAATAAGCCCCCTTTTCTCCTGTCCCTCTCTCCCGACCCGGCTGCGGCCGGCRCGGCGCACGGAGGGAATTGCGGCAGCCTCCGAGGCGGCGCTGCCCGGGCTCCCCGCGCACCGCAGCATTTGTCATTGCCAAAACAGCGGCGTTTAATTAAGTGTTGTGAGCAGCCTAGTGAGAAACACACTTTAAATTAAACCTCTGGCCACGCAGCCATTGGTTCCCGGGCTCCGGAACGATCGGCGGGGGCTCCCAGAAATCCCCGCTCCCGGGGGAGCGGCACCCCCGGYGCCTCGGGAACGCTCCGCTCCCCCCACCGCAGCTTATTAAAGCGCCTCTAATTATTTCTTACTTTTAAACAGCGCTGGAGGAAGGCCGTAATTAATGTGCCCGCCGCTAAACATTTTAGTTACTCTCCATATATTCAGGTAGGATCAGGAAAATGCGCCACGGGTTCGGGTTTATCCAAAGCGCTCGGCAAATTATCCTGGGGTGCGTCAGGCCCTCGTTAAGGTAACGGGGTAAATTAGTGTAACACCTCGGTAGTGACCAATGGGCACAACTGCATAAAGATTTTAATTTTCAAAATGGTTTTACAATTTTTTTTTTTTACAATTTTTTTTTTACAATTTTTTTTTTACAATTTTTACATTTACAGATTACGGAAGGTACTGAAATTAATGACGCAGGAGTGAGACGGAAAAAATTCCCAGCCTTAAAATGTGTTGATTGTGGTTTTTCCATGGGAGAGAAATATTTCACCCGAACTGTTTTTTCCAGGAGAAAGGATCCTGCTGCATAATGATCCTCCTGAAAACCATAATTGTGAGTAGCAGGTAAGAGACATCCCGGTGACATTCAGGCATTTTTCTTGCCAACTGCAAACACGCATTTGTCTCCTGGAAATTCAAATCGGGATTGACACTTGTGTGGATAAATCCATGTGCATCCAGAGAAATGAATGACTTCCTCGCAAATATTGTRTCTGTAGATGTGGTGAAGGGGGAAGATATTTGATCCCGTGGGTACCAGGGAAGGAGGCTCCAAAGGTGTCCAGGGGGTGACCCTGACCCCGTCCCCAGGACAGAGCCACCCCAGGCAGGGCTAGCCATGGATCCTCAGGCCTTTTTCCAGCTTCTCTCTTTGGACAGGAGGTGTTTTCCAGCTGCAAACAAAACCAGAAATATTTGTGGTCACAGGTATTTTCTGGACATTCCAAGCAATCTGGAGAGAAATATCCAAGCTGTGGCTGCCCCTGGATCCCCAGAAGTGTCCAAAGCCAGGCTGGATGGGGCTTGGAGCAGCCTGGGATAGTGGAAGGTGTCCCTGCCCCTGGAAGCTGTCSCTGCCCATGGCAGGGGTGGGACTGGGTGGGCTTTAAGGTCCCTTGCGTCCCAAACCAGCCTGGGATTGATACGTACACTGGGGGTCCTGGTTGCTGGGTTTTCTCCCAGTTCCAGGCACATCCTGGGAATCCTTCTCCTTTATTTCAGTTCGTGTGTTCCCTGCTGCCTCGGGAATATCAGAGATATAAAAATATTGAACCAATTTTATTATTCTTTGAGGGGTGGATGGGATGGGGTTTGTCTAACAGATAATTCCCATTGAAAGGAAAACAGAGGGACTCCAATGACTTTTAGCAATGGAAAGACTTGGAGGAAACGATGCAGGGGCAGGAAACCATCCTTGGATTCTCCAAATAAATAAATAAATAAATAAATATCTCCACTCCCCAGCGCCAGCCAAGCCACCGCTCCAGCAAAATGCTATTTTAAAAAGCACTGAAGCATTTTCTAACTTATCCCCAGGGATTTACACTTAAAAAAACCCAACATAATTCACTGGTTTCCTTGGAATGCTGGGAGCAGATCACAACTCTGGAAAACACGGGGCCAGGAGGGGATCCCCAGGCCCTGCCCGAGCACCAGGATGGGCTCCCACCTTCTCCTCTCTCCCCAGCAGAGGTAACATCGCTTCCATGGATTTCATATGATTTGCATGGTTGGAAGGTGAAAGCAGCTCCAGTAAATGGAGAAAATAAAAGTGATCCTTTGATTTCTGAGCATCTCCATGARGAGGGGGGGATTTCTGCCTGTGCAGCCGCTGGCCACTTTGTTTAGGCACTTATATCTATATTTCCTCTTATTGTGGCTCTCTCAAGTGTTTGATAGACTAAGATGGAGGCATTAATTGAATTCAAGTGTAGACACCTGAAGTATTTTTATTATTATTTTTAGTTCTCTCACCTTTTATTTCCATTAGCAGGGGAACGTGGTCGCCGTGGGGATTTCTGGCTGAAGGACACAAACAGAGCTGGTTGCAGTCATTAAAACAAAACTACTTTACCTGAAAAAAAAAACAGTTCCCAAACCACTTAAGCTGAAAAAAAAAATAGAGAAAACCTCTGTATTTTCCCAGATTTCAGACTTTTAAGCTTTCACACTGCATCCTGCAGTGTTGTACCAGACGAAATTCCACCTATGCACAAACATTCCATGGATTTCTGCAGAGTATTCCTCATCTGATCGTTTTTCCCTATCCCCAGTCTCCTAAATACCATCACCCCCGAGGCTGGCTCCGAGCAGGAGGGATCCTGAACATCCAACAGCTCCGTGTGCTCTCTGCAAAGCAAACCTGGKCACACCTGGGCTCTGGGCAGCACCGGCAGCAAATCCGGGATGTGCCAGAGGGATGGGATCTCCGGCTCCTCCCACCCYCACCCACGGGATCACCTCCTAAACAAACTCCGTGTAAATAAATCATCATGAAGTTGGTGGTGGAAGAAAAGCAAAAAAACCCCTAAATCACCAAATTATCCCCTGTTCTATATGGAGAAAATGAAGCAAATAATGTGAGGATTTTATGGAAAGGTTAGTTTTCCCRACTCTTTCCCCAGGTTGCTCCCAGGTTGCAGGATGGGAGTGGGAATTTGAGCACCACAAGTAAGATGCAGGGAAGGAGACTGTGAAAAATCCCTGCATTTCCTGCTGCACACRTTGCATCATTAGCCTGGAATTTGAACAGGAGCCATTAGGAAGGGTTTGGGATTAGAATGCACAAACATATGTCGTGTGGGGAGAGAAAGGAAATTCCAGCGGGATTCTGAGTGATTGCAAGATTTCCAAGGAAAAAGATATGAGGAGCACATTTTTGGTCTGATACTGAAGCATCCTCCTGTATTGATTTCAGTTAAAGTATTCAGAGRACAGACAGGTGCCCCCAGAGGGCAACTCCCAGAATCTGGACTAGAAAGCCTCAATTTGGCTGTTTAAAAGTGGGAATCCATGGCATGGAAAGGAAATCTCCAGCGCCTGTGTGAACATCTATCCCTTAGCTGGAAAATGGTACATTCTGCTCCTAAATTTCTATTATTTAGCATTAATAATTTCTCTCAGCTTCTGTTTTTCTGTAAGATTAGAATTTATTTGAGAGGTTGTTTGGATTTTTCTTTTCTGCAGATTTTTTTCACCTCGTGGGATGAGCTTTGAACTCTTTTCCAGGCCAAATAAGTGGCCAATGTAAGACTGCTTAATGCTTTGACCCCTTCTTGCCTTCCCTAGGGGAAATAAACTGGGGTTTAAAGAAAATATATGGATAAAAGGCTTCCATGTAAACCGGGAGAAAATAATCCAGCAGGGAAGAGCTGTCCCCAGCATTCCCCTCCATGTGCACGGGAAGGCTGTGCTGGGCATTTCCACATCCCACAAGACAAAGCTGTGGATTGAGCACCACCAGAAATTASAGCGGCACACAGAGACTCCCTCAGCTCCCTCCTTCCTCCAAACCCTTCCTGTGCTGTGGGAAGCTTTTCCACAGGGCAAGGACCTGCCAGCTCTCAGGCCAATGGCTTCCCTCAGATTTCCAAACGGGGATGCCCAGGAGGCCTTTCCAGCCCCTCAGCCCTGTCCTTGCCACGGCCCCACACCCAGAGCTGCCCCATCACCCCCTGCAGGGGTGACAGGAGCCGCAGGCCAGCACAGAGCTGTGCCAGGTGAGGTGTGCAGCAAATCCAGGGAATATCGGCCTAGGCTCCGGCCTCCTCGTCCCCATGGCGCCTCGAGGCCTCGGCCGCGTTCCTCACACGCGTTCATCCTTCCAACGCCTGAGCCCCTCGGAGAGGCTGATCTCCAGTTATTTATTTATCCCGTTAATTGGCTGGCAGCATTAATTACTGCTCCTCCAGTCCAGTCCAGTCCATATTGCCAGCTCGATTATCCCGCCGCCCTTCACTTCCCGGGAACGAGTTGTGCCACGGCACTTAAGAAGCGACGCGCGCTTGCCCTCCTGGCGGGCGCCGGGCTCCGACGTGAGGTGACGCGGGGACTCCGCCGGCCCCGACGGGGGAAGACGAGGCCACCGCGACGGGGAGAGATGGCCAAAGCCTTTATGGCGGCCGCCAAAGGCCGGCAGCGCCCAGGCCGGAGCCCCACGGCCGCGGCAGGCTCGGGGTTAACGCGGGAGCGCCGCGGCGGCCGCGGACCTTAAACAAACTTCCYGCAGCATTTTCCCCGCCGCCGCCGCCGCCTGACATTTTTCTTTCTGTTTCGTCAGTCATATCTGAGCGATCAGACAGGCGCTACACGTGGTACACCCGCCAGGATTATTATCTGCGGCGCGGGCCCGGAGCTCATTGTAGCAGGCATGTAATTCTTTACAATGTATGCCACGTTAAGTGTGTTGGGTTATCTATTCAACAGCTGACTGAGCCGGGCTCCCGGCTCTCCTCAACAACCGTGTAAGAAGCGATGACAATTGTACTACTTCATAAGGGCCGCATGCAACTCTGACACACACTTCAYGGCAACCAGTCATCTATATAAACCAATTTCGAGAGCAAAATTGCACGGTGCCTCCACTCTGTTATGAACACAATGATATCCACTCAGAGCTGATAAATGCGCCGCGGTTCTCCCGAGCTTTAGAGCCCGGCTCTCCCTCCCCGCCGCCRGCAGCGCCCGGCCCCGGCGGCTCGCGGGGAGCCYGGCGGGAAGGGCCGGCGCCCCTCCTCTGACGAGCCGAGAGAGAAAACAAGGTTAGCTGTAATTAAGGCTTTAAATACTTATCGACTCCGCAGCAATTTTCAAATTAATTAYGGTATCTTTTCGCGGGATTAATGCGATGTAATCCTTGTTATGGAGTAAAATATCTATAGCAACCGCGAAGTCCTTGAAAAAATACTTCAGCGCCAAACACTCCAACAAAGGGGCAGATTAAAGACTGTCAGACAAATTAAACCCATTTCTCCTGGCTATTATAGCTGGGTAAAAGGGTGTGGGGAACCAGCAATGCCGGTTACAGATGTGCTGGCAGCATGTGGGGCTCTAGATTTGGGAATACTGCAAATTCCCACCARTTTGAGGTGGCAAATGTTATTTCTCCACTGCAGGCAACAACTCAGCCTCCTGCACCATTCCTGGAACACCCCACAGTGCCACAGTGCAATGAAAAGATGAAATATGGCTACAGCGGTCTTGATTTAATGAACCCTGTAATTGAATACCAAAGCAAATAGACATCCTGATAAAACACAACAATGAGTATTATTTTTTTAATTCAGATAAAGAATCGGATCAATCTCTGTTTGTTTGCRTTGTTCAATAACACTACAGGAGGGATAAAAAAGTGACTGAGAACCATCCATAGGTGATACTGTCTTGCCGTGTGCTGTAGAATCATTTAAATATTCTAAAAATTAACAAAATCATTTTAAAAATTAACATTTATGCATTGCTATCACACTGCCATTTTTCTTCAGGCTTGACCACTGAAAACACACACCARGGCTCACCCAAAGCATGCGGTGCTGACTCCAAAAGGTGTCGGAGATGACTCATGGCCAAGGATGTCCCTTGGTGTTGGGATGCTTTGGGACAACATCCCAACACTGCTGTCCACGGTGCCTGGGAAGTGGCAGCTTGGGAATGGTGGCAGGGTGGGGAAACGAGCCCAGAGGACCCCCTGAGGTTCACTAAAGGGGTGCRAAGTCCTGGGACATGCAAGGAAGATCTGGATGGGCTGAGTAAGGCCAGGGGAGTCCACGGATCCAGAGCATCCCTGGGGAAACCCAAAATCCAACAGCATCTTAAGCAACCAACGAGCCCCAAGCTCCCCAGGCTGCTGAGTTTTGAGGGGGGGTTGGCCAGAACCTCTCAGCTCCTGCAAAGTCTGGCACCCCAATGGACCCCACACCCTGAGCCCCAGTGCCCCACAGCCTCTGTCCCCGGAGAGCAGAGCTGGAGATGTGGAACCCTGGGTTCRTTTTGGCCCTGTTTTGGATCTTGGAGGGAGCAGGACGGTGACACACCGGACCACGGGCACAGGGCAGTGACACTCCAGACCGTGGGCACAGGCTGAAGGTCCACGTGGCTGCACAGGATCYCCCTCGGTCTCTTTGCTTCCCCCACTCTTGCCCCACTCAGAGCCCTTCCAGGTGTTTGTTCCCTTTGCTTTCTGCAAAAACCTTTCAAAATCCACCTTTCTGCACTGCTCGCAAAAGAAAGTTTTGTGCAACCCTCGCACCGTCCTCCCTGATAATTCCCAACCCGGCCTCATCCTCCCGCACCCGGATTTATTTTTAAAGAACCAATTCGGGCTGATCCACCTGGGAAGGTTCCCCCACCCGGGCTCTCCGTGCGGTCGCGGCTGAGAACAACGAGCGGAACAGGCACCGGCTCACAACTGCCTCTGCTTCCTRGATTGGTCTACAATCCTCATTTTACTCTAATTTAACCTTTCCTAGTTAATTTATCCCGGTTCAGCCTGCCAGCCTGTACCTGCCAGAGCGATCATCTCCCATCAAGGGGCTGGGCGTGGAGGGGGTTGCTCTCTGTCGGCTCCGTCCCCAACACACCTAATTAAAGTCCTTAAAAACCTTTAATGTGACAAGACGAGACAGGAACGGCAAAGGAAAATAAGAGAGGATCTTTCAATTACTTTAATCACGCTGACTTTCCAATCCGTCTGGGAACGCGGCGTGGGCTGAAAGTTCGGGGAGTTCTGCCTTTCCCGGGAGGCTCCCGGAGCCCKTCCCGGTGTGGCCGAGTCCCGCAGATCCCTCCCGGAACGAGCACGGCTCCGATGGGGAGAGGGAAAGGGAAAGTAAATACAGAAAGTGCTTGTAATAAATGATTAAATTGTCCTCCCGGCACGTTTTGCATATGAATATAAAAGTTGTGATTAATAGGTTATCTAACACATTAACAACGGCTTTAGCAAACACCGGCCAGCCTTGCAGGGCTTGCCAGCCCTTTCTGCTTTAAATAGAGCGAGGTGGTTGCTGGAGTCCCAAATTCTGGCCAACAAGGCCATCAAAGCCGGGGAGATTGCGGCTTTTCCCCCCCGGAGGCTTTTTCCCCATTGTGAGCCTCAACGCCCCCACAGGGCTGGCGATTAAGAGCGATTTAAAAATAAAAAAAAAAAAAACCAAAAAACAACAACGATGTGGAAAACGCTGTCCCGTGCCAGGGAGACCCGGGACTGGCTCCGTGCGGGGACAATGGTGCTGAGACAAAGGGGACATCTGGAGAGTGGGCACCGCCTGCCCCACGAGCCCTTCCCTCGCTCAGTCCACGGGTGAAGCGCCACCGAGGAAATGGGGAGAACGCGCTTTTGGCCACCAAAACCCCACTGCCACGACGAATGATTCACATCCATCCCATTCTTTCCCGCTCGCAGATTTTTAATCCTCTCTTAAGCACTTTTAAAGTGCCCAATTTTTGTCTCATTTGAATTTAAATCAGCCTGTATGGAGAACTTGGAGAACTTTTTATTTTTTAAGCAAGCTTGTTTGGCAGGTACCTTTTCCCAAGATCACCCAGCTTTAATTTTAAATTTCAAAAGCCTTGCGTTTAATCCCTTGAGCTGGCCTGGTACCTTGCACCATCTGTTCTGGGGTTTTGTTAGAACGGAGAGCACCTGCGGAGTTTTGCAACATTTCAAGCTGTCTGTGGACAAAAATCAAAATAATTATAATTTTCATAAACTAAAGGCAGCGATTCAGACGCTGCAGCCCCGATTTTCCACACCGAGTCCCTGCACTGGGAGCATTTCTCGTGCAYGGGGGTGTTTTGTTCTTCCTGCCACTGGATGGTGCAGGGCCAGCCAGGATGGCCAGGGGCACCTGAAGCCATCCCACCCCAGCTCTGCTGGGTGCTCTGGGCTGAGAGAAGCTCTGCTCCCACTACCACGGGTGGGACAGGGACAGAAGGAGCAGAAAATGGCCTTTTCCAGCAGTCACGCTGCTCAGGGAGKGGGTGACAAGGGGTTAAGGCCATCCCTGTCCGCATTTCCCGGCCAAAAAGGCATCTCCGTGTGCTTGGTGGGTAGGAAAGGTTTTCTGCTACGTTGGGCAAACAACAGATCCATTAGAAAATGGTGTTTGTTTAGACCTCATTACCCAGAGCTCTTTATTACTGATAAATCCCTCCTTAGGGCACGCTGGATAGTTTTATATGGAGCATGGATATCTCACCACAGGGATGGGGAAGGCCCATCCCAAATTGTCCACAGGATCCCGTGGTGGATCTGCAGCATTGCCTCCGACAAGGGGCTGAACAGGACCTTGTGAAAGGAGAAGGAGAGCCCCAATTCCTGCTGGACGTGTCCCCCAGGCCCTCTGGCGCGTGTTCCTGTCTGAGACAAGGCGTGAGCTCTTCATCTTCATCTTCATCTTCATCTTCATCTTCATCTTCATCTTCATCTTCATCTTCATCTTCATCTTCATCCTCATCCTCATCTCCCTTCTGAGAGGGAAATCTCAGCCTAGACTGGGAGTCATTTGTTGCTTGGTCCCTGCAAAGCAACGGGTGGATGAAAAAGGTGGAAAACAGTTTTTATAGGATCGTGGAATACCCTGAGTGGAATATCGAGACATGGACTTCTCTTGCCCAAGCACCTGGCCCCAAGCTCACCTTTCAGAGAACAACCCTCCCTCCACTGGCACTCAGGTCTGGAGCCTCCTCTCCTCTGGGGATTGYGTTTGTTCGGAGAGGCCGAGGCAGGAAGGGCTGGTTCCTGCTGGAAACTGTCATCCCTTGCCCTGATCCAGCATCTCCACCTCCCCTATTCCCACTAAAATAAAATATAATTAAATGAAATTCTGTATTTTTTWTWTATATATATATATACATAGAAATAAAATCTTGACACTTCTGAAACTGAGCCCCGCGTCCCAGGGAGCTGAGGCAGGAGTGACTCACCCCAGGCTGGTGTAATTCCCAGCGAGGGATGGGCTCTGTCTCCATGGAGCAGCTCAGTTTTCCGCTGCAGGAAGCAGCACCTATTGGCAATTCCCACCTCACAAATCCCCTATTACCAATCCCGAGGGCTGTGCCTGCACCAGAAATAGTTCACTGAGGCAGACGATGCGGGGATGTGAACCAAACCCAATTAAATCGAGTGGATGYCTGGAAAGACTGATATTCCCAGGAAAGACTGATATTTCCAGGAAATGGAGASCCCCCTCACAGGCCCGGGGTTACCTGGGCTTCAAACAGGAGAAGGGCAGGAGTACAAGAGCTCAGTTTCACCAGGTACCAGCCGGGTGCTGAGGCTGCCCCGTGGATTTGGAATCCTTGTGCCCACAGTGCTGCCCATGGAAYGCTGAGTGGGGTGGGAGAGGGAGAAAACCCTACAAACCCCTACAAAACCCTACAAAAACCGACCCCACACTGCTGGGCTAAAGAAAACCTGGAGACACCACAACCCAAAACTCCCCACAACTCCTGGCAGGAGGGTGAGGTCTTTGGTGGGGCTCTGCTCCCAGGGAACAGGGACAGGAGGAGAGGCAGCAGCCTCAGGCTGTGCCAGGGRAGGCTCAGGTYGGACATCAGCAGGAATTTCTTCATGGAAAGGGTGGTCAGGCCTTGGCAGGGGCTGCCCAGGGAGGTTTGGARTGCCCATCCCTGGAGGTGTCCAWGGAATTCCTGGATGTGGCACTCGGTGCTCTGGGCTGGGGACAAGGCGGGGATCAGGCACAGATTGGACTCAGTGATCCTGGACATCCTTTCCAAGCTCAGTGATCCTGGAATTCTGAGGAAATACCCAAAGGTGCTGGAGTTGAGGCAGCASAGGAAGGGTGGGTGGGGGCTCCTGGGTCAGGCTGTGTTGGGATCTCTGGTGGCCTGTGGATGGCACACGGGGTGGAGAGGACCAAGAATCACCTCAGCAACAGTTCCCCAGGGGAGGTAGATATTCTATAGACATTCTATAGATATTCTMTAGATATTCTATATACACATTAATACTGTTTAGCTTCTAAATCCCGCTGAAAAACAAAATTAAACAGAGTCCAAATCTTTTGCCCAAGAACCCAGGGACATTTAAAATCCAGTGACAGTTGTGYAGTTATGAGCTACAGAGTCAACACTTCACCTTTCATTTTTATGCTCCCAGAAAATAAACTTAAATTTTCTTTATCTCCTTTATTTATATTTTATATATTTCCTACATTTTCTTTATTTCCTTATTTCGCTTTTATCCCTTAATTCCTTCCTCTGTGAATACAAGGGAGAAATTTCAAAAATTCTAGAGACTAAAATCTGTCAGTGAGTGATTTTTTTATGGATAACTCCCTAAGCATATGGTGCATAAAACTGGGATTTTAATATATTTAAAATCAATAACCAAATATTGAAAAAAAAGATATTAAAAAGAACAAATAACCTCATTTTTGTGTTTTCATGAAAAGGACTCTGCGTCGTACTATCCCTCTTGCAATTTTGTGATTTATTTATGGCCACTCCGGGCTGTTAGGGAAGAGAAGCAAATGGGATTAGGATATCAAATGCTGGGATGTTTTATTTATTTTATCTGCCTGGCGATGGGCTGGAGACGACGCGGGGCTAATGGAAACCGTGCACCCCAAATTTAGAGCAGCGGCTTCAAAGGGAAATCCTTTTGCTACACGGATCCTATTTGTGCGGGAAAACCCAATTACCGCAGGGTTCTTGTAGCTCCCTCTCTTCCTTTGTGCTGCTTTTTGCTCCAAGTGCTCATTGTGATGTGATAACCCGGTTACAAATAAAGTGTGACCCCCGGCTCTTATCTCCCAACTCGCAGCTTTCCAATTTGTCTCAGTTAGTGCAGGACTTGACTCCTTATTAATTACCCCACGGGGTCCTGCGGGGACCCCGGGGCTGCAGCACCAGCCCTGCCCCCGTCAGGTATMGTGGGAGGGCTCTGCAAACCAAATCTGGGAGAGACAAAAAAMMCCCCAGRCAAACAAACCAAAACCTAACAAAAAAAMCCCAACAAAAACACCACCAGCAACCAGAAAAACTGCCCAAAACCCAGGGAAAAAAGAACCCGAAACCACAACAAAAATAAAACCAAACCAAMCAAACAAAAAAACCCAAACCAAAATCCAACAAAATATCCTCAAAGTAAAGAAAACTCCAAATATTTTGGCCATTMATCTCGACTAGGTGYGAGCAGCAAATCAAAGGTCGAAAGATCTCCCACGCATCACCAGAGATTCYATATCCAAATTATTCCAAAGCCCCTCCATTTTGGGTTATCCCTTCCATGCTCTGCCCATCCCATGGCATCCTTTGGGAATGCTGCTCTGCACCTTCTCCCCATGACTTCTGATGCTGGAAAACCTTCCACATTCCCAGAGAACATCCCAGTTCTCAGCCCTAAYGAGCTGCCGCAGTTTTCCCTGATACAGAGCCTAAATCCAGAGTAAAACAGGGAATAAAGCCGAGCTATGGACACGTATTTTGGCTGTTTCCAGCTGGCTGCCCCTGACTGTCCCAAAAAGGGGGTGAAAATGGACATCCCAATCCCATATTCCCTGATAAAGTTATGCTGATGTCCCAAAAGTCCTGTTTAACATAGAAACTTTGCTGGAGTAACAGCAGAGTGCTATAAAATCTATAGAATCCCTCTCCTGTCGGAAAACTGCTGTCAATATCCAAGGACATCCTCTGGAACAGGCACAAGGCTCTGGGACGGACCCCACACAACAAGGGGGCAGGGAAGGAGGGAAGAACAATTYCTGAATGAATCAGACAGTTTAATCAGAGTTGTTTAATAAAAAATAATTGAAACAACGTAAAAACCGCCCAAAGTGTTCTAACGACAGAGCCTGGCAGAGGAATCMGTGTGATTATTCCTGTCATCCATTAATTATGAGCCACATTTCTACAGTCAAATGAGAGCTGATAAATACTCACCTACCACCTAATCTGACTTCCCCAGCCCCAACTCCAAAGTTAAACAAATAGGATCTGATTTGCAGGGTACATTATTCAATATTTCAGCCATTAACTGCTGCTAAAATAATTCGAGCCTCCAATTGGAGCTGCCTTCATTTGGATTGTTTCCAGCAGGCTCAAAGCACAGCACTCGGCACCAATTAATGCCCAGGTCTCATCCTGAGCTTACAACTTGAATTTGTGATGTCCAAACCAGCCCTCCCTGTGCCCTGGGTGAGGGATGGACTCGGACCCAACCCGGATGAAGGCAACTCCTTTATTTTGGGGCATTTCTTTATGTCTTAATTAATGTCATCAAGAAGAATCTATTGATTTGCCAAGCTGGTTTTTAATGAATTATCATCCCCCAAGCCTGTGGCTTTTTAAAAACCTTTGCTGCCGTGTGCAGGAAGGCTTTGAAAGATTAAAAAATAAAATAAAATAAAATAAAATAAGAAAAGAGAAAGAAAAAGGAATGTTTCAACCAGTTCCAAAGCTCCCGAACCCCGGAGTAGTTAATTTATGGAATCTCCTGTTAGTGACTGAACAAAGGTAAAAATAACAGGCCAGTTATAAACTGGTGCTGTGATGACATCGTGAATTATTTAAAAAGGGCATATTCGGTGTGGCCAGCGAGCCATCAATCACCACAGACAGTGATGAGAAAAAGAGGGTTCAGTCAGTTCCTGCGTGCCGGGAGAACAATCCCGGCCGGCGGGCGGCCGCCGGTGCCGCTGACCCGGCTCACCCGCATTGTTGAGCCCCCTCGGAGCGGCCGGAGCGGCTCCTCTCCGCCCGGGAACGCGGGCAGCGGATAAAGCCCTGGCGCGGCCGCTCCCTGCCCGGCGCGCGGCTCCGCCAGGCTGACAATGGGCACGACGCGGCCGCGGATCTCTTCCAGCGCCGATGAATTTTTTATGGACGCTCCGGCCCGGCTGCAAAGGACGGGGCTGGAAATGGGAGCCCCCAGGGACRGAGCCCCGGGAAGGGTTTGTGTGGGATTCGGCCCTTCCCGAGCGCCCCTCTGGCCCTGTCTCGCTCCCAGAGCTGCCCAACTGCCCCATGGTGGGGCCCTCCTGGATCTGTCCCATAGGGAATGAAATCACCCCCTCACATCCCATTGCTGCCACACACTGGAGGGTTATACACAGACAGTGAAAAACCTGCCTTGATAACCCAAATCCAAACCCCGGCTTAATCAACCCGAATTCAAAGCCTGACTCAATCAACTCAAATCCAAACCCCAGGTTAATCAACCCATATCTAAAACCTGGCTTAATCAACCCAAATCTAAAACCTGGCTTAATAACCAAAATCCAAACCCTGGCTTAATCAATCCAAATTCAAAACCTGGTTTAATCAACCCAAATCTAAACCTGGCTTAGTCAAAGCAAGGCCTCCCCTGGCTTTAAAAGGAAGCAAACATTGCAGCTGGAAGGAGGAGTGTGGAGGGAGGAGGCAAAGGAAAACGCACTCCCAGTTTGAATTTGTGCTGGATTAATGTAGGAGAGACTCTTTCACCCGGTGCCCCCATAATGATATCCCAAAGTTTCCCTCAGATCCCGTTTCAGATGCTGGATACTCCAATCAGCCCCTGGATTCCTGCAGCTGCAAGCACGACCCAGAAGGAATAAGCTGGGGATAACTCCAGCTTTGCACAACAAAGCTGCTCCCAGCAGCCCAGGGATGCTTCCCATGGCATCCCAGGGTGCGTCCCCAGCCTCCATTCCCAAGGGATCCTTTGCCAAATTCTTCCAGCCTCCATCACGGAGCACTGGCACACATGACACAGGGAGGATGTGCAGGAAATGCGGGATGTGGGGATGCAGGGATGAGGGGACTCTGGGATGAGAGGATCCAGGGATGTAGGGATACATGGATGTAGGGATATAGAGACAAGGGGTGCAGGGATGTACAGACACAGGGATGCAGGGATGAGGGTATCCAGGGAAGTAGGGATAGGGGATGATGGAAGAGGGATGAGGGGATGCAGGGATACAAGGATGCAGGGATGTAGGGAGACAAGGACGCACGGATGTGGAGATGAGGAGATACAGGGATGTAGGAATACAGGGATGAGGGAATGCAGGGAGGTAGGGATACAGGGATGCAGGGATGTGGGAATGAGGCTATGCAGGGATGTAGAGACACAGAGATGTAGGGATACAGGGACGAGGGGATGCAGAGATGAGGGAATCCATGGATGTAAGAATACAGGGATGAGGGGATGCAGAGATGAGGGAATC
>JACAXG010000130.1:1483632-1546835 GCA_018881555.1 Amblyornis subalaris
AAGAATACAGGGATGAGGGGATGCTGAGATGAGGGAATCTGTGGATGTAAGAATACAGGGATGAGGGGACGCAGAGATGAGGGAATCCATGGCTGTAAGATTACAGGGATGAGGGGATGCAGGGACACAGGGATACAGGGATGAGGGGCTGCAGGGGCACAGGGATGCAGGGATGAGGGGCTGCAGGGACACAAGGATACAGGGATGAGGGGCTGCAGGGGCACAGGGATGCAGGGATGAGGGGCTGCAGGGACACAAGGATACAGGGATGAGGGGCTACCTCCTGTCCCGGCCCCTCTCAGCCCCGAGCCCGCGGTGCTGCCCCTCAGAGCCCCCAGCACTTCACCCACTCCTCATCCCCAGCCCTTTCCAGCAGCACTTCCAGGGAATCCATTCATCTCCGGGTAACCCCGTACCTCTCCAAACCTCTCCGTTGCCACTTAATTGTTCCTAACAGGTAAATCAAAGGTAAAAGAGAAGTAATTAATTTTCCAGCTCGGTTTTATTTTACTGTTACTGTTTGGAGAAAATAGAACTAAACCCCATTAGTGTTAAGGTAAGACCATGAAACAACATAATATAATGCAAGAAAGACATTTAATAGCGTGGAGGAATGTTAAATTACTAATTAACTCCAAGTTACAGGATAAAAAAGCCGAGTAATTTACAGGATTACTGCAATGTGCAGCTCAGATTGCCACGAGGGTCAGCTCGGGAGCATTTCCTGCTATTTCCTTCACTGGGGCGGTTATTGTGAAATTCCTCTCGCATTAAAATCTCCTGTCCTTACCCACAGTTCAGTGCTGCTAATTAGCAGCGCTCAGCTTTCCCCAGCAGTCATTTTTTTCCRTGTGAAGCTGCCAAATGTTCCCAACTGCTCAAGATGCTCCCCGCTCCGAGTGTCCGGCTGCCCACCCCGGCCCCGGCAGGCTCGGCCCCGGCCGGGGCAAACCCCGGCAAAGCCTGGCTCCTGCTCTTTGTCTCGGCCGGGCGGCTTGGCAGAGCCCTTCTGGAGCCTTTGGCTGAGCTACAGAACTTAGCAATGTCTATTTTTTCCCTCCTCTCTTTTCCCAAAGACGCAAATCCTGCTCAGGCGCTCGACACCGCGAGCTCTCCAAGCTGTGGGTTTTTCCCTTCAAAAGCGCCTGTTTCCACATTCTATTTAAACTCCTATTCAAACAAGAAAGCCAGGGAAGGCATCTTTTAGTTTTTACCTAAATATATAAGAAGAATGCCCGAACTTTGATCAATAATGGATTAAATAGACCGGGGGCACATCAAAGGCAGGAAGAGGAGCTGCTCCACAGAAAGGCTCTGCTATCAAACAGCACTTTGTTGTCTTAAACACCGCTCAGATCTGCAGCGTTGCAGAGCTCGTGGCACATTCATGGGGGAGTTATGAACGGCAGCAAAGAGTTTATTATTATTACTATCATTATTATTATTGTTATTATTGTTCGAAAAGGGAAACAGAATCCAGCTCTGATTTTTCCTAACGAAACCCCAGCAGTCTGAAAAGGGAGAAACTCGGCCGGCAAGCGCAGAGCCTCCTCTTTTCCTCTCCCTTTTGTTGGCTTTATGACTAATTTATGTTTAACCTTCTGGAGAATCCATGGCCACAAGACACTTTCTCAAAAAAATTCAAAGCAACTTTGGCTGTGTCCAATAGCGGGGCAAAAGGTCTTGGGAGCTGGGAAGCGCTCGGGAATTGAAAGAGGCGGCACRATCTTCTTCACCTCCTCTTCACGGCACTGAGAGCAATCAGGAAACAACCACTAATTGCTTCATCAAAATTAAGCTTCTCCATCTTCATACCAATTATTTCYCCGTGGCTGTTTAGAGTTTCGTGTGCCTTCCATCCACACGCAGGGGAAAAAATAAAGCAGGGATGGGAATGGCAGCGCATTTCCCAGGATGATGGAAGCGGGGTTCGAATTTCAGGGTTCCTCTCTTCTATCTGGAATTCCTTCTTTGCATTCCCAAAGTTGCTCGAAACATAAAGCACCTGGATGTCCTGCTCCTTCRTTTACACATGAGACAGGATTGTAAAATTTACTCAGGACAAGAGTGCAAAATTCCTTGYGCTGACAGGAATAAATCCGTGCAGTCGATGATCAAAACAGTAGCCCAAGGGTAACAAAGAACAAGTGTCAACCACATTTGCTCTGAAGTGCCACAAAAATCCCCCCTGGGAATTCCAATCATGATGCTCTATAACTGTATTTATAGAAGTGGGTTTTTTTACAAAAAGGAGGGAATATAAAGGGCAAAAGGGCTATGCTTGGAGGATGAAGAACTTTTAAACTGGTTTCATTTTTCCTTCAAAATATGATGATGRAGTATTTAAATGTGAATTTTAAAAGTGTTTAAAAAGAAGTGCATTACTCGGTGCTCAAAAATACCTCTTTTTTCCTCTGTGGTGTGCAGGGATCTGCATCCAATACCTATTGGTGGATATATACATATATGTGTATCTATTATAGATGTATAAATACACTTATATAAACACATATATATTATTATTTTTTATATATGGTGTATCTATGCTGTGTGATTCAGGTGATAATCCTGGARTATTGTTTCTTTTTGGGAGCAAGATGCTCTCCATGTTCCTGATGGATGACAAATCCCTCCCCGCACGTCCCAACGAGAGCAGCATTCCCTTCCCCGATCCCTGCTGGACTTCCCAGATCCCTGCAATGTGTTTTCCATGGAGCACATGTTTAACCCCATTTCTGTGTGGCAGAAATAGCACTGAGCACCCCAGTGCGTGCTGGAGCCAGGGGAGTCAAGCCCAGGTTTCTGCTCGCTGGGTTTGGGGGTTTTCCTGCACTTTATTGTGCTTCCACTCTTTCTTTCCATGCTCTGGTTCTGTCCACTAATTATTCCAGCACCATCTTCACTCCTTTGCTGTGTCTTGGCAGGGAACAGAGTGACAGGAGTACACCATGGATATATTTGTAATATCAGCCTCGCATTTCTGTGGCACTGGGGAAGTTAAACTGCATATGGGCAGAGGAGGCGACTCCTCTCCACGAGCCTCCAAAAATTCCTGGGTGCAGCTGATCATCTTCGATTATTTTTCCAGAAATGAGGTTTTTTTTCCCTGCTATCTGGCAGAGGCAGCCCATGAGGAGCCTGTTTCCATGCTGGCAAGGGTTCCTATCCCTGGGAATGATGAACTGCAGCCCACGGCACAGATCCTGCCTGTGCTCCCCGGGGGAAGGCACACACACACTGGGACGCAAASTTTCCGTGGGATTGAGAAGTGAGGCAAAGGAAGAAATAGAATAAATAGGGGGAAAATAAAATATTTAGTAGCCACTTTTCATGTAGTGGGAGTACAACAGGCCACAGCTCTCCACTCGTTCCCTGCTTTAAACCAAGCCCAGTTTAAAAGGCACCGATCCTGGGGTTCCCCGAACTCTGCACAACTCCAGCAATTTGCTTTATGGGCTGGGATCATCCCAAAGTGTCTCACAGGTGCTGTCACCGTGGTGGTGTGAGCCCGAAAACACAGAAAACTTCCAGTTAAACGCGGTTTAAAACTCGACTGGKTTTTTTTTTTTTTTTACATCTCCTGATCTGCGATGCCGCATTCCCACAGATTCCCGCCCATCCCGCTGGGCTCCATCCCCGCATCCCGTTAGGGTGCGCGCCCCGCCGGCGGCGCCCCGCGGGCTCCGGGACGGCAGCGCCCATCCCGGTGCCGTCCCTGGCGCCAGGCACGGCAGGGCTCATCCCCAGGGCCGTGCTCCCGCCGAGGGCAGCGGGGTGCTGGGGATGCTCGGGATGCTCGGGATGAGCGGAGCCGGGAGCGGCCCTAATCGAAGTGGCAGAGCCGTCACCGTCCATCCATCGCTCCCAGCCCCTCCGCGGCGCTCACGGCTCCGGGAATAATCACTCTGATGCCGCACACTGTTCCCAGCCAGCCGGATCTGCCCGTGCCGGCTCCGTAAACAACCTCGGGAAAACACCTCGGACCTGCTCCCGCACGGAGTGAGCTCCCATTCCCGCATGGAAACGCGGTAAAGGGAATGACGGCACCGACAGCGAGCGCKCCCTGTGCGAGCAGCATTGTTATTCCCAACATTCCTCATTAACGCTCGCATTCCAGGAGCGGGAAGCACACSAAGTGCTGGCTCCGAAGGCAGTGACCCTGCCCTGCACCCCTGGAGACGGCAGGAATCCCACCCGTATCCCGGCAGGAATTGCTGGGGAGATGATCCAGTTGCAGCGATGAACCAGCCCCGGGCAGGATGAGATGCAGCAGGGCAGGAATTACCCGCAGAAAGGAAAAGTCTGCAAAGGGACCGCGAGCAGAGCTGGGGGCAGCAGCAGGATGAGCATTTATACCAACGCAAGAACACTTTAAAAAAAAATCCTGCTAAAATGCTGGATTCAAACAGCCCTGAGAAGTTCAAACACCAATTTCTCGGTTTTACCCACTGAATTTAACTCAGTTTTTTGAAAACCTCCCTGCTCTGAAATGAATTTAAAAGCAATTGGAGCAAAATGCTTCCTTCCTGTAACAACAATTCAGATAAAGTTCATTAAATCGGAAAATCTCCTGGTGAAGGGATGAGGGTTAGGGTTAGGCGAAGGTGAAGCCTGTGGGTTTGGGGAGGGATTCTCCAACCCAGTGTCCAATTTATGTTGATTTTAAAAAGTGTTCGAATAACAGATCCAACCTCAATAACTCCGAACTCTCACTAGAAGAAGACAAACTTTTGGAAGTTTTACAGGTTATGTTTCCTGACTGTGGATCCTTCATGGAAAATGACGCCRTGAGTGTATTTCTAAGCCTTTTCATTCCTCGAATGTGAAGATCCACACTTCCAGGCAACACACTTCCAGAGCCTGCAGGAAAACAGGGAAATGTAGGGAAACGAGCTAATCAGTGTTATGCTGGAATTACATAATAAAAAAATTGCAACTAATTCGATTTTAAACAAATAACCTGTTGTGTCTCACAAAGTTAGAAACTCAACTGCTTGTTCGATTTGGACACACTGAGATAATCTGAGCGCTTAAAAAAGAATTTCTGGTATTTCAGGACTTAACTGCAGCTAAAACACGCCTGAATCACGAGCAGATAGAGCCTGAGAGGACACTGATCTCCAACTCCAGCAGCTGCTGCCTTCTGGGAGCCGAGGAATTTTAATTTCCCTGTTGAATCAGAGCCCCAAACGTCTGCACTCGTCTCACCACTAATTAATGCAGCGCTCGGGCTGCGCTGACTGCACCGGCACACGCTTTTGGGGCTGCCTGSGTGGTTTGCACTTCAGAAATTCTCATCACTGGCTTCATGTAATTATTGGAGCCCAGCKCCTTTGCTTCCCGAAATGCCAGTGCTGGTGCCAGCGCCGTGGGGAACCAGGGTCACTCCAGGCCAGGGTCGCAACCACGGAGGACACCCAGGTCCTTCCTCTGGCTGTGCTCAGGGTCTGCTGGTCACTCCTGTCCGCTGCTCTTCCCAGGAAAGTCACAGAATCTCTCCTTGAGGGCTTGCACAATTTGTGCTTTGAGCCTTCCTGCCTGCCTTCCTTCCTTCCTTCCTTCCTTCCTTCCTTCCTTCCTTCCTTCCTTCCATCCCAACTTTCCTGCAATCCCAGAAACCCAGGAACAACACCCAGAGGAGCTGCTGTGCCGAACTGGCAGAAGCACTGGAGGGGATCCCCCCAGGAGCCCCAAATCTGCTCCTTTTACACCCACCCAGCCACTGCCAGAAGCCGAAATGAATCCTCCCAGCCCACTCAGACCTCCCTGGTGTTATCTCCACAGGCTCCTGCTGAACACCACATCCCTTGGGAGCCTTCCTGGAGAGGAGGGAAGGTCCCCCAACCATGGATTGCTCCTCTCCCATCCCTTGCTCCATCGGCCAAAGCCAGGCCAGMGAGGTCTCACATCTCCCTGAACACTCCAAACCCAGCAGCTCCTGCCCAGAGCTGGTACCTTAAACACTCACATGGACAATTCCCACCTATTTTCCAAACRCAGCTCCAGAGCAGGAATTTTTGGTCCTGTGAACCTTGAGTCTTGCACAAGGCCTGGCCAGGCTGCACTCCCCCGGAGACGACAGCAGGGCAAAGCCCCGAGCCCAGTGTTACACCCTAAAGTGTTTGGATTTATTCTCCCCCTGACATCCAGCTCGTGCTCCACAATTTTTAATCTTCTTTATGCCAAAATAACCATTTTTTTGGTGCACACGAGTAATGAATTCCAGGCRTTGCATTTTAACTCTTGGTTCTCCCCGAGAAACCTGGCAAATGTCACGTTCTGAATTCCTCCTAGGAGCGGGAGAGCAGAGAAGGAGCTGGGGGTTCTCACCCTGTTTGATCTGTGACCGGGAGCTTCTCTGCTCCTCAAAGCCCCTCCCAAATTTCCAGGAAGCGCAGGGAAATTTGCAGCCCGGCAGCTCCCGCGGAGCGCCATAAATAGAAGGGGAAAAGAGCAGGGAAGAGGGAAAATCCCCGAGCCGGCCCCGAGCGCCGCCCCAGCTGCGCAGCCGACGGGCGCAACGCCGAGCCGGCCTCTTAAATATTATGACACGGGGAAAATCACACTGTGCCTTAACCTATCAACAAAGGAGCAAAGCAATTACAGAGCTAAACACGGGCGAGGAAGACCCAATAAAGAGAAATCCAAGAAAATTTGGTGAAAATTCTTAGGGGGCCTCGCAATGTTTAATCACGCTTCGGGCCTAAATTAATATTCTGCTTCTAATTCAAAAGGCTGAACCGCCGAGGTACATCTTTTGGGTGTTTTTAATAACCAGAGTACAACACGCCGCGAATTAGCAGCTGCTCGGGCTGGGATTTTACTCTTGCTTTGCTTGCTCAAGTAAAGCAGTTAATATTGGTATAATCACCCCACCAACATTAGGCAGACACAAGGACAGAGGGKTTTTTTTTTTTTTTCCGTATTGTAACGTAGAATATAAAAAAAAAGAAAAAAAAAATGAAACCCAGATTTAGAAATTCCTGCGTGTATTAGGTGATTTTTCTTAGGCAGTTTCAATAAAACAAAAAAAAAATTGTTATATTCAGGCATTTTCTAAAACAAACGGTAGATTAAAGAGTGCATAAACACATGGAAGACTGGAAAAAATCCCATCGTGTGCTGCTTCCCACTGCTATCCAAGTGACACGAGAAATATTTATGGAAATAAATCCATCCTGTTGGAATTGGTGGAAAAACCCCCTCCACAAAGCTGAAAGCCTTGGTTGGTGGATTGGATTCTGTTTGGTTTGGTTTTCTCCTGCCCTGGGTATTTCCAATGTGTCACTGGGTGAGATTCCTGGTTCTACGTCTGGTTTGTGGAACAACCCATCCCAAGTGATATTTATTTACCCATTCTGCAGATAGACTTGGAATAATCCCGTGCAGTTGTCAGGGAGAAAGAGAATTTTCCCTAAAATAAATCAGAAGCAGAGATTGGGAAGCTCAAAAATGTGAAACAAAAGGACATTTCAGCTCCCAAATTTGTTACTGCTGCTCCGGTGTCACAGAACAGCCCAGGAATTCCAGAGCCGGCCTCACCTGGAGTTTGCACCACTTCAGCTTGGACACTGAGAAAATCCRTGAAATTCAGCACGCAGATTCCCATTTCCAAGCAATTCCCACTTAAAACTGCAGCCCAAGGAGCCTGGAGCCACGCTGACCACACACAACATTCCACAAAATTAAACTCCTGTTTCTGCCCAGCCCAGGTTCTGCTGAACTGGTTGTGCTAAGAAGAAAATAGCAAATCTATGGAGATGGGAAGGAGGGTGGGAAGAAAGGATGGGAAGGAGATTTTCTGTCCGAGACAAGAAGAATCCCCTCCTGGGAGTGCTTTTATCGGATATCTGAGTGTTTCTGTACCTCTGCAGTTGGTGTTGGTGGTGCCACTCTGTGTTAGGAACTGTCACAAGATAAAGAACAAAGCCAGGCTGGGTGGGGAATGCATGGGGAGAGCCCTGGGGACAAGGACCTGGGAATGTTGGTGGATGAGAGGTTCCACCAAGGGCTGGAGCCCCTCWGCTCTGAAGCCAGGCTGGGAGAGCTGGGAATGTTAACCTGGAGAAGAATAGGATCCAGGGAGAGCTCAGAGCCCCTTCCAGTGCCTAAAGGGGCTCCAGGAGAGCTGGAGAGGGACTTGGGACAAGGCATGGAGGGACAGGACACAGGGAATGGCTTCCCACTGCCAGAAGGCAGGGAGAGATGGGATATTGGGAAGGAATTCCTGGCTGGGAGGGTGGGGAGGCCCTGGCACAGGTTTCCCAGAGAAGCTGTGGCTGCCCCTGGATCCCTGGCAGTGTCCAAGGCCGGGTTGGACGGGCCTTGGAGCAGCCTGGGATAGTGGGAGGTGTCCCTGCCATTCCATCACTCACCAGCCTCCATCAGAGCTGCTTTAATGACTGTGAATAATCCCATACCATTGTCACAGGGAGAAAGATAGTTTTCCTTCAAAGAAAGGAGAAGCAGAGATTTAAATGTATTTTTAAAATAAGTAGAAAGAGTTCTTTTCTTTCTTAAGAAGATTACATTTCCAGGSACCGTTAGCAACGCAACGCTCAGCATTGCCCACTGCCCGTCTCCTGCAGCACGGGGAGAACGGAAATGGAGCGAAACACAATCCCAGTTAGCGGTAAATAATCTTTCCACTGGTGTTTCCAACATCTCCAGGAGGGGATAAAACATACGGAAAAGTGGTTTGACYGAGGAGAGAACAACTCTGTAGTGCGAAGGGCGATGGAAAGGGACCCAAACGAGAAGGAGAAAGTTCATCAAAGCTCTCGTGGTCCATGTGCCCCTGCCAGGAGCCCTTCTGGGCCCCCACGAGCACGGGGAGACACGGCAGCCACTGCAGCTCCCTCCCAGCATTCCCGGGAAAACGAGGCTCCGTTTCAAGGCCCGGATGGCTCTGCCACATCCACTTTACATCTCCCGGAAAACACGGGCCAGATTGCCAAGGGACGAGCCAGGAATCCGACTCGGCGAAGCCATTAAATCGGGGAAAAAGGGGGGAAGAGACGGCGAGGAACGCTCTGCGAGCAGGGAACATCTGAGCAAATCCCAGGGAGAGCTTAATTAAGCAGGAAAAGCAATTTGGTGCCGGAGCAGCAGCTTAGGAACAGGCTGTGAGGAACGGCGCCCACCCGGCTCCGGGGCGCGGGGCGCTGCGGGGGACTGGGAGAGAGGAGCTCTGCTTGGGTGGGGCAGGACGTGCCACASGGACAGGTGATTCCTACAGGGAAGCAGACGGTGGATATGTTTGGAGGAAGAGAGAACACACAGGCAAGGTGCGGGGAGACAACCAAACCCAGCTCTCCCGARCACCAAACCAGCTCCACGCCAAACCAAATTTCACGAAACAAAAACATTTTTGGCTCAAAGCATCCCAAGTCCAGGCTCTCACAGGCTCTGGGAGTTCTGCAACGCTTCCCTCCTCCTCCTCCTGCTTCCACAGCGTTCTCTGACCATCCCGGGCAGCACAGGACATCRGTCACTGCAGCTCTGACCTGCCCTKCCTGCCACCACCTGCATTTCGTGGAGAAAGGAGCCATTTCCCTGAAAAATCCTGCCCTGTTTTATTGACTTCCCAGATATTTCCCAACGAGTGCCCTGGATGCAGGAAAAGGCTCCACACGAGCCTTTGGAACAAAGACAGGCGTTAAAGAGTGGGGTTTAAACAGCYCACTGCACCCACACCGCGGGACACCCCCTCATCCTGGGGGTTTTTTTCACCTCAGGAGAAACCCAGAGACATTTAACTCTCTCTCGAATTTGTCCTCAAAAACTTCACAGCAACATTTATCCTCCAGCCACCCATTTGAGGCGTTTTAACTGGATTTTAACACCTTTAATTCTTTAGCTGTTATTGCTCCTTTGTTGGGTACAGAGGTGAGAAGGAACCACCACACGTGGCACGGCTGCAGTCCCACAGATCCCYTCCCAGTGGGCATTCCGGGGGGAACACCGCGATCTCCCGTGGGAATGATGGATTTCAGGCAGAGCACTGCTCTTTAGGGAAACCCATTCAACAGAAATAAAGGAATATGGAGAAAAATCCCCCCTCCCATGGGAGAATGAAGGAGGAAGGGCAGCAGTAAAGCAGGCCTGCACCCAGCTGTAGGACAGGCGCGGGAGGAGAGCACATGGCTCTGACTTCGTGGAAATCCAGCTCATCCAGCGTGGGTTTCATGGAGCTTCGAAGGTGCTCCTGAAGATTGGAAAATTTCTTTTCTCCTTGAATGGTTTCAACACATCCTTTGGTTAAACTGAGTTTTCCGTATTTCCTCAAGTTTATCCAAGCTGTGAAACCCTCAATCTGCAGCAATGAGGTGAGGATGCAACAAAAATTCCCTCAGCAGTAGTGGGTGAATGTTTATAAAAATATTCCTGAGTGCCTCCCTGCCCCCTGTTCCTGCAAACGTTGACATGGAAAAGAGAATAACCCTTCTGTTCTTCCTCTTTCCTTCCCCTTTTCAGGTGATTTTGGGATTCCCTCTCTTTGTCCCCTATTCCTGCATTTTCCCCGGTCCGGCCACGCTGAAGCCACCACAGCCRCACTGACCCCACCCACTCCTCACCTGCTCAAAAGGCAGAACCAGGAAAAAACCTGGAGAGCCACAGTTTCCACAGCAATTCCAGCCCCGTTTTGCCCGCATCACCTCAGACAAACGAGTTGCAAAGCACCTTTTAAGCAGAAGAACTACAAATAACCTCACAAGTTTTTTTACCGCGCTGATTGATTTCACAGAATCCYGGAACGGTGTGGGTTGGGAGGGACCTTAAAACTCCTCTCATTYCACGGGCRGGGACACCTCCCAGCGGCCCAGGGTGCTGATCGAACCGACAGCAGGATGGAGGAACACAAAGGGCTGGCTGAGGAACCCCCGAAACCCTCCCGWGCCCGGGACTGCCCAGCGCAGGAGTCCTCACGGCCCTGCTGTGCAACAGCGTCTGATAAACCTGGAGAGGAGAGAGAGGAGGATTCCCGGGCGCTGACCTCCCGCGGGAGAGGGCAGGACACTGGGGATGCTCACACCTCCGGCTGGGGACGGCCCCGAGCGCCCGCGAGGGAAGAGCTCCGTCGAATCCCGACCCTCCCCGGTATTTTCCCTGGATAAGAGTATTTGTAAAATGCTCGAACCTTGCATATAATGCGGAATGCTATTAAGTAGAATATCTAAAGTACTTAAACTAATTATGCCTATTTTGTGAGATTAATTATAATTAATAATTTAACATATTTTATCATTTAAGTCAGTATCCGTTCTGATCTTTAACTTTAGAGAGCACACTGTATACGTACTACATAATTAGGGCTTATGTATCACATAATTAGGGCTAAATACTAGGAAATCAGGCTAATTAGACCAAATCAAACTGAATTATTTAAGCTTTTTTTTTTAATTTTAGATGTAGAATATTTAGTAATTAAATACTGATTTCATTTTCTTGTGCTGGCACGTGGCACTTGTGCCTCAGCCGTCGGGGACAATGGAGTGTTACAGAAGTGCTTGGCACAGAGGGGCAGGGGCACCCCACATGTGCCCCCCAGGGCTGGGCAGAGGGGCAGGGGCACTCCAGAGGTGCCTCCCAGGCCTGGGCAGAGGAGAAGGGCCACTCCAGATGTGCTTCCCAGGGCTGGGCAGAGGGGCAGGGACACTCCAGAGGTGGCTCCCAGGCCTGGGCAGAGGAGAAGGGCCACTCCAGATGTGCTTCCCAGGGCCGGGCAGAGGGGCAGGGGCACTCCAGAGGTGGCTCCCAGGCCTGGGCAGAGGGGCAGGGGCACTCCAGAGGTGGCTCCCAGGGCTGGGCAGAAGGGCAGGGGCAGTCCAGAGGTGCCCCCCAGGGCTGGGCAGAGGGGCAGGGGCACTCCAGATGTGCCTCCCAGACCTGGGCAGAGGAGAAGGGCCACTCCAGATGTGCTTCCCAGGGCTGGGCAGAGGAGCAGGGGCACTCCAGAGGTGGCTCCCAGGGCCGGGCAGAGGGGCAGGGACACTCCAGAGGTGGCTCCCAGGGCTGGGCGGAGAGGCAGGATCAGCTCCCTCAGGGATCTCGAGTGCCGAGATATCCTGCAGCAAAGCACCCCTGTCTGGAGCAGCCCGTGCCACACCACAGCTCCCTTCCAATATTCYGCTGGATAATTCAGTATTGACCCTGATAACAGCACCAAGAGATGAAAACCATTTTTCTGGGCAGTGGCTCAAAGGCTCCCYGGCAGGAAGTGCTCAGGACAGCTCGGGTGCTGTTGGCCGTATCACATCGACACAAAGCACCATATAATAATAACAAAATCTTTCAAATAAAGCCAAAAGCAGCAGAGAAGTCACCCAGCAATAACAGGGCTGGAGGCAAACCCCTCAGTGTGGGAAGCAGCCGGGCTCCGTCCCCGGTGGTTTGGGAAGGGAGTGCTCCTCGTGTTGGAAGGGCTCACCGTGAGGTCGGCACACGGCGAGCTCCGCAGCGCTGGCTCTGCAATCCGCATCGGGTGCTGTGGGGGGGATGGCTCTAAAACCCACACAGCGGTGGGAAAATGGGGAATGTGGGCAGATCCGGGGGAGCAGGAGGATCCCAAGCCCTCCAGCGCCCTGAGACACAGGACAMGGGGGAATTGTCCCTGAGGCCATGGCAGATGGAGAAGTTCTTCGGGGAAAGCAGCAAAGCAATATTGAAATGAAAGAAAGGTCAGGGACGTGGGGACCAGCCCTGCACCTCTTCATCCCTGCAGCACCTCCAGCAGCATCCCCATCCCTGCTCCAGCCCTGCAGCATCTCCATCCCCATCCCTGTCCCTGCTCCATCCCTGCATCTCCATCCTCATCCCTGTCCCTGCTCCATCCCTGCATCTCCATCCCTGCATCTCCATCCCCATCCCTGTCCCTGCTCCATCCCTGCAGCATCTCCAGCAGCATCCCCATCCCTGCTCCATCCCTGCATCTCCATCCCCATTCCTGTCCTTGCTCCATCCCTGCAGCATTTCCATCCCCATCCCTGCTCCATCCCCATCCCTGTCCCTGCTCCATCCCTATCCTTGTCACTGCTCCATCCCTGCTCCATCCCTATCCTTGTCACTGCTCCATCCCTGCCCCATCCCTGTCCCTGCTCTATCCCTGCAGCATCTCCATGCCCATCCCTGCAGCATCCCCATCCCTGTTCCTTCTCCATCCCTGCATCTGCATCCCCATCCCTGTCCTTGCTCCATCCCCATCCCTCTCCCTGCTTCATCCCTGCATCTCCAGCCCCATCCCTGTCCTTGTTCCATCCCCATCCCTGTCCCTCATCCATCCCTGCAGCATCCCCAGCCCCATCCTGGAGCACACACCACCCCCTGGAGCTGTTGACCATCATTCCCAGATTCCCAGCTCCCCGGTTTTCATGGACACGGCGGCAGAGCCCAGCCAGGCACGTGGGGCTGGTGGGCACTCTCAGCTTTGTGCTTGTCCAAAGCATTCTTCTATCTGCCCTTGCTCCATACAAGGATTTAGAATCCTGAATGGAATTCCCCACTCCCACCAATTCCACGCCGAGTTTGTCCCAGCAGAGAGGCTCCTGCTCCACTCCTGCTCCTCCAGGCTCCCTGCACAACCTCCTCGCTCGGTGGGAAAACACAGGAAACAAATAGAGCTCCGAGTACAAATAAACAATTAATAAACATTGATTTTATGGATTTCTGTTCCTGCCCCGGCCCTGAGAACAATATCTGCCACGTGCAATTCGGGAAGTGGAGCTGTTTTATTTTTAAATAGTGTTTTCTAAATGATTCTTTTATTTCTAATTTATTATACATTTGGATTGGCCTGGGGACATCAGCTCAGCATCAGCTGCTCAAGTTCCTTTAAAAGTCAATTTTCATTCACTCCTAGGAAAGGAAGAAGCTTTTTTTTACGTTTTTCTCTCACCATTTTTTTAATATTTGCCTTGACCTGACACACAGATTTGGGCAAAAAGGCCCAATTTCAGCTCAAAAGGGGAATCCTTTAGCAAACCCCCCAGCAGATGCAAACTGAACCTGCAACTAGAATTAGTGAGATTTTTGGCGGTTAAATGAATTCGATAAGTTGGTATCAYAGGGGGATGCTTTACATGGAATTACACGGAAATACACCCAATCCACACACTCCTATGCAAAAAAAAAAAAAAAGAAAAAAGAGACTTAACGACCACAGAAGAACTGTGGAACGCCGCCACAATTTTTAGTTTTTAATCAAACAGACCCACAGCCCCCAGCTCAGAAAACACAAGAAATGTTTGCCGGTTTCGAGCGTTTCCCGGCCATTGCCACGCCGGTGGCGGCCCCAGAACTTCTCGTGCGGCACAAAGAACGATTTAACACCCGCTAATAAAGGAGCGTTCGGAGGAGCTCGTGCTCGAATTACGCCAATCTTCCACCGCTCCAAAACGAACGCATCAGGTGGCATTTAAACGCAGGTGGCTAACCATTTTATCAGCGCRCACACCCCAGCCATTAGAAATATAATTACAAAAATCAAATTAAACGCACTTAATGCAGATTCTAATTCGAGCGACACCGTCCTTATCGTTGTGCCATTTTTATAGCGAATTAGGGAGCGCGCCTGGGTGGCGCGGGTTTGTTGCCGACTGATAGCCGGACCCCGGTAATTAAGTTGTTAACCGCGTCCTCCGCCGGTCGGCACGGTGATATATCTTTGTCTTATCACTCCCCCTGCTCGCCGAGCTCGGGGGSAGCAGGCGAACGGCACTCGACACTCCCCACCCGCGCAGCCGCCGATCGCGCGTCCCCGCGGCCCAGGTGCGCTCCGTGACCCTCCCGCCCGGCCCCCGGCGCTTCCCGCGGCCCGCGGGGATGGGAAGCGTTCATCTGCCGCGCGTGCAGCCCGGGGAGAACCGCGAGGGAAGCGTCGGGAAAAGTTCCCGGGGTGTTTCGTCAGCCTGAGGCTMGGGCGGAGAGGCTGCGAGGGTTCGCTGCTGATTCCACCCGGGAGGAGAACGAGGAATCCTCTCCACCCCGCTAATCAAAGCGTTTGAGGGCTTGTCCCTGGACCTGCCCTGAGCGGCCCAAGTGCCCCACACCGCATCCCGAGGCCATCCAGGATCCCTCCAGAGCCCCCAGGGACGCTTCACCTCACACACCCCCGGACTGATTAACACCGCTCCAGGGAAACCCAAACCCAGCTCATTTGCGGCAAAACCGAGGCACAGGTAGAGGTGTGCCRGGGAACACCGGGATTGCAGCTCCCAGAGGAAAACCGTGGGCATTCAGATAACGGAAACACAGCACAGCACGGGCWGAGGGTGGGTTGGTGAGAGGAGGAATTACGTGTGATGTGTCTGAGATTGAAGATTTGGGGTGACCTGGGTGCTTTGGTTGCATCCCCGCGTCTGGGATTTTGTGTGTCCAGGCTGTCCCTAATCCAAAGGAAATCCCGTGGATCCACAGTCTCAAGATCTCCTGTTACTCTGTTCCCATCAAAATAACACATAAAATGAATGGAGAACCTTCCTGAATCTCATATTTCCTTTAATTTTTAAGTATTCCAAAGTAACTTCAGACAGTTCTCTTTGTCCCATTGGAACCAGCGGGGGTCACCGCCTTGTTGGATCCTTTCTTTGGCATAAAACCGGTGCAAACACGTGGGATTTTACAGAGAGGAGCGTCCAGGCAGCTCTGGTCCTCGCAGAGATGGTCACAAACGAGAGCTGGCTTAATGACACTAAATAGACTTTTTTTTCCCCCGGATTGTTGCAGTCATCTCTTCTCCCACTTAACCTGCAGTGCCTGCKCCGAGCAGCAGCACAGCAGCCTTGGAACAGCCCCAGACCTAATGGAGTTCCACTCCAGCGCTCCCAAATGATTACAAACCAAAGATCCTCACTTTAGAGCAACAATATGTGGGTTTTTTCCAATTTGCACATGAAGAAGCAACACACGGGGTCATTTTTACAGTGTCACCGATAAAAATCTCCATTTTGTGACTCAGTTACAGAAATTCTGTTTTGTTGGGGGTTTTGTTTTTCCTCCTCCCGCTGCAATTTGAGGGAGAAATAAAGATTTCCACCCCTGTTATCCATATTTATTAACAAATTCAATAGGATCTGGTGGCTCTCCTTTAAACTTCTGAGTGCAGGAAATATTTCAAAAGGCACCTCCTGAAAGGGAAAGGAGCCRCTCTGCCTGGTGGGGGGCATCACTCCTTCCCTGGAGATCGTTCCAGGAGGGAAAACCACACACATCCACACAGGCTGGGCAGGCAGGATTAAAGGAAATCCTTCCACAATGCATTTTCCTGCTTTCCCCCCTACGTGATCAGACTCCACTATTCTTCCTGACAAATATGTAATTATTAGCATATAAATCTAACACCTAGCCGTGCTAAAACCATGATTCCTGCCTTTATTTCCTTTACKTACTTCACAGGGATAGTTATTTCTCTGGAATGATTATTTTCTGGTTTTTTTTTGCGGAATGTTATTTATTCCTCGAATTACCATGAGCTTCCACACACCTGTCAGTGCTAATTTTTGGTTATCTTTAAAATAATGCTCAAAGATTGAGGATAATTGTCCAAATGAATTTTTTTGATATTTTACTCCTGGGTGTTTAGAGGAACAGTCCCTTTTTTCCCACATTTCTCAGGGAGAGCGGTGTTGGATTCACCGTGGTCTGTTGCAGATGGAGCTCTCTCCTGGCTGAGCACCAGTTCAGAGTGACAAGAACTGGATTTTAGTCCCAAATTTTGTGTCCTGTCAAACTGGGAACCTTTGGGAACACAAAATGGCTGGTTTGGGTTGGAAGGGACTTAAAGCCCATCCCATTCCACCCCTCCCACTATCCCAGGCTGCTCCAAGCCCCGTCCAACCCGGCCTTGGACACTTCCAGGGATCCAGGGGCAGCCGCAGATTCTCTGGGCAACCTGTGCCAGGGCCTCCCCACCCTCCCAGGGAACAATACCTTCCCAATATTCCATGTAAATCTCTTCTCTTCCAGCTGGCTCCAGCACGGGATCCCCTCCAAGCAGCACAGTCCTGCTGATCTCCAGGTGACAATTCCCCATTTCTTTGGACACCTCCTCAAACAAAGCCCCTGCATCCCAAACACCACATCCCACACACTCCACACCTCCAGAGTGAACTGTTCCCTCATGTCCAACGCGTTGTATGGCTGGGATGATGCCAGGGCCAGCTTTAGAGATGGTCTTTTGCAAATTAAGTTCCTTCCCATTATATCCAAATTAAAACAAAGCCCCCAGTCAGCAGGAATTGAAACCCTCTCTGAAACATCATGAGGGACTTCTGCTCCACCACCTAAAACGCGAGGGTTGCTGTCTACAACACACAGCCTAGTTTTATTCAAAGTTTTATAAAGTCTTCAATATTTAAAGATTAATTACTTGCATTTTTATACCAAGAGAAAAATAAAATAGGGTGTGGCAACACAGGGAGGCAAGGTAAGTACAGGACCTGGTGGCGTTATTGTCCAGCATTATTTGCTCAGCAATCCCAGTTTAGATTGTCCTCATTGCCACCCTAAAACACGGAGGAGGAATCTGCTTAACAGTGGGAGAGGCTGGGCAACAGACACAGGTCAGCATTGGCTTTTTACTCCCCAAGACAATTGACTGTATAAAAAAAAAAGTTGCTTTATCTTTTTTCTAGCTCAGGTTTCAAGGAAATGAGACACTGAGCAATGCTTGGGATTTTCTGTGAATGTGCCCTTTTAGGAAAACAATCCTGTCGTGGAATCCAGAGGAAAACCTTCCCTGTGCCCTGTGCGTGAAAGGCTCTGAGTGTTCCTGGCTTTTAAGATGCTGCACTTGGAGCAGGGCAGCTAAAACAGGTTATCCTGGTAAACTCTGAACACTAATTGGGGAGAAATAAAAATAAAGAGCCCACGAAGGCCCGTCCATCTGGTAATTCGGGGAAGATCAGATAATCCTAAAGGAAAGGAAGCAACAGAAGGGAAATCCGGGAAAGCCCTGGGCTGGCAGCGCCGGTGAGTCCCGTGAGGCTCTCCCGATCGCCCATAAACAGAATTGTTGCTGCACGAGGGAACCGTGTGGTCTCTGCTCTGTCACTACAGAGGGCAGCAACAGACAACAGAGCTCTTTAGCGTGACAGAGGGAATGCTGAGCATTCCCAGTAAACAAGGGCGCTGGGAGAGGCCGGGCTGGGAGCTCCGCGGGATGGAGGCGCTCTGGGAGTTGCACATCCCAGCTCCTCTGTCTGGGAACAGGCGGGTTGGGAGGGCCCTCGGGAAGCCTGGATGCTCACCGAGCTGAGCCTTTCTCCTGCTGATCCAGCAATCCTAGATGTCCAAAATGACCATAAACCTCGAGTTTGGCCATAAACCACAAAGTGACCATAAACCACAGGAGCTGGCCCATATGGCCGAGCTGGATTCCCTCGGTGTTTCCTGTCCCGTTCGTGCCTCAGCCCCAGCTTTCTGCTCCATGTCCTGCGGGATGAAGGAGCAGAAAGCCCAGGAGCTGGGAAGGGTGTCCTGCCCAGCCCGGAGCCCGCGTGGCACAAGGCACAACACGACATTCCCTGCCAGGACCCAACGCCTGGAGTCGGGAGGAAGTTGCTCCGTTGGATGCGTTGGAAAGGTTTTCTCCAGGAATTTTTTGAGCAGTGAAGCCATGCTGGGGGCGGGGGGAGGCACAGGCACAGCCCTCAGCACCGGGCACGGCTCCTCCAGCACACGCAAAGGAGGGCAGCAAAGGTCTTATGATCAAACGGGGACGCAATGACTGACAACACGGAGCCGGTTCAAAGGGACTAATGGAATAATTAGTCCCAAAAAGACTAAAAAGCCTGAAGAATTCATGATGTCATAAAAAGCAGAGCTACTTAAATTGGATTAGAAAATAAAAATGACACGAACATTGTAAATATTCACAGATCACATCATTGACGTGTAATGTGCCGTTAAATGATGTCAAATTAAAGGGGAAATTACATGTGTAAGAACCAGGAAGAATAAAGGGAAGACATTTTAAAGATGCACAGTCCTTCAAGTGAAAATCCCCCTCGTATATCAGGGCTGATCACTGCGGGGACGAGGGCACTATGAGAGAAGAATAAAATAAAATATGGGAAAGAAAACAGAGGGTAAAAACATCTCAATCTGAAGCTGTGGTGAAAGGCTGTTAACTCCGGAGGGCTTCCCCTCGGCGTGGCTTTGCCAGGAGCTCCCAGCCCTGGGCTCAATCACCGCTTAAACCCGGCTCAGATCAGCCCTGATGTATCCCAACAGSCCCGGCAGTCAAGTGTGCTTTCCCACCGAGTGCCCCGAGTGGGGCCAAGGGCTCGGCTCCACCGGCACTCTGGAATTCCTGAAYTGTGGGGCAATTAACTCCGAGCTGCACGAGCCAAAGGGGAAGGTGGCACTTGTGGATCCACGCTCTCCCGGCGGGAAAGAGCCGCCGTGGGTACCCTCAATCACACACAGCACCCGGAGAGGCTGCCAGCCCCAGCCCGAGCGAGATCTCTGCAAACGGCGGAGTCGTGGCGACGAATTCACCTCCACCCTGCTCTTTGAAGCGAGCTCGGAGAGCTCCCAGCTTCTCCCCCTTCCCTCCGTGTGCCGTCGGAATCTTCTGTTCGGAAGGTGGCATTTAAACCTGCCGAAAATACCTGCATAATGAAGGCTAGGAGGCACTCCGCACGCCGATCCGATCCGTGTGCACATCCTCGCCCGCCTCGTGGGCCCTGCCGGCTCCGGGCTGCGCGAGGTGTGAGCCGCTCGCCGGCAACTCGAGATGATCGGCTTATCTCACCCCCTGCTGCTGATAAGATGGGCTGATGCCTCGGCTGCTGCGAGAGCAGGCGCCGGCTTTGCTCCTCAGCAGCGCTGCCAGCCCGGCTGTGGCACCTATTCATCACCTGGGCCTTTTCCACAGGGGATTGCTGTCCCCCGGGATTTAGGATCGTGGAATGGGTTGGGTTGCAAGGCGGCTTAAAGCTCATCCCACCCCCTGCCATGGGCAGGGACACCTTCGACTATCCCAGGTTGCTCCAAGCCCCGTCCAACCTGGCCTAGGGCACTTCCAGGGATCCAGGGGCAGCCACAGCTTCTCTGGGCAGAGAGAGCATTTAGACCAAGCACACATTCGCTCTCCTGTTGAGTGTGACCACGTAATTTGGGATGAACACGGTCCTTTCCCCCAGTGACGCCCCTCGCTGTCCGGCAGGTCCAGCAGATCCCGGTGCTGGCATGGGGTGGAGCACTGGGCGCTATCAGGAAGCCCCTGGCACATCCCAGGATGGCTCATGGTGGAATTACCCACGTTTGCCCCCAGTTCAGACATAGAGTGAACACTTGCCCTGCTACAAAAATGTCAGGAGATCTTTACTGATCCCCACGTCAGCTTTGCCTTAAATATTCCTAAAGAGGAATATTTACATCCCGGGGACTCTCACACACTCAAACACTTGGAAATGGAGRAAAATACATGTGAGAAACAGAGCAACTTTTTCTTCCTTTTTTTTTTTTTTTTTTTTCTCTGAGTTGAGATAGCAGCGCTCGAATTCCTCAAGACTTGAGTGATCTCTGCGCCCACGGCGAGGCACTCGGCACCTCCTGTCCCCACCCGCACCTCCCCGGCTGGGCTGGGAACCCGCCGGGCTCTCCCTGCCAGCGGCGCGGGGCCTGTGGGGATGCTGAAGTCTGGGGAGCTGAGAACAGCTAAAACCCTGACACGACTTTTAAARCTCTGATGAAATGCCTTTTAATCACTCCTGAGAGCCTATTCCTGGGCTAATGTCCCAGTGTCTCCCAGACGCGAGGAACGGCAGGCGGGGAATAGGGCAGGAAGGCAAAGGAAGGGACGGCCCAGGACATTTGAAACTCCTGGATGTTCAATCCTGGTTCAGCCCAGGGCAGGTCGGGCCCCCAGCACCCTGTGCCTGGGGGACACAAAGGGGACGATGTCTGCTTGTAATTCGTGTAACTCCAACCCACAGCCGGGAGTCCCTTCCGGAGCGGGGTTGTCTGAGCCCTGGGAGCAAACAAAAGTATTCCGAGGTCTTTATTTGTGCAATGGCATTTCCACGCTGGCTGCAGGGATCCGGGGGTGCACTCACATTGTCTCTCCAACAATCTGATAAATTAGACTGATAATTATCTCGGAGGTATTTTCCAACCTTGGTTATCCTGTGAGTCTCAGCTCGGGAGAATGTCACTCACGTCCCACTCCTCTTTCTTCCCACGAACTTCTCACACGTCCTGAGTGCACACAGGGAACAGGTTCCCAAACCCAAAGGTATTTTCAGGGAGAACTTTGCACCCGTGGCCCGAAATCTCTCAGACACGAGAAGCCCTGATACAACAGGAGGTTTGTCAGGGCTGAGGATCCAACGCGTTATGAGTCCCCGGGAAAAACAGAGCCCAGCTAAATAACCTGGGAAATATTATATTGTAATGGCCGTGCAGAGTCCATCAATTTAAACCTAATAAAGGCGACGACAGACAATGAATAGAAAGTTCAAGGACTTTTCACCCAGGGCTCTGCTATGGCTGGAAGTCAACCTGCTGGAGTCTATGGAAGCCTGCAGACCCTGGAAGGCAGCTCCAGGGATCAGGATCAGGAAACAAAGGACACCTTCCATTTCAGGGAACAATGCTCCAAAATACAGGAAAAGCAAGGGGAATTGGTACATTTTTGAAGGCAAGGACAAGTTTTCCTATGCTGTAATTCATCTTTTCATCTCCTGGCTTCATCTGTGAACTCTGTCTCAGAGCAATGTCGCGGGCAGGGCGGAATATTTGCCCTGACTTTGCTCTGTGCTTCCGCCAGTACCGGGAGGTGAATACCCCTCGTTAGCTGCGCATCTCATTCCTGGATTTATCCCTTTGATCCGCATTCATTTCCCTCCCCACTGTTTATTCTCCAGCACAGTCCAGGGGAAGGACCAGCAGAGGAGACACGGACTCACAGCGGGGTGGATTTACARCCGCGGAACCCATTAAGTGTTTAAAAGTAGGTGGCGATTGGCACCCCCACCCCGCCGAGAGCGACAACTTCCCCGGGACACCAGGAGCACAGGCTTTCCATGGAAATGATGTTGTTTGCTGCCTGGGCTCGGAGCGCGGAGCGAGCTGCAGATTGCAATTGGGATTCAGCGCAAGATGAGGCTTGGAAGCGCGAGGTGGAAAAACCGCATCTCGTCTCTTCCTGCCAGGTGGTGAGAGACTGGCTGAGCTCTCGGCACAGCCGCAGGCTTTGTCCCCATTTCAGCCCTTGGAACGGAGAGCTGAGCTTTGGTGGGGCTCCAGGAGTTCAGAGGGATGGGAATGCGGGATTCCAGCATGCCCGGAGGATGAGCTCGGGGCACGGGAAAGGCCGAGAGCTCCGAGGGAAGGTGCTGCGTGCTGACACAGCAGAGCAGCGTTTGGGGAAAGGAAAGCAGGGCGCAGCCCACCTGCTGTGTGGGAAAGGTGGGAAAGGAACGTCTGTGGGAAGGTAGAAAAAATAAAATCATGTTTGAAAGGAAAGGGGAAAAACTCAAAGGTTCTGAAGAGGCTGTACTCAAGTGAACATTTGAGGCTGATGAGGAGAGAGCAATCACAGAATTGTTACGGTTCTAAAAGACCTTCAAGATCCTCAAGTCCAACTCTCAGCCAGTGCTGGACATTGTCTCCCACTGCCCCCATCACAGGCACCCTGGAAGAGAGAAGGGCCAGAATGTCCTGGGACAGTCAGGCCAGAGAACGGGGCTAAAGGAAAGGCCAACAGCAATTAATGGTCTGACTTCACACCCACAGAGTGGAAACGGGAGAATGAGATAGAGGGATGGGAATTGGGAAAGCCTCTTTGTGAGAAGGTGATCTTCTATATCAAGATTTGATCTGTATTAACACTCTGTCACTGAGGTGGATCCCCCAAAATCCAGATCCATGGGAGAAAGCGCCCACCAGTTTCAGCAGGAAGAGCAGAGACCTCTCCCAGTCACCCAAACTTCCAGAGCAATGCTTGGTGAGACCCTGATTATGGACACAGCCATGGCAAATAAAATGCTGCTCACAAAAGTGCCGAATAAATCCTGCAGCCTTCGCATCCCAGAATATCAGGGACCATTTCTAGTTTTGGGAATGAGACAGTTCTCACATAAACTGCCAACGCACTCGCAAATGCACAGTGACATCATTAATATTCCCAACCAGGGAAGCACTCCATGGCACGGGCTGGAGCGTTAATATCCCTGTGCAGAGTGATTCAGCACACAGTTTAATTAAAATATGCAAAGTATTTTTGTTTATGGGAAGCAGGACAGAGACCCAGGCCCTGCTTCAATGCCACACCAGGAGCTCGAGAGTTCAGAGCCCCTCCTGATGCACAACAAGCCTTTCATCCAAAATATAGGGTCTCTCTTTTCCTAACACCCCTAACAGGGCTAATTCCCAGAGAATATCCCCCCCAGAGAGGGGGATCCCATACCAGTGCAAAGCACCACTGTGCTAGTGGGTTTTTTAAAACCAAAAAATAAAAAAAGAAGAAAAACCTCAAAAAGCACAGAGAAAAAAAAAATCCCAACCAAACCCAACCAAACAAAATAAACAAAACCCCCAACAAAACAAACAAACAAAAAAACCCCCAACCCCCCAGAACAAAAACCAAACAACAGCAGCAACAAAATCTCCATATCTCTTATTTTCAGGCTTTTCCTGGGCTCTGCTCTGAGACATGGATGGGACACATCAACACCCAAACACTGATTTGCAGGGACTACAAACTGGGGGGTGGAATGAGATGATCCTCAAAGTCCCTTCCAACCCAAACCATTCCATGGTTCTGAGTGGGGAGGGAGGGATGAGAGCAAGAGGGAGCTTTACTCAGGTTCACGTTCTTGAAGGTGAAAAGATTCTCCTCCTGGTCTTTCTAATACCACAAAATCACGGAATATCCTGAGCCAGAAGGGATCATGGATCCAACTAGGATCATCGATCCAGCTCCTGGCCCTGCACAGACACCCCAACAACCCCAGCCTGTGCATCCCTGGGAGCGTTGTCCAAACGCTCCTGGAGCTCTGGCAGCCTTGGGGCCGTGCCCATTCCCTGGGGAGCCTGCTCAGTGCCCCACCAACCTCTGGGGGAAGAACCTCTCCCTGATCTCCAACCTAACCCTCCCCTGGCACAGCTCCAGCCATTCCCTGGGTCCTGTCCCTGTTCCCAGAGCACAGATGGGACCTGTCCCTGCGCTTCCCCTTAGCAGGAAGTCACAGGCAGGGATGAGGTCTCCTCTCGGTCTCCTCCTTTCCGTGCTGAATACAAAAGGTTTGGATTATATAAACTCAGAACAGGCACTCGCTTCCCTCCTTGCTGCAAACTCAGTCACAACGTTTAACACACACTCGGATAAAATATTGCTACCTGGAGGAATAAATGTAACCAGATCCTGTACCGGAATTAAACCATTAACTGTTAAATCAGCTGCTAAGTCACCCACATTCCTTTTAACTCTGGATTCTCAATGCTGGAAGGAAAGAGTATACACCTGACAAAGCTTATTCACCAGACTGGAGTGACTGGGAACACTGGGAGCTCCGGGCTGCTGCTCCCTGAAGTTTATCTGGGAGCCAGCTCCAAACAAAGGCTGCAACAGGAGCCAGTTGTTGACACTCTGCGTCACGAGCTGCATATTAAATGATTCATCAAATGCTGTGTCACAACCTGGAGAAAGTCTTTAAAAAACGGAGCCTGCCTCCTTTCCTTTTGTTTTTAGCAGCCAAGAATATCTGGATAAATCCACGCTTCCTCGAACAACCTTCCCGTTGCAGAAACCACTCCCCGTTTCATGCAAATATCCCACCCAAACACTTATTAGGGARAGCCCCAGTCACCAAATTTCAGCAAATAGTACTGAAATAAATAAACAAAAATTATTTATCCGGTAGAAAATTCAGCAAAGAGGACTGAAATAAATAAATAAATAAATGAAATGCACCCAGAACATTTTGGAAAATGAAATAATAGATGAGTAAATAATTTTCCCGGCTGCTATGGAACAGCCCCGTGTTATTGTAACCTGCCTTGTATGCTCCTTGTAAAGCACTGTAAATGATGATTTTAAATTATCATGTTAGATTAGGTTTTCTGCAGCTTAATATATTGTAATATAATATAATTGCTAAATGCAAATGAGCTCCTGTGCAGCTTTGGCATGGGGCTGTTCCTGGGAGCCGAGCGTTTCGCACATCACGGTGAATGTGTGTGACGGAGAAACAAATTAGAACCAACTAAATTTAGTTGGGAGCCAAAATCCCGTCACCAAATCGCAGTGATGGRGCCGGGAGGAGTCTCGGGGAGCTCTGCTGGGGCTCCTGAGGGAGCTGCACACACACCTGCACYGGGAACAGCTCCCTCCCTGCGAGCACTCGTGTCCATCATTCCCGAGGGATGCTGTAAATCACCAGTGTGGCTTCAGATCCCACAAATGCTCCTTCCAGAACAACCAGCTCAGGGCTCATCAGTGTTCCCACAGCGCTCCCACGGAGGGGAGTCTGAGCACAAGGCACATTTCCACTGCAGGATCAGGTGTGGACGTGGAGGCGACACAAGAGTTCAACAGAATGAGTCTCCACACCCRCCAGGATCAGCCACAGAATCCTGGGATCGTTAGGGCCGGAAGGGGCCAAGGCAGGGTCACCCAGAGCAGGTGACACAGGGACACATCCAGGTGGGTTTGGGATGTCTCCAGAGGGAGACTCCACACCTCCCTGGGCAGCTGTTCCAGAGCTCTGCCACCCTCGCTGAGGTGGAACTCCTTGTGTTTTATTTTATGGCCATTGCTCCTTGTCCAGCCACTGGGCAGCACTGGGAAGAGTCTGGCACCATCCTCTGCCACCCCCTGGAGTTATTTGCATGGATTGATGGGATCTCCTCTCAGCCTTTCCTCCTGCAGCCCCAGCCACGCTTGGTGCCCCAGCCCCGTGACCCACCCGCCAGGCACAGCTTTCCCTGCTCATTGTCATCCCCGAGGCACGAAAAACAATAGTTGCTGGTAGACGTGCCAGGAGAATGCACTTCCTAAATAATACATTGGCTTGTAAATTGTCCATCCAACTGTAAATTCCAGAAGAAAAATTAAGATGTGTTTCTTCAGCCCTTTCCGCGCGGCGCTGGCTCCACACGGAGGCATCCCCGCGTCCCCCCAAAACCGAAGGGTTTGGTGCAGAGCAGGAAAAGCCTGCTCCAAAGCAATTCATTATTAATGCCAGAATATTCTTGCTAAACAGTTCTGATTATTTCACAAGAAAGAGGTCAAGGTATTGGAGAAAGGGATTTAATCAAATAAACTCTCAATCTCTCTCCAAATAGCATTTTCATCCGGCTGCATGTAAATTCATCAGCTGACTCGCCTCCCAATGCCCAGGCAAGGTTAATCTGCTATGACTGTTAAAACTTCTCCGAGACGCCTATGGAATAACGATTCACACCGGGATGAGCCACGCCAGGTACCCCAAACTATTCCCTAATCCCGTTCCTGGGAGTTTGGCCCAGCCCACGACGTCTGCATCAGCAGAGMGGGAGCTKAACCCCCTGGTGGGCTGCACCTTTGGGACCCCACAAAGAACTCTTTGTTTGGCACTTGCTGCTCAGCTCTCTGGGTTCGGAAGGCCATCAGCAGCTCATTCCAAGCTGCCCCACGGCGAATATCCTGCCCTGGGCGGAGCGGGAACCGTGGAATTTCAGGAATATTTCCTACATCACCACAGCCCTCGTGCTGGGAAACAAAGCAATGTGGGCATGGGCAGAGAGGAAATGGAATTTCTCCTGTGTTCTGAATTCAGCATTGCACCGCTTTGCTTAAATAAGGAGCCGAGGAATTTATCAGAGCCGTATCCCAAGGTGAATTTCGTGGCAAACACTAATAATCCCTCCTGGACACTCAGCACTTATTAGGCAAACCCTGCCTCCTAGCAGTGCAAATCTACGTGTGTTTTTAAAAAGGATCTTTGTGAACTTGGTGTTTAAACACAGGATTATGATATAGCTGTAAACTGCACATTCGGTCAGAAAGGGAGAACTGCAATTTTGGGGTTTGTTTAAAAAAAAAAAAAAATCCCAGATGCCTTTTGATACCGAGCAAAAAAGGAAGGCTGAAATACAGCAGGCAGGCAGGATTATTCTCACTCCTATTTTTTGCTCTCTTTGCTCTAGGTCTGGCCACGGGTTCTGTATTTAATGGAATATTCTGCAAACACCTGCGTGAGGCCGAGTCAGATTTACGAGGAAATGTTCTGAGAGCCACAGTGTGGGGCACGGAGCAGCTTTTCCCTCYTCCCAGCAGCACACGCGCCCCACGCTGCCCAGCAGTCCCAGGAAAGCCCAGGCACACCTTCACCTCATTTTATTTCTTGTAAGTGGCCATTGTAATTTATTCATGCTGCACAGGCAGCCTGCACCTAAACCCCCTACACACGAGCAGCTTCCCTGCCTCCTGCCTCGAGAAGTCTCGGACAACACTTAGAATTCCCTKCTTAGAATCCGAGACGATTCCAGCGATTCCGCTTTCTCCATCCCTCGCCGAGGAGCCGGCGGCAGCGAGAACTCTGCCTCTCCCGGGAGGAAGTGTTGTGATGCTGCTGCTCCGTGCCCCCGGYGCTCCCAGCACCTCTCTGGAATCTCAGGCACCATTTTACATGAGGATGCTTTCTCCACAGCCCGGTGTAACTGTCTAATTAAGAGCGGAGTGATTGGCTGGTTCATGGACTCTGTGACAGTTATGACAAATACACATATTGGCACAGCCCTAACCTCACTTCACAGTTTGCAACACAAAGATGGTATTTCCAGAAATGTGCAGAACACTCTGATACAAAGCTTCACCTTGTCTAGTGCTATTCCATTTAATTTTTTATTAACTGCCTGAACATATGCCATTCTAGGAGAGGGTAATAGTTACAAAATGTCAGCAGAAACATTTAAACTGCTCAAATGTAAATGATTTTATAAATTTGTAATGAAAGGTAATTGTCATGTGGGAAAAGTAACAGAAAAACAGATATGCGTAAATGTAAAACCGGCAAAAAATACATCTGACTGGTCGAAGGCAGCAAAATTTAAGCGTGTTTTAATGACCACTGTAAGGAGTATTTAAATAAAATTAGCTTCATAAGCAGAAAATGTGAATTCTATAATATTTTATTTTCTAACATTAGCAAAGTTCATAATAATGAAAAGACCTCATGGAACTTTAATGCGCCCAAATTCATTAAACAGTAGGACATTAAGATTCCTCACCTCATTTTAAAAAACAAATAAATCAAGTCAGATAACATAAATACAAAGCCCTCCCCGGCGCGGCGCAGCCCGGCTTTAAAAGACCAATATTAGAGCGCGCTCAGTTAGTTCCTTTACTTTCCGCTAAAATGAGAAACAATTTGGTGATTAATCCCTTCAGCGATGCCGTGCTGGGTCAGCGCTCCCCGAGATGTCAGCGGGGAGAGGGCCGGGGCGCGGAGGGGAGCTTTCCCTCCGCCACCACGCGCAGCAGCCACCTTCCAGCCAGGTTTGCGGGCAACCATCTTTAAATGCTTGAGCTGCTCCGCGCGGCCACGACGAGATTTGCAATTCCCCACGTTTATTTACACGCCATCACCCCAAGTAGACATCACATGGAAGCGGCATGGTCGCGGCTGACCCCGGGGTAGCGCCTGTCTCCGCCGATCCCGCTCGCCGCTGCTCGGCGGCTGAACCCGGCCCGCCCGCCCCGATGCGCGCGCCGCAATAAAATTAGCAGAAGCTTGTCAGGGGACATTTTCTACTTCTACACTGACAGACGCTGGGCAAACACGGCTGCGGTTCAGAGACCCACGCGGGCTCCCGCTCCCCGGGAACGCGCGGCAGCGGGATGGATGCGGGGCCCCAAGCGTGGCACCCCGTGAGGGCCGGGAACGAGCGCGCCGCTCCCCTTCCCCTCCCTGGACTGGGGAAAAACCCCAAAATATCCACCCCGAAAAATCCACCTCAAAATAAACATCCACCCATTTTCACTTGTAYTGTGTTTTCCTACATCCGCCCCTGCGTAAGGCTGGACAGGCAGGATGAGTTCTGGAGCCAGAAAGTAATGGAACAGGAATCCATCCTATGCCGAGGGCGCAAGCCGGGGGGAGGAAAGGCCGCTCGCAGCCTGCAGAGGATGCACAGATTCCCTGGCACCTGCAGCCCGCGTCAGAGCTCACCTGCCACCCCGCCGCCCCCGCCAGCAAAACCTGCATTAATTTTTTCAAGGGCTTTTACAAATAAAGTAAAGAAAACGATCGTTTGTTTCGGAATCGGGAGCCAAGGGAGGCTAACGCGGTAAATAGGGGAAATTTACCATCCGTAATGGGAACACTTTTAAATAAAACCACCTAATATGTTTAGTAATCTACACCAATGTAATTTTATTAGCTATTCAGTGCAGTTCTTACATCAAACAGCCTCAGAAGCCCCAGGATCATTTTATATTCACTGGAAGACAGAAAGAAATCCAAAACCTAGTTAAATAAATTGTTCATTTATTCCTTTCCTTTTATGCACCAAGATCTACATGTGGTCATTAATTATAAAGAGACTATTATAGCACCATATTTTCATTCAATACGATGTCCTGGTATATATCAAAGAAGTCCCATAATTAAAACAGAAGGGCCACAATGACAATTAAAATTACAATCTATATGGGGAAAGAAAGTACAGTTCTGCAATTTTTCACCCTGTCACTGTCAGCACCGGGGGATATTCCAGTCACGTCTCTTGTAAAGCAGCCTAAATTCTTCTTCACCAATGCAACCTCAAAAGCATTATCAGCACCTAAGCAAAAGCCTATGCAAGTATAATTTAATACCAAGCCACAGTTTGCAAGTAATAGCGTATAAAGTGATATTTAAGTGGTGTTTTAAGCACACTTCTGATGGCTACAGCCGCCTTTTACTGGTAAATGCGTTTTCCTTTGAGTAGTGATTATGAGTCCTGGGTGAAGAGGTCCTGTGTGCAGGTCTGCCTGTAAGCCTTACTTCCAGCTGCCAATCTTTACTTCACAGTGAAGAAAAAGCCACATAGCACCTTGTTCTTACTCTTGTAGGCTGTCATCCCCTGAGCCTGATAACTGCAAAATCATTTCCACATAACACTTTTCTGCTTCTGCCTCTTAAACCTCGAGACCTACACATTGTGCACGCACCCGCACCCCCGGCCCCCGGCCCCCCAGCCGCCGCCGTTCCCCCGGCCTCTTCCCCCAGCCCGCTCCCAACACTTATCCCAGTAAATATCTGCATTAATGGAGTGCGGGGCCCTGCCGCAGCAATGTGTGTTTGCTACAATTTATTGTCTATAAAAGTCACGGGCGGTGAGTTATTACGGTTAAAACTGTGTTTTTCTTTATAATAACTCCAAACTGAGCACTCACATATGAAGCATGCAATGGAGACGGAGAAGGTTTTGTATAATAAAACGGTGACATGGTCATTTTTCCCAGTTTTGCATTACACAGACACACTCATGCATGGTGCTTTTTAAATTCTTATTATATGGGAGGTCGCGAGGTCGAATGTCAGAAAGTACTGTTAATTTCACGGGGTTAGGGGAAAGTAAATTCACAGGGAATACAGATCACTTAGCACGGAGAAGCAGCTCCTCTGAAGTTTGGTTTTACATTTGTTAACCACATCCTTCAGCTGCCGAACCATTGAGGCCGGGGTGACACGGCGGGCCCCGCTGTAATGGCCTGACACGCCGCGGGGCCGGCGGGACGCGGCGCGGGGCCGGAGCCGCCGCCGGAGCCGCCGGAGCAGCGCGGCTCCAGGCAGCCGGAACCGCGCCGAGCGCGGTGCCATTTGGGCTGGATGCCGAAATTGCACACGGCGCGGCCGAGATGGCTTAAAGTTCAACCTGACAAGGAAGGGAAAATATATTCCTGTCTCCGTTCGGCGGGAAGGGAGAATCCTGCGGCTTCCCAGAGTCCTCTCGAAGCGCTTCCCAATCCATCATCCGAGCCTGAAAGATGGGACGAGCACTCGGAGCGGCGAGGTGGAGTTTGCTTTGCCTCGGATGGTTTATCTTCACTCTATTTTTCTGTTGTTGAGGTTTTAGGGTTTGGTTTTTGGTTTCTTTTCCCTCAGCGGCAAAATAAAATCGTGGAAAGCAGAAGAAAATTTAGAGGATCTTGGTTTTACAAACAACAGGGGAGTGGTGATAAAACACGGTGACAGAGCTGCTGCTCTTTTGCCAAGACAAATACAGAAGCTACTTTTTTAATATAYAAAAAAGGCCATTTCCTTGGTAAAATCCACCCTCCTCAGACACAATTTGAACTACTAAACRATTAAAAAATGCAAGAGTATTTCCATCAAAGATGGTCAAGACCTTCTTGCCATTGTCTCTACTGAAAGKTCAGCTCGAGAGCACCATAAGGCCCGTGCTCTACATCCATTGTGACGTGCAAGAAAGGGAAAAATCCAATGAAACAAAACAAAAAAAGGCTAAATTTCCTTGAACGACCACCAGAGCCATTTTAGGAGGCAGACAGGATTGCTCCCTGTAAGGAACCTGCCAGGCCAGGMTTGCTCCCCATAAGGGAAGGCCAGGCCCACACTGGGCTGGGATTGGGTTTCCGCCTCGGTGTCTTTTGCAAGACTCCTGCGAGTCAAAAGCGAGCCCAGGCTCAGCTGCCCCCTCGTAATTACATTTTAATGACTCGGGCTGGGTGTTTGTGTTTTGGCAGCGGGTTAATGGTGTTAACATTTCCCTGGTCACAACCGGCCCCGGCAGGGCAGGGCCGCCGGCTGAACTTCACCCTCCTGGTGCTGCGGGGCCCCGGCTGCCGGGACGGCCCTCCCGGGAGGGGGCACTCCCCACACCCTGCCCCAGCTCCAGGGAACACCGCGGGGGCTGCGGAAATCTGTGCAATCCGTGGGCCCGGAGGGTTTTCCAGATGCAGAGCCTGGGAAGCGAGCACACAGCGTGCCCAGCTTTCCCTTCCTCTCCACCAGGAAATGCCAACGACGCCCAGCCGAGCTCAGCATTATCCCTCCCTTCCAGATAAACACTCCCTAAATCTGCTCAGGCAGGCAGTGAAGTGGCAGGCACAACAAATATATATATATATATTTTATTAAAGATGCATTATTAACTTTGCAGTGGTGTATTTCACTAGCTGCCTTCTATAATTAAAAACTTTTCTCTCCAATCCCCTTTCCTGCAAGAAGCCTGTTGCCTGAAGATTTAATCCTTCATTACCAGTTAAAACAAAATCACCAATTAGGCACATGAACACGTCTGTATTAATCTCATTAAGGTGATGGCACCAAATAAATTGGAACTATTTTTGTGCTTTTACTGTGTTCCTATGGCTTTATCAGGCCCTGTGGTCATATACAAAGACCTTGCAGCTCAGTCATTTAGAGTCATTCGGTTGTGGACTAAATGTGGCATTACCATCTATGGCTGAAAATTGCTTTCAGCTTTTAAACTGCACTGACTAGTCTGTAGTTAATCTTAGATCATTCACTTGCAAAATTAAATGAGCCAGAACGACTGTCGTCTTTTTTTTTTTTTTTTTTTTGTAAAATAATACATCACAAAACACTTATTTGCCCTGCCCAAAAGAGAGATCAAATTCATTTAAAATCCCATAAACCAGAGTTGTGAATTTTTAATTTTATTTAGGAGCACAGGAATAGAGGGGGAGCTATCTTTGCACAGCACATCACGGCTATAAATTTACATATAGAACATAGTTTGATGCCTAACCAACCTTTAATCTACCTTTGATGTATACTCCTCCTTCAGTATGGATCATGTGATACACCTTATTAATGCAAATGTAAGAAGGATTGTTTGGGATCTCTGATGTAATTAGCCATAAACCACGTTTAAAAGGAAAGGGGAAAAAAAAGCACTTCCTTTGTCGCCACGGTTGCGCGCAGAGGCGCACGTGGAGATGGAGATCAGGGAATCAAAGAGCCTTTTAGGTTGGAAAAGATCTTTAAGGCCACCAAGCCCAACCCAGTGATGCTCCAAAAGGAGCTGCAGCCATGAACCCACGGCAGGGCTCTTGTCCCCAGCCTCCTGCTTTCCCTGAGCCTGGATTATCCCTCCGGCTCTATCAGTATTCCACCGGAAAAACCCAAAGTGAAGCACAGCCTGGTGAGTTCTTAACTTCCCAAAGAGCACAAGTAACCAAACAATTAATTCCTGATCCTCCTGCCAGTGAAATCGATTAAAATTTTGCATTTTAATTTAATATTCAGGCCACCTCCTCCAAATTCCCCTTCGAGTCTGCTTTTACCCTGATGGACCACCACTGCTGCTCACCCCCCTTTGCACTATTATTATTATTATTATAATTATTATTATTATTATTATTATCCTGTGTTGCAAATAACACCCGGCCACAAGGACCAGCCTGGCCGTGGCTCTCCCGGCTCACAAGCTGTCGGGGGAGGTTGTACAAGGGTTTGAAGGCTCCCAAGGTGGTTCCCCGGGCTCGGGGGTGACACGATGGGAATGGGGGTGAGGCTCCCCTGTCACCGSGGCAGCCCCGGGCTCTGGGCTCCGGCACCGAAAGGCAGGGAATAAAAAAAGCCCGAGCCAGGAAGCAGCCAAGCCGGGAACGGCCGGCACCGAAAGCAGGGATGATGCTGCCGTCGCCGGGGGGTCCGAAACCCAGGGCTCTGCCGGAGCGTAATTCCCGAGGAGATAACGCAGCCGTTTATTCCTCCCTAGGGACACCAGGGAGCTCCGGCTCCCGCTCCGCCGCGGGGAAGGACTCCYGGGCGGAGGGAACAATACCAGCGCGGGGCTCTGCTGCTCCCAGCCCGGCTCCCGCCTCTCCCCCGCACTGACGGGTCCTGTTATTCCCCGAATCCCCGTTCCCGGAGAACCACAGCGCTCTGCTCCGTGCCGCAGCCGCGCACCTTCGGGGGCTGGCAAGAGCGGGGGGCAGAAGAAAGGAAAACCAGCCCCGAACACCCCCCACCCCGCGTTGGTTCCGATTTGCGTGGCTCTGGCACGTTCTCCCCAAAGTTTCCCGGCGCGGAGGGGCCGGGAAGCGGCGGCGCTGGAGGAGCGGAGCGGAGCGCTCCCGGCCGCGCTCCCGCTGGAAGCCGCCGGCTTTGTGGGAGCTGATGGATGGATGGAGGGATGGATGGATGCAGCTTTATCTCCCCGCCTGGCAGCTGGAGAGCGGCCCCGCTCTGCCCAGCAGCGCCGCTCGCACCGCTGCGGCACCGAGCGATTTTCAAACAAATATTAAGAATATATTTCTCAGTAATTTGTAATAGTGGTTTTTTCTTCCCCCCGCCCCCACCCCGCAATCAAAGTTTACTCCAATCACTCTTTCGCAGTAAGGATATCTAGAAATGATAAATTTTTATACGCATAGAATAATATTCTAATATAAAGCTGCTATTCTCATAAAAATATACTTATCTGGTAGTTTTTACTCTTCAGAAGAAAATCTGCATATTTTGTTTATTCTGGAAAAAATATTCTTTTTTTTTTTAATAGCCTGAACCAAATAATTTCTCATTTTTACAGGCTTCACTTCACTTTTCTCACAGTGAATAAATTGCAACTTATTTCCATGAAATTCACAGATGACACAGATCTTTATTTTGCATAAAGGCATAGAGAAGTGTCTAATATCTTCAATATTCATCCGCTAAGTGGACATTTGCATCGGGTTAGCGGGGAGAAGGAGCCCCGGCCCTCCCGCGGTGACAGCTGTACGGAGGGATGACATCTGACAGCTGTGACAGTGCTGACGGGAGGCTGGGATGGCTCCCGCATCCCTGATCCAATTACGGCACACATCCCTCTGACAGGGCCGGCAGCCGCTCCCGCGCCGGGAGGACAGGATTGATCTCTTGTCAGAGCCCCGCGCTCCGCTGCCCCAGCCCCGGCAGCCCCGGCTGCGAGGGGCGGCACGGCCGGGCCGGGCCGGGGAGAGGGGCGCGGAGGGGCGCGGAGGGGCGCGGAGGGGCGCGGAGGGGCACGGAGGGGCGCGGAGGGGCAGGGGGTGCTGGCCGGGCTGCGGCAGGGCAGGGAGGGGCAGAGCAGGGAGGGCAGAGGGTGCTGGCCGGGCCGGGCAGTGCAGGGAGGGCAGAAGATGCTGGCCCGGCGCTCCCGGGGCTGGCACGGCCCCGGCAGTGCCAGTCCAGCCGCGCTAGTGGCCAGCGGCTCTGAGCGGCCAGCCCGGCGCTCCTGCCGGGAAAAGGCCACGGCGATTAGCGCAGCCGGGCCGGTGGCAGCCCCCGGACGGGGCGGTGGCAGCTGCCAGTAACGCCACAGCCCCCAAAACACGCGAGCAGCCCGCGGATGCTCTGCTCGGCCACCGTGAGCCACCCGGCCTGGACATCATCCTTCTCATCCTCATCCTCCTCATCCTCATCCCACAGCCCAGCACAGCAGGCAAGGGAGCGCTGAGCCCAAACACTCGGTTAAACATGAAGTGATTAGAGACAAGGAACAAACCCATCACCAACACCCGCAGCACCTTGGGCCAGGGCCCAGGGCGCACCTTGCGTTTGGCTGCTGTTTTATACCACACTGTCATTAAAAACTACCAAATTTTGGGGTTTGTCGTGTTGCTTAAAAGTTTCTATAAGATCTCCAGTAGTTCAAAGCAAAATTATTTTTAAAGAGCCTTATCATGCCATTGCTTTCTCCGTACAACACTGCAGTACAGTCTGCTCCAGCATCCTCATGTATTCCAGACTGAGCAGAGAAGGTAATTTTAATCTGCTCCCAAGGCTGAGAAGAGCAAAACAGAGGAGACCCAGGAACATGTGGACACTTCAAAGCATTTTGACAAAATTAAAGGCRAGACCAGAAAAACTCCCTGCGAGCGACAAGAGACCCCCACGAGCCCTGGTCCTGCACTGCCGGGGCAGGKGGAGGCACAAACGCATCACCGCCACACAGCAGGTCAGGATTCTCCAGGAACAGCACAAGGAATCACAAAATCAAGCCCTTCTTTTCCGAGACCCCCCTCACACCTGTGCTGCCTCCCTGCCTGCCTGTTCTGCGTCCATCTGCAGGGGCAGGGCCGTGCCAGCCCCGGGGGGGGCTGGATTTGAATACCAGCACCGCTCCCTCCGGCTCCTCCCCGGCCGGGCTGCTCGGCAGCTCCGCGCTGCCAGCTAGATGTCATTATAAACAAAGTTATTGATTACCTCCCCCGAGCTGCGCGGGAACCTGCAGACAAACTGCCACTTGCTCCCGTGCTGGGGTTTTATTGATCAGAGCAGTCCAGCTGCCAGTGCTTTCCGGAGAGTAAAAAATAATAATAATAATAAAAAATAATAATAAAAAAACCCCACCCCAGCCTGACTACGTCTTCCCTTTGCCCACACATGAAACGAAACACAATTTTTAAGACTGAAAGACAAATTTTTAAGTGTTTTTTTTTCCTCTTCCAAAATCCTTTAATGATAAAACAAATCTCTTGTATTTTCCAACAAAGCATTCCGGCCTGCCAGCTTTGGGATGGGACTGCATCCGTGTCCCACCACTCTGTGTCCAAATTACCCCYTGGGTTGTGATCATCAACGCTTCATTTTAAAAATAAAAATTTACCAATTCTATTTGATTAAGTTCAGGGCTCTCTGGAAACCGAGGTGTGTATTTGGTCACCRCTTCAAATCAAAACATTGCATTACAGTGACTCAAATGCAAATTTGATCATGGTCACTCAAATGCAAACGTGGCTGCGTGAAGGTTTTTGGGTCCAGCAGCACAAACCACAAAGCTTCGCATGAATTCACTGAACGAAGTTTTTCTGAGAATAAAACCTCCCTCCCGGAGAACATTTACTCCTGAGAGTAACACTTACTCACAGGACAGACACCTGAGGAATGCTCAGATGGAAAGGACAGGAAAATCTCCGCTCAGTGATAATCAGGAAGGATGGCAAAATGCGCAGGCAGGAATTTAAAAAGCAAATCTCTCCAGATCCGTTTGGAAATGCAGTTCACACCTCGCAGGCGAAGCACTCGGGGCTGCTTCTCGTTGTTTGGGTTTGGGTGGATGTTTTTATTTTTTTCTGGCACAGTTTGACTCTGAAACAAAACTATCTCAAGGTAGAAATTGTTGCTTTAGCAGCCTCCAGGATGGAGTGGGATCTGAGTCCTGCTCGTCACCAGTGCAGAGCGGAGCTGCTGGAATATCACAGGGAAGGCAAAAAGATCTCTAGGATTTTGTTTGGTATTTTTTAAAATAAAAATAGGAATTAAGCCTTTCACCTGAGTTACTGAAGTGTCATCTATGGCAGAAGTGCCACACATTCAGTCCTGGGGATGAGCACAGAGAGATCTCAACCTGTACAGAAATCAGGGAGACTACAGAGGCCAAATCCTGAGTCTGTATAAATGAGTAAAACCATTGCACTGAACGTTTTACCCTCAATGCCACGTTTGATTCCAATTTTTTGATTGCTGGAGGTCTCTCAGCCAGAGAAGTGCCAGGGAAGCCCCTGAGGTGACACCACTCCAGCTTTGGGCATTCTGTTCCAGATCCGCACATCCCTCACTGCCAGCACACTCCCTCTGCCTGCTCTTCATCTTTGCAGCAGAAGCTGAATAATTCCATTTGAAGTCATTAAGAGGAGCAGCAGTGGCTACAGGTGGCCTTGCTGAGGAAGAGGGGGGAAGAAGCATCTCCAGGAACACGGAAACGTGRTGGAGGTTTTAGCGCAGCTCATTAATTCGGCCTGGATTGCAGACACCCTTTGATTGGGATACTCTTTAATGGCAATTCTTAATTGTTGACATTAAAAAATCTGCTGAGCTGAGCAGGGAGCTGAATCCTGGCTCCAGCACAGCCCTTCCTTCCTGTGCTCAGAAAGGGAGCGGAGCGGGCGCGGTGGCTTTAATCACCTCTCCCAAGGACCACAGCTCCGTCCCAGGTGCCAGCAGAAAGGTCAGGGGTGTAAATCTCGGCAGAGAGGCACTGCAGGGATTCCAGTGCACYCAGGCAACTCAGCCAGGCCCTGGGACTACGGGAAGTCCAGAAAGGAGGGAGTCCTCTCCTAGAAGGAAAGAGGCCGACACGGATTGGCTTCTTAGAAGACATGGATTCCACTGGAATTAAGAGCTGTGACCTGGAAATTCAGCCCACCTTTCTGAGCACCATCCACAAGCAACACAACACCCCTTCCCTGGGCCAGGGGAGGCTCAGGCTGGACATCAGGAGGGATTTCTCCATGGAAAGGGTGGTCAGGCCTTGGAATGTGCTGCCCAGGGAGGTTCGGAGTCCCCATCCCTGGAGGTGTCCAAGGAATTCCTGGATGTTGCACTCAGTGCTCTGAGCTGGGGACAAGGTGGGGATGAGGCACAGCTTGGACTCCATGATCCCAGGGCTCTTTTCCAACCTCAGTGATTGTGGAATTCTGGGCTGGGCTCTCCCACAGCAGCGTGGGAAAGCCGAGATACCACCCCAGGCAGGTCCTGCTGCTGCTGCAGCGTTCAGGAGCTGCTCAGTTAAAGTTTCATCCCGATATTACCCTGGACTTGAGAAATTGGAAGTTATAAAGCAGTTCAGAGCACACTATATAAATACCTCGGGTCTGAATTAATCTGCAAAGTTTGTTAGAAATGAAGGTCAGGACTTGAATTGGCAGCAATTAGGATCATTGATATTTTCATGGTATCAGCCTCCTGTTCCTGATTATCGACTTCCATGGTGCTGACACCTAAAAAGCTGGCCCCTCTGACCCTGCTCGAGTTGAGCTGGAGGTTCTGTAATGCTGGGAATATGTTTCTGCATTCCTTTTTGCAAGTCTGAGGAAATTCGTTCTAGAAAACATCACGGAGAGAAAAATATATATGCAGAAATATATATTTTTACATATTTTAATTGAATATTATAGCCAAGTAAAACACTGATTGGGATTCTGCCTTCTCCAACCTTTGCCTCAACACCTAATGCAATTTATTAATGGTGTTCTGACCTGTGGGGGAACTAACTGGGAGATCAACTTCCAGCACAAACTTCTGGGAATGAGCTTGCCAGCACCTCCTGAAAGCAAGGCAGAGGCTGATCCGGTAGTAAGGAGGCCTGGAAAGAAGGGCCGTTCCCTGAGATCACTTCAGAAAGGAAGTTAGGATGGGCACAGGAGGAAGATCAAAGAAATCCTTGGATTCTGCCAGCACATAAAAAATACATCCTTCGTCAATAGTGACAAATGTGCCATTCCCCTACAAATCCACAGGCACTGGACATGAGAATTCATGGAAATCCCATGGAACAGAGRAAACAGGGATGGGCAGAGCATCACCTCAGGGGATTCACAGGCAAAGGAGCCAATTCCTCCCTGCATCCCTCCAAATAACATCACAGACAYCACAGAATCACAGRAAGGGTCAGAAGGGACCTCTGGAGATCATCYGGTCCAACCCCCAAATCAGGCTGAAATCAGGACTGGGAAATTGACTGAAAGAGCAAAAACGTCTCCTAATTTCAGTCCAGCTCGGCAGAATGGTGATAACAAAACCTGTCCCAGCTGTTCCATGTTCTATGCACCTCCCTGTCTCTCTGGGAGTGGTGGAATTGCTCCTGTGGGGAACAGTTTTCCCCATTCTGCACTCTCCAGTCCCCCTCTAAGCAGCTCCACCTCCCAAATTAAACAAAGCCAGGGTCCCACGACTTTGCAGCCACAATAATCACCTTGGCCAGARTTTCCCAGTAAAAGGCTGAGGGAATGCAGAGTCAAACCCACTTCATGACCCTCAGACCATTCCAGCCCTTTCCCCTGGAGAGGGAACTGCAGGGGTGTGATTTCTGTACACAACAGTTTTGTAATGGCCTAAAAGCTACCGGAATTTAAAACACACAGGAGGGAGAAAACAAAACAGAGAGGCAGAGGAAGTGGGAATTTTCCATCCTCTGGACGCGCAGTAAAACAGAACGGTATAACCTTATTTTTCCTTGCTAATACACCTCAACTCTGACCTTCCTGCAAACCAGGACCTCCTGGGTAATATGGTAATTTAATGTGAGTGCTTCTATGCTGATTTCTATGGAGTGGGCTGGCTCTGTGAAATACGACGTGGTTTACTTTTAAATAGAGCTCAGCTGAGGCCTCGGAGGGAGCTGGAAACAGGCTTCCAACGGAGAGAGATAAATGCCTAATTTACTGTCCCACTTAATCCAGCGCTTTTTCCTTAAGTCATTATCCCCCATCCCTCATGGCTGTGGCAGCACAGCCAGGAAAGGCATGTGCAGTGAGACCATGATGGGAGCACTTCTGTTTACAGTGGCCACAATTTATCACTCAAACAGCAGCAAAGCTGAGCCGGGAYGGGAAATATTAAAAATAAACAGGATAAAGCCTGGAAGTGCCTGTTCCAGGCAGAGGTACCTTCACCTGGAGAGCGCCACACACAACTGCAGCCGGGAAATCTGCTGCCCACAGCATCCTGTAATGTGGATTGTGGAGAAGGCGGCAAGAGGTGCAAGTTGAGCATCAAACACTTYCCCATCCTTTCCTTCTGCTTGTATTTTTAATATCCTGAGCAAGCAAAGCAACAGCCCTGACCCCACTGAGACACCTCCTAGCAGCTCCAGCAGCTGCTGCCGGAGCCAGGCCCACAGCTGGGGCTTCAGCAGCCTGAAATCTGAATCACAGAATCCCAGGATCCTTTATGTGGAAAAGCCCTCCCAGACCAGAGTCCAAGCTGTGCCTGATGCCCACCTTGTCCCCAGCCCAGAGCACTGAGTGCCACGTCCAGTCCTTCCTTGGACACCTGCAGGGATGGCGACTCCAAACCTCCCTGGGCAGCCCCTGCCAATGCCTGACCACCCTTTCCATGGAGAAATTCCTCCTGATGTCCAGCCTAACCTTCCCTGGCACAGCCTGAGGCCGTTCCCTCTCATCCTGTCCCTGTTCCCTGWKMSCAGAGCCCGAGCCCCCCTGGCTGCCCCCTCCTGTCAGGAGTTGTGCAGAGCCAGAAGGTCCCCCCTGATCCCCCTTTTGTCCCGGCTGAGCCCCTTTCCCAGCTCCCTCAGCTGCTCCTGGGGCTCCAGCCCCTTCCCCAGCTCYGTTCCCTTCCCTGGACATACTCCAGCCCCTCCAGGTCTCTCCTGCCACGAGSACACAGAACCAGACACAGTCTGGATTAAACCCCTGTGGCCATTTAGGCTTCACCACACATCTCCCTCTTTTCGCTGCACCTCACGCTTGGCACTGAACGGGAAGAGCGGCCGGAACAGGAGACCGCGTGTCCCAGCGTCTCAAGCGTGCACGTAAGTTCGAATAGTCTCAAATAAAATAAATTTGAAAAAGGAACTATAAGTTTGGATGGCCTCGGAGCAACAGTTACCGGGCTCTCACGTGGCCATTCCATCTGGGATTCATTGAGGACAGCGGCATTCCAGTGCAGCCCCTCCCGGCGGTCACTGCAGCACCGCCCGGCCCCGCAGACCGTCTGCCACCCGCACAACTCCATCCACATCCCACGAATTCCTTCGCTTGGCACATTCCAGCCGAGGGGAAAAAGCCCAGCTCCGTCACCAAACGGCTTCTCAAGGTGACAGGTTTGGAGGCACCGAGTGTTCGCACCCTGGGAAACGTCTGCAGGTGCCCGCAGGGAGGAGCTTCCCCTGGAGGAGCTCCCCAGGGTCACCTCCCCTGGATCTCTTCCCCGGGATCACCTCCCCGGGATCAACACCAGCCCTGCTCCGGAACGGCACAGCCTGAATATGCAAACGAGCCGTTAATTCCTTGCAAATTTCCCATTAACTATTACTCTTTATCAGTTCCAGTATCAGTGTCACGTGTGCGGTGCCGGGGCTACTTGTTGGAGCAGATGTTGCCAGAGAAGTGGCGTGTAAATATTTATGGGATGAAAGGAGAGACTTTGGAATGTGAAGATCCCTCCCGACGCTTCTTGCGCTGCCTCAGCCTGTCCTTCCCTGTGGGCTTGCTTTGGAGACAGACGAATGCTTGATATGTACATGTATAAACTGCCACTTGCAAATTCTGCTTCCCCAGCTCAAAATACCAAATATTTCACACATGCAGAGCTAGAACAGAAAATATTGTTTTCCAGAAAGAGCTTTGCTCTTTATTTTCTGCAAGTCTGGCATTTCATCCGCTTCCCTCCTGCGTTTTGCATGACGGAGAGTCTTGGCACCTTTCAGAATCAGGGCCAAATACTTGAGCTGGGAGAATGAAAAGTGAAGATTTCCGAGCGGATCTGTCACTTGGCAGCCCTGGCTGGAGTGTTTCAGATCACAAAATCCTAACACTTTAGGAATTATTCCTCCTGCCATCCGAGACAGGAATGCCAGCCTGTTGAGGGACATATCCACGCTCCTTGGATCCTGACACTCGTGGGGATGCAGCACTGGGGGCGCAGCTCTTCCCACCACACGCTCCCAACATCCCTGACCTAAACATGATTATCTTTTAATGTTCATTAGAAATTCATTCCGTGGCAATGTGACACCACTGTCAATGCAGCAGTGAGGGAGGTGAGTAAAGGAACACCAGATTCAGTGGGAATTACCCAASCCTTCGGAGCAGACATGGGACGTGACACAGGTTTTCTTCTGAGTTTGATGCAGATTACACCCTGGCTGGGCAGGGCCAGACTAAACTCTCGGAAATTAAAATAGAAGAGATTGAGGTTCTAGAGATTTGGGAGAAATTCCTACCTGTGAGRGTGGGGAGGCCCGGCACAGGCTGCCCAGAGAAGCTGTGGCTGGCCCTGGATCCCTGAAGTGTCCAAGGCCAGGTTGGAGCTTGGAGCAGCCTGGGATAGTGGAAGGTGTCCCTGCCCATGGCAGGGGGGTGGGATGGAATGGGCTTTAAGGTCCCTTCCATCCCAAACCATTCCAGGATTCTATGTGACAAACCACCACTGCTGTATGTGCAGGGAGGGACAAAAGTTTGRAAATAAGTTATATAACAACTGAGAAAAAAAATGTATCTGAGTAGTTTACTTTAGGCCCAGCAAACATTTCAGTTCCAAGAAAAGTGGAAATCACACCCAAGCATTTTATTTTAGCTCCTACTCGGTCTCACTTCTCCCTGGTTTTCACGGATTTGGAAAAAAGCCCCAAAACATTCACCCACTGACTTTGCTCATGGGGATAGTTGTGGTAGCTTTTTTCGAACACCAACTATCAAACAAACATCAAAGCCRTCTCTTTCCACTCCGTGAGTCCAGGTTTTTGTCCCTCCTTGGGTCACCCCACGCCTCGACAACGCCCAGCCCGCGCCGTCCCGCCCTCTGCCAGCAACAAGTGCAGATTCACTCCCACAGTTCGGTGATGCCAGAGCCCAACGAGGCCCAGAGCCCAAATGTATTTATCAGCTTCAATTATTGCCGTTTGCCGAGGCTTCTGGTGGCGGCGAGCGCCGAGGCGCTGCGTCACCGGGCGCGTTGTGAAATGATTAAATGAATAAATATCCGGCCAGGGGTATAAATGACCYATCCTGGGGGACAAGGGCCATTATTCACCCGGCATAATGCACCTCCAGGAACGCCACGGAATTAATCAGAGCCCTGCAAAGCCTGACATCTGGGCACAGATTAAAAGAATTGGGCTTGTTTATCCTAAAAAAGAGCACTTAGGGGAGGACACGATAACAATTTCCAACAGTGGCGACAGCTGGAGCAAAGACGGAAGGAAAAAYCAGGTTTTCGCTTTTATGGTGGATTTGGGGGGAAAAACGAAATTGCCGCTAGGGAGAGGCAGAGGAAAAAACCTGACAACGCGGGAGAGTTAAGCACTGGAATGAGTTTCCTGGGAATTTGTGAGAGTGGGGAGTGGGAGCAGGCAGGGCTGGGCAAGGTGAGCCATGCCAGAGCGTGGCCCCACCACATCCCTGGTGCTTTTCCAGGGCTGGGCAAGGTGAGCCGTGCCGGATCGTGGCCCCACCACGTCCCTGGTGCTTTTCCAGCCGTGTTTTCCAGGGCTGGGCAAGGTGAGTCGTGCCGGATCGTGGCCCCACCACGTCCCTGGTGCTTTTCCAGCCGTGTTTTCCAGGGCTGGGCAAGGTGAGCCGTGCAGGAGCGCGGCCCCACCACATCYCTGGTGCTTTTCCAGCCGTGTTTTCCTGCGAGCCACGCTAAAGCTCACTCCATTGGAGAGGAGTAGAATGTCTTGCTAATTGAATGTCAAAGCAATTAAAGTGGGTATAGACTTCTCTCAACATTATCTTGACTTGATAAAATAAAGTTGTTTTGACAACGCTCACTGACAATCCCTGATTTCCAACCGCAGCGATTTTTCTCCAGGCAAGACACGGAAAGCGCTGAGGCTTTGGAGTGGATTTTCCCAAGATGTGCAGAGCCATTATTTTCAGARTAAGCCTGTTAGACAGAACTAATGGGCCATTTTCGAGGGGCTGCCGTGATCACAGCCACCTGTACCTGGTTCCCCTCCCACCTCCCCACAAACTGCACACAAAACGCTCCTGATGCTCTTTAACAGCTTTGCCTTCCACAAAACATTCCTGATGCTCCTTAACAGCTTTGCCTTCCAGGCACCCTCCAGCTCAAGGTCCAGCCCACAGGATGGTCCCTACACAGCCCTTCACACTGGGGTTCGGATCTCTCCTCGGTTGTTCATGTTTCACAGTCGCTGGTATTTTAACCAATATGCGTAGACACACACAAAAACTAAATTAATAAATGTCATTTTGTCACTATTTCTTACATTTTTTCCCTTCCCATCATCTCCTCTTCAGAGCCATTCCGACACTGCCACTCACCCAGGAGCTGTGGCTCATGGTTTGAAAGTGAGCTCAGGGAAGCTGGACCCACTCAGGGAAAAATCCCAGCAATGCAATGCAAAAAAAAAGAGAATAAACTTGTGTTCAAATTACTCATTCACATCCAGGAAAATGGGGAATTTCTTGCAGGCCCTGCTTCAGCTCAGCTTCATTCCCACTGAAATCAGTGACCGGGAATAGCTACACAAGCCTCGAGCAGAGCTTATCTCCAGCAATATTCCCCCAACAATGGGACTGTTTGATGGGCAGGGAATTCCTGAGCCACTGGACCTTTGTACCAGCCCTCATCTCATCAACAAACGTGCTCAGCTGCCCTTTGAACCCCTGGAAACTCTTACTTCCAAGGGGGTACAGCTTGGAATCGCAGAATCACAGAATCCTTTGGGTTGGAAAATGCCCCTAAACCCCTTGAATCCAACCCCAGCACTGCCAAGGCCACGACAAACCCGTGTCCCCRAGTGCCACATCCACACAGCTTTGAACCCCCTCCAGGGATGGGGACTCCACCCCTGCCCCGGGCAGTGCCAGGGCTGGACAGCCCTTTCCATGAAGGAATTTTTCCTAATATCCAATCTAAACCTTCCTGCGTGGTTGTGTTCTCTGTCCCTTTCCCGTGGTTGTGTTCTCTTCCCTTTTCCAGTCGCTAACACAGCCTCCCCGCTGCTGCTGCCTCAGGCTCTGCTGCAAGAACTCCAAGATATCCTTAAACCCCTCCCAGAGTGACAGCACTGAACTTCAGTTGTCCCATCTCCTCCCCTTCTAGATCCAGGTTTCCCTAAGAGCCAAAGGAATGCCCACACAGGTTCCTGCACCCTTCTGCCAGTGCTCAGGGAGAGCTGCCCACCTTCCTGGGGGCAGAGTTTGGTCTTCCAGCACAATCTGGGATAATGGGAGGTGTCCCTGCCCAGGGCAGAGGGGGGGACTGGATAGGCTTCCAACCCAAAGCATCCTGGGATTCTGTGACATCCAACACAGTGCCTTGGACAAAATCCATCTCTCTGGCTTCACCTGCAGCAAGGAATTCTCTCTGTTCCCAGGTACCTCGCATTTCCTTCCCATTTCCTCTGCTGGGGAGGGATTTTCAACGCATCCTGTAAACAAAAGCTTTTATAATCTCAAAACTTTTTTTCCCAAAGACAGAAACACAAAATTGAAAATGTAAGGAAAAGGCTTTTCTAATGGGCACCAATTTGTCTGACACAAGCTGCAGAAGTGTTTGGTAAGTTACTTAGGAAGAGTAATCGGGCAGTTGTGTTAAGTAGGGGCATTTATGAATTCCGTGAGCAATCTTTGACCTTTGCAAATTCTATTTCCAGAGCTCTGGGCTCGCACCTTTCCCCAGCATGGCCTGGGCTGGAGGAAAAATAAATGCTTTTATTTATTGTCATGTTCTTTGCTGTCATTTGCATAAGTGCTCTGTTAGAGGCAGCTCTCTCCTCTGCAACACCTGCACTCAGCCGGCTCCGTGGCCAGCTCAGCACTGCCCAGGGAAGCTGTGGCTGCTCCATCCCTGGAAGTGTCCAAGGCCAGGCTGGATGGGGTTTGGAGCACCCTGGGATAGTGAAAGGTGTCCCTGTCCATGGCAGGGGTGGGGCTCGATGAGCTTTAAGGTCCTTTTCAACACAAGCCAGTCTGGGATTGCCAAGGAAACTCATCCAAGGCTTTATTGCGTCCCTGCCATGCTCTTCCTCCTGCTTCCATCACAACCCAACCGTGGGATGCAGGGGTAGGATCCTGCACCCCGGTGTGACAGTGCCACTGTGTGTCACCAGAGACACCAGGGCCACTTGTTCAGCTGGAAAACACAGAGAACATTGCCAGGATATGGAGCTGAGGGGAGGAAACGGGAGAGTAGGGAAAGGAGAACAGGGAACCATCCGGAGAGACTCAGCTCTGCCATGGCTGTGGTGCTCTGGGGACTGGGAATGTCACCGGTGCCACTCACACAGCCCTGAACGTCTGACAAAGGCTGACTGCATTTGCAAAAAACTACTTAAAACCCCAATATTTTATACTTTTAAAAGTGTGAGACCATACACGGTCACTCAGGCTTTCTGCTTCTGTGCCTTGGATCAGGTATTGCTAAATACAACACAGTTAAAAAAAAAAAAAAAAAACAACACAAGGAAAAAAAACCAACCAAACAAAAAAAATCCCCATAAATCAAACCCACAGAAAGCCCCAGGCAAAGTGTAACTTSCACCACCTTACAAACAAAACCAAAACCAGGGAAGGGTGTCTCAGTTCCTCTCTCTGATATGAGCAAAGACAACACCAACCATGAGAGAAACCCAAGATTTTAGACCCCACTGCTGCATGAACTGAATTACTGCTGCTCCACGGCAATAATGCTCACTCCTTACAGATGTGAGCCCAGGGATGGGAGAAGCAGGCAGAGAGAAGGGCGAGCAGCAAACAAGGGGTTGCTGTGCCCAGCCCAGCCCAGGCTCCCRGCACCCTCTGCCTCGCCCAGTTTGCACCAGTTTCTGCTGCTTTTCCCCCTTTCCCCTCTCCCCTGGGCCCCTGTGTCCCTGTGGTCCTTGCCAGMAGTGGGTGAGCTGCTGCTGGAGCCTGAGGCTGCCAACGCCACTCAGCCTCGGGATGTGCTGTCGGTGTATCTGGAACAACCCCTCCATGTCTTCCCTGAGCGTTCACATCAACACTCCGAGGAGTTCTGTGGTGTGGGGGCTTGGTGGGTCTGTCTGGCAAAATGTAAAGCTAACAACTCTAAGGCAAGTTATATTAAAAATAACTAAAAAATTAAAAATAGCACCCAAGATGCAATTTTTGTCCTGATTGTGTTTTCCCGGGAATGTCTATTTTTCATTTAACAGCACTCCAAAATGGCTTTGGTGAGGAATTGTGCCAGGTGTCCATGACCATGGAAGGGGTTGGAACGAGATGATCTTTAATGTTCCCTCCAACCCAGACCACTCTGTGTTTCCATGATGACCACGGACACCCCAAACCGAGACCATTCCTGGCTCCATCCACGRCTGTGCCACACCTGAGATCTTGGCCGTTCACCCTCTCTCTGTTCTAAAGTGTGAGTATTCCCAAATTTTGGGGTGTTTTACACCCTCCCCTTGCCCAGGCTGTGCACCAGGCTCCGGGAGATCCAAGTCCATCCATGTTTTCTGCCTCCACCCCGAGCCAGGCAGTCGCTGTCCGGGCGCAGATCCTGCTCCGGCAAATCCAGAGCGGCTCCGCGGATATTAAAGGTGTTGGTCTGGACTTAGACCAGAGCAAACGAGAGCACAGCCTGACCTTTTCTCTCCTTCCTCTCACACCTCCTAATGGTTTTTTTAATAGAAAAGATAAAATATTTGTAAAACCAAGGAAATCCCTCAAATACCATGTAAATTCCCCTTCTAATTTTCCCAGATTCATTTTGAGACTCCTAAAAAAAAAAAAAAAACCCACAAAGAGAAACTTCCAACACTTTCCCCTTGGCCTCTACTTTTCTGTGGCCTTCCCAAAATGCCCTGCTCAGGGGGCTGGAATGGGGATCCTGCTTTGGAATCACCTTGGAGTCTCAGCCAGGCCCTTCCCCTCCCGCCCAAGCATTTCCTGCGGGCAGCTCATGGATTCCTTGCAGTTACAGCTTCCCAGGACATTCAGGAGAGGAAAAGACACTGTATTTTTCTATTTACCCTGTCCCTAGGTCCGTTTTTAACTCAATCCTTCCCCAAAGCTCCCAAGGTTTTCTGCTTGGCATTTGGTTATGCATCTCCTTAGAAGAGCACTAAGTGGATTAATATTTCAGATTCATTGTGTCATTGAAAGTTATTAACAAGCCCAGCTCCTCTGCCATGAGTGAAAGCTAATGATAAAAAATACYCCCATTCTCTGCCTCGAACAAAGTCCTTCTGCTGGAATCAGAAAGTCCCACTTTCATTTGTGCCATTTTTTTAAGGCCAGTAATCACAGAGAGGCATTTCTGACGTTTGAGTCATCAGCAGCACAAATAAAGCTTTCACAAATCGCACTGATTCCTCATCCAGGCTTCCCCACAGAGAAAAAAAACCCACGAATTAGCACAGTGTCATGGATCCGAAGGCGAACGCTGGGATGGAGCATTTTGGGGAATGAAAGRAATCGTGGAAAACGAAGCAGATCACCTGACACAGACGGGAGAGTGACATGGAGCCACGATCCTGCAGCAGCTCCAGGCACTCCTGGGATTCTGCTGGAGCAGAATAAACCTCCTCCATTCACAGACTGCTGGCTTTTCCACGATAAAACCCCTGGGAAAAGCCACTCCGGGGCAGGGTGCTGCAAACTTTCTCCTTCCAGAGCCTGAGGGAGAACTCTCCACATCCTGCAGTGGCAAAGAAGAAATTGGAGTCCTGCCTCCTCTTCTGCACTAGAAATGGAGCAGAAAATGAAGTTTTGATTCCTGGGCTGAGGGTGGAAGTGGCCGCTGGACTCACCTTGTCCAGCTCCCTGCTCACACAGGCTCACCCAGAGCTCACTGCCCACCACTGGGTCTGGCTGGCTTTGGAGGATCTCCAAGGTGGGAGACTCCCTGACCTTCCTGGGCAGCTTGTGCCAATGCTCACTCACCCTCACAGTGAAAATTCTCATAAAATCAGGGAATTCCAGTTGGAAAAGCCCTCTAAGGCCGTGAGTGCAACTGTTAACCCAGCATTGCCCAGCCCAGCACTCACCCATGTCCTCCCCTCATCATCTTCCTGCCCCTTTGCTGGACACTCTTGCACTGGGCAGCCCAGAGCTGGGCCCAGCACTGCAGGCACAGCCCCAGCAGTGCCAGGAGGAGGGGAAGGATCCCTTTCCTTGACCTGCTCCTCGTTACTCATCCCAGAACCCTTCCATGCTCTCCACAGCAACGGCACATCCACAGCTCCTGGTTCCTGTGGTGTCCACCAGGACCCAGCGCTTGTTCCTGACTAGTTCCTTGCTCCCAGCACCACATTTCCCCCCTCAGGCGCAGCTCCAGCCCCTCCCAGATGCTCCCCAGCAATCCCGGGGGCTCCAGAGCCGTCGGCTCCATCCCCGCACGGGAGTCCCTTCTCCCAGACCCCGCAAGCAAAACCCGAATTAAACGGAGTGTGACGAAGCCCATCACTCTCCTGTCCCCTGGCACCGAGCAGGGCTCTCCCGCCTGGGCAGGCTGAGCTCCCTCAGTTTAATCAGAGCCCACGGGATCATTGATCCACAATCCCCCCCTCCGGCGTTTTTGCTGATGCTGCGGCTTCACGACTGATCCGGATTTTCCTTAGGAATGCATTCGGACATTCAGCACAGCATGGCCCTGACTGAGCTCGCACTGCTTGGTCACTGCTCAGCCGTGGCTCCCAGCCCTGGCACAGCACCCATGGCTCATCCCCCTCTGGAAACTCCAGCTTAGCAGCAAGGCTGGCTCAGCAAGGACAAGCTCTGCAGGAGGGACAGGACACAGGGAATGGCTTCCCACTGCCAGAGGGCAGGGTTGGGTGGGATATTGGGAAGGAATTCCTGGCTGGGAGGGTGGGCAGGCCCTGGCACAGGTTGCCCAGAGAAGCTGTGACYGCCCTGGGATCCCTGGAAGTGTCCAACACCAGGCTGGATGGGGCTTGGAACAGCCTGGGATAATGGAAGGTGTCCCTGCCCATGGCAGGYGGTGGGAAATGGGATGGGCTTTAAGGTCCCTCCCAACCCAAATCATTCCTTGATTCCATGATCATAAACTACTTCCAGCACCTCAGTACAGCATTTTTTTTTAGTTCATTGTCTGATCCATAAAACTCTTCATTCTCATTGTAATAATGATCCTAAAGTTTCAGCTTTCCGGTTCCCCTTGCCCCGGGCAGCAGTGAAACCCCTCGGGTGTCCCTGTGCTCTGACATAAATCACACGTGAGCAAACCCCACCAGAGATGGGATTGTTGAATCTTTTATGGAGAACACACTGCGTATTTTTTCAACACTTCCTTATTTTTACCTCCTCTTAAAAGACCGTTTCTAGTCAGGATTCTAGGGCAGAGAAYGGGTTTTATTAAATATTAAATTTTCTACGGTGTATGTAATTGGGAGTTTGTCAGATTCAAGTCTCAGTAAGTTACGAGCTCAAAATTTGTGGGCTGGGATAGTTCCWTGTTTTATTGGATCTCCACTGGGTTCTGCATCCATCATGGACCTTCTTCTGGCCCAGCAGTAACAATCAAGGGGAATTTACGACAACAGCCCCTGTGACAGGTACACACAGAAGCTGAAAACCTCTATTTACTGCACTCACACCTGCCCAGCACGAGCTCCACGCAGCCACGCGTTGGGACTCTGGGAAGCAGCCATGGAGAGTGCCCGTGCCGTCATCCCGGGAACTAGGAACTGGTTTTGCTGCCGTCAGGGTGAATCCTCAGGAGACAAAACCAGCCCCAGGGGTGCTGCTGCAGGGCCAGTGGGGCAAGGCCAGCCCTCTGACCCACGAACAAACCCTGCTCTGGAACGGGGCTTTGGAACAGGAAATTCCCGGTTCCAGGTCTGCACTCCCATTTCAGAGTGGTTTGCCAGAGGGGGAGGAAACAAGATTTTCATGTCCTCAGAAGTGAAACCTCTTCCCTAACGCCCYGCCAGGTCACCTGCAAAATGTCAGTTCCTTGGGAATTATTGTTGCAAAGGAGGAACTCGAGCTCCTTTCCTTGCATTTCATGCCCCAGCCAGCCTGGAACCCCRGGCAGCCGAGTTCCCTCTTTGTTTACGGCCTCGAGGAGGCAGGAGCACGGAAAGGTCTCCCTGTTCCTCACAAACCCGAGCAGCCRGAGGCAGCAATCCACAAACGCACGGGAGGGAAGGAATTCCTCACTGTGACTCCGAGGGGGCGGCCTGGGAGGCTCGGGGGTGCCTCAGCCCCTCCAGACAGGCAATGGGCAGCTCCAGCGCTCCGGGATCCTGGAGAGGGGCCGTGGGAACGCTCCTGTTTGTCAYTGGGATGGGCTCTGCTGCTGCTGAGCTCGGATCCGTGGGCACGGGGAACCACAGGGAACGACCCCACAGCTCCAACCCTCGGTGTTAAACACAGGGCACTCCTGCTTATTGAGCTTATTCCTGGCTGTGTTATGGAACTTATTCCTGGSTGTGCTCGGTGCAACTCCAGGAAGGTAAGCTCAGGCTGAGGTTCTCTTCCTCCCAATGTCACAGTGGCAGGAGCAGGGAATCAGCTCCRGCAGCCGAGTGCAGTAGGAGCAAAGCAGCCTCTGTCCGGGAGGAAAACCCAGAGAGAATCTTCAGAAGAGGATCCAAATAAATTCCCTTGGATTTCCTTCACCTTCGGCAATGCAAAATGGTGATAGCCAAAGTCAGCCGTGATTRATTTTATTCTTTTTTTTAATTCTAGAGCTGCTTTTTCCACGGGAGGAGAATTAAATAAGCCATTAAATCTAAAATTTTTTAAAGTTTACTGTAAAATTATGAAATGAGAAAAGAGATTGCTTCCAGAAGGAGAGGGCTTAATCAGGAGATTTTCCAGGCAGATTCCAGGGGTTTTTCCAGCCCTGCATCCACCTTCTGTGCACCTCCTCCCCTCCCTGACCTCAACAGGGCCCCCAAAACTGGAGTTAAAAGCCAGAGCTCCACAACTACACAGTGGTGCAGCCCCACCAGGGCGGGGAATTTTTACAAACCACGCAGTGAAGGAACACATAAAATTGGGGAAAAAATGCTAAGTTTAAAAATTTTAATTATTTTAAATTGTAATTAATTTAATGAAAAAAATAATTTTTAATAATGGTGCAGTTGTGTTTATCCTGATTCACTCAGTACTTTTGAATTCGAAGCGTGATTACAAAAGATATGGAATGTTAGCAATATGAGAAGCAGATTGATTAATAAATTCCTATTGAGGAATGGAGAAGAAATGCCTGCTTTCAGCACTTTGAATGCCTGCTGTCCCCTCAACCAGCTCTTCCCATAGGCTGTGTGGGAACATCCAGCTATTTATAGCTGAGCACAACGAGGGGGGAAAAACCCCAAACCACCGAGAAGCAATAAAGTGTGCACACACCTCATTCCCAAACCCTCAGCAGCACYTCCAGCTCGGAAGCTCCAACCAATTCACCACCACCAAGCCCTGCTCCAGGCAGAGGGAGGTGGGATCGCTCCTCAGACACACGAGGAGAGCCTGGAATCGCAGCCCGGCCGCTCCCGGCTCCCTTCCCAGCTCCGCGCTTTTCCCACCTGCTCCGGGGACGTGGGCAGGGAAGGGCCGTGGCCCCCCGGAGCCGAGGGRGGCCGAGCAGCACCCGGGGCACGGCGCTCCCACCGAGCCTCTCGCTGCCCCCGAGCGTGTGGCAGGCGGCGAAAAAACCTCGTAATTACCAGAATTTCAGTTTCATTAACTGGTACAGCCGGGAAAACAATTTAAGTATCTGAATGTCATTTTTCAAAGGAAAATAAACTGTAAACATTTGARTAACATCACAGCAGGGATAATATACCTAAGGAAACCTATTGAAATATGCTGGAGAATTCCTCCTCTTTTATCACATTAAAACCGCAATTGACTGTAAACCTACCACTCTCCGCCGAGACTTTAATTGTAAAGATTCCTGTTACACATCATATTAGAATTTAGTTAAAATTGTAGAACACATTATTTCCAATCAGACAGCCAACCATCACTCACAAAGATTTTTAAAAAGGTGATTAATAATTCATCTCAGATAAGGAAAAGATCTATATTTATACCATCTTCTCAGCCACCATAAACTACCTGACAATTGTTCAGTAATGATGCCCAGTAAATTCTTTAAAATGGTAATTTGTCATTCTGTCACTTCATTTGTGACCTAAAATTCCTCACTTGAGGCATCATCAAATAAATTAATCACTTTCCAGGATCCATTTCTCTGTTCTGCACGTTATTATGCCCAGGCTCTCTTGTGTTTCTCTTCATTTACATATATTTAATGGCTCAGCAGTGGTTCACTATGGCACATAACGCACACATCTCATTACAGGTGAAATATTCTAACTGCCACTATCACTGGGAAAGAAAATAACTCTCCCAATTTAATTTTCCTGATGTAACAAAACCATGATTCTTCACTATGAAATGTTGATGCCATCCATCAGTCACAATCAATAAAATCATCRTGGAAGTACGCCTTCTCCAGCAGCACCCCCTCAGCCCGGGATTATTTGAGGGAGGTAATTAAACCCATAATATGTAATGAATGTAAATGAAGAAAAAAACCCCGTGTTCTCCCTCTAACTACGCTTATTTTACTGCTTTGATTTAAAGTATTTTTACATCTCCCGATCTCTGAAATACACAAAGCCCTGAAGGAAAGGCATCACAAGTACAGTAAGCATCAATCAATACATATAATGACTAATTAAAAAGGAACATATTTTAACATTAAAAAACCACCAAATGCTGTTATTTATCGATTTTTCAYTTAAAATGATGCATTCCCCCTGGACTAATATATTTGCTGTCTCTCTGAAATATAGATTGCAAGACACTAATTTTAGATACTGTTGCTTTGCTAAGAAAAAAAAAAAAACAACACCCCAAAGTGATTTTGTGGATCCCTCATCCCCCACAACCCTTTAAAAAGCACAGATTCATAGACATGCAAACTATCCTTGTGCTGGAGAAATCCTTAATAATTCCAGTCTCATCTATGTGCCTGTGCTCATATAAGTCAAGAATGAAAACAGGCTCTTAGAAATGATAACTTGGAAAGAAGTCCACGAAAAAAATGGGTTTAGAGCAATGTTTTGCCATAAAGAGTGAAAAGGCATCATCTGCCTTGTAAATGCTCACGCAATTTGGGTTTTATTYAAAAAGCACAATGAAAAATGTTCTTCTTGTGGCGGGGAAATCCGAAAGGCACCAAAAGTCCAACTGGCCACTCCGTCCCTGGAGCACACAGCGGGTGTGGGGCATCCTCCACAAGGATTTCCCTGGGAATGAGAAATGATCCCTCCCTTCTGCTCAAAATAATTCACTTCGGGTATGATTTCAACACCACACACACACAGGGGATTGGATCCCTCACACTGAGCACCAGGAAAAAGGGGAATGATGGGGAATGGGGCTGGTGTGACCTGGCTGGGCGACAACAAACTGCCCATGGCACCTGCCTCTGCCACGTGGCTGAACGGGACACTGCTATTTTACAGAAATACCTATTTTCAAACCCTCAGCCCCTTTCCCCACCCCAGAGATGGGGRATGTTGTGCAGTTCCAGCTCCAAAGTGCTCCCGAGCTCCAAGGGCAGGGAAGGGAAGCAGCAGTTCCCCTTTGGGAAATCCTCCATGGGGAAGCCATCCCTGCACAGCTCTTTGGGTCGGCATGGAACAGGTGAAACCTCTGGGGAGTGAAGTTTAGAGTAAAGTTCAGATAAAAACTGGGACAAGGACGCACAACAGAAAAGAATTGTTTTTAGTAACTCTTAATCCTCAGCTGTGCACAAAACTTCTGCATTTCATAAAAGAACAGCAGGCACAGGGGTCTGGAGGTTTATAATTCCTTTTTTTTTTTCAAAGGCTATTTTCCATGGGGAGGGTGTGTCCAGAGAGCTGAGCTACCCACCCGAAAGGGGCCAGGGGCACCGCAGCCAGAGCAGCACGGAGCACTGGAGCAGGGAATGGAGGATCCTTACAGAGGCAGCAGGGCACGGAATAGCTGCAGCCTGAAACACTCAGGGCCTCAAACCACTACYGAGAGAGCATTTCCATTTGTTCTGTTAACTTCCCCTCCGTGGAGCCCGGCGGAGGAGCCCGGCCGGGGGGCACCGGTGCCACCGCTTCTCCCTCCGCACCCCATCCCAAGGGAATGGGAATCCCAGAACCCCAGACTGCCCTGGCTTGGGGGGGAAGGCTATAAACCTCCTCGTTCCACGCTCCCGGCAAGGGCAGGGACGGCAATGAGTGCCGCGGGTGCCCGGAGCACCCTTCCCTCGGGCCGCGCCGGGGAGGGATGGGGCGAGGGGAGGGAGGGAGGTGTCGCCGTGACTGATGCGCCCKGCAGCTCCCTGCGCTTCAGCGTTTTTCCTGCCGGCGTGTCCGGGAAATGTATGAGCCCGGCACCACCTCTGCTGCGGCACGGCGAGAGGGGAGGGACCCCCGACAGGCACTGAACCCCGCCGGAGTGTCCAGGTAGACAAATAAATAAATCAATCAATGAATACACCCTCAGCGTCCATCCCTCGGCACTGTTCGGACAGAGGAGCAGCAGAGCGCCTTGTTCCCATTAACCCCTCGCTGCCGGGACGGGGAGCAGAGCGCTCCAGGGGCTCACTGCCGGGGAAAGGGAATTCCTCCGGGAGTGGGTGTCCCGCAGCCGCAGCTCCCGCGGGCCCGGCGTTGTTCCAGGTGTACCCACGCACAAACCCGGGTSCCCAGCCCTTCCCCAGCTGCTTTCCAGAGGTGGTGGAGCTCCGGGCGAGGTGCAGCACGCTCCTGTAGGGCCTGGCACGGAGGTCACACGGCCGGGTTTGCAGGGTGTGTTTGGTACCCAGAGAGAGCAGAGGKGACCCAGGGCTGAGCTCAGGGCACAGACTGCTCCAGCAGAGCTTTGGTAYCCAGAGAGAGSAGAGGTGACCCAGGGCTGAGCTCAGGGCACAGACTGCTCCAGCAGAGCTGCCCGTGCCAGGGCCGTGCTGGCTCGATCCAGGGATCTCCTACAGACCAGGAGGAATGATCTCCACACGCCCCACACAACTCAGATGCTCCAAGACCAGACTAAAAGCCCTGAAGCAGGTAAGGATTTCCTGTGTGGTTTCTCTRTACATGGAATCACAGAAGGGTTTGGGTTGGAARGGAGCTGAAAGCCCATCCCATCCCACCCCTGCCATGGGCAGGGACACCTCCCACTAYCCCATGTCCATCCTGGCCTTGGACACTTCCAGGSATCCAGCCACAGCTTCTCTGGGCAACCTGTGCCAGGGCCTCCCCACCCTCACAGCCAGGAATTTCTTCCCAAGATCCCATCTTACCCTGCCCTCTGGCAGTGGGAAGCCATTCCCTGAGTTTTTTTCCTATTCTCCCATAACTGCTGCTCTGTGAGGCCCGTGAGAAACAACAGAACCAGCAGGTTCTCCTCACAGCCAGGATAAACTTGCACATAACATCTTGTGAGAGGACCATGATTCACTTTTACTGCTCACCGAGGTGGCTTTGTGGGTTTGTGGTGAATATTGATGTTTATGCACGAGAAGCCTGTTACCTGCAATATTTGTGCTCCTTAAACTCCTTAATACCTGCTTAGATCCCTGACAGATGCCAGAGTGCACATCGGGGTGACGATGTTGTGCTACAGGACCAGCACTCAGCTCAGCCTGGCAGCTCTGCTCTCATGATGTGAATGAGTTTGATACCAATTAGAASAGTTTTAATATCGTTTCCCATTTCTCTACAAACCCCCTTGGAATTACACCAGCTTCCCACTTACAATTTTAATTCTGATAATTTTATATTTATTTTTTATGAGCATCTGCCTGATGAGAACGTCAAACGTGCTRGGGGCAAAAAGCAACCTGACACAAGAGAACAAAACCGCTGAGGGTGTGAAGTTCCCTGGGCCAACCTCAGTGATCCTGGGATGCTGAGACCGARCCCCCCCAGCTGCTCTGAGCTGTGGCCCCCATGGTCACCCAGGAGCTGCCACACCGTGATCCCACCAGCCCACAGCTCCTGCCCCTCCACAGCAGGCCACAGCCACAACAAATAATTCTGACATGTTTGTGCCAAACCTTGCTGGTGTTTATGGGTAAAGCCTTCCCAGCCAGGAACGCCCCAACTCCTGCTGCTGCTCCCTGAGGGTTTTCAGTAAATCACAGCACCACAGACCTTTCCTGCAGTGGGGGCAGCGGGTGCTGCCCTGCAGGGCCCTCGCAGGGGCAGAGCTGGGAGTCAGCAGTGACAGAAACACYGGGATTGGTGCTGCTCTCAGCCTGCTCTGAAAACAAACCCCCCAGAAGAGCCCAAAGCTGGGTTGAGACCCTGTGGGTGATGCCCTGGACTCCCCCAGTTCCCTGCTGTGACACCCAGAGCAGAGCCCAGGAGCACAGTCCCTGCATCCCCCAGCCCACGAGGAGCTGGGACCCTGGCAGGGCTGGCAGCATCCCCAGCCCATCGATCTGCGTGTGCAGCAGCAGAGCTGACTGGTACATCTGTTCTGGGAGAAAACATACATTCTGCCTCTAGTACAATCACTGTAATTAAAAATTAACATGCATTAATTGTTGGAGCTGATGTAAACAGCTGATGTTCCACTTAGCCCTGTCTTCTGTACATATCATTAGGCAAAGCCAAATATTGTTAAGTAAACAGGCAACACTTACAAGAAGAAATAGAAAACTAATTCCAACTAAATAAATTGACAACACCGTGCAAGTCATATTAAGAGAGTTGAGATAATTATTAGGCTACTGGACTAACAGAGAAAATCATAGAAGACATATTTAATTGTTTGAATCTCATCTCGCTAAATGTATTTAGGCACAGTGTGAAACACAATTTAACCGGAATGAGGAGGCAGCTTTTTCCCGGGAGCGGGATGTGCGATATACWGTGGGAATAAAAATATAAGTTGGAGTTTGATACGCAGGTAAAACAAATAACTTCCGAAACGCGGCAATTTCTGCCAACTGCTTCGGCGGCCGCCGGTCTCGGGAGAGATCCAGGCTGGTTATGCAACGCAAAAGGTTTTTTCTTCCTCAGATCCATCTGCAAAACCCGCGGCAGCGCCGGTGGGAGCCGCGCGCAGACACCGGGAGCGGAGCGCACTCCCGAGGAGTTCCTGCCCACTTTTCCTCGCTGTTATTTAAATGTCAGCGCGGAGCCGTTTCCCCGGTTCGCGCACCGGGAGCGGCCAACGAAGCCCCGGCGGAGCGCTCGGGGCTGCCCCCGCGCTGCGGGCTCGGCCGCGGGGCCCGAGCTGCTCTGCCCGGGGCTGCCGGAGCTGCTCTGCCCGGGGCTGCCAGCTGCGCTGCCCCCAGGCTGCTCCCGCTCGGGATGGGTGCCCCCGCTGCCAGCCCCGGCCCCGCTCTGCGCCACAGCCCAGCCCGAGGGCACCGCCGGGGAAGGGAAGGGCAGGGAACGCTGCAGACGGAGCAGCAGCACCCACACCGCAGCACCCAGCACCCCAGGGATGTCTGTGCCACCTATGAGGTGAAACCTCATGCAGAGACCCCCCCCAGCGGGGCTGGCTCTGGGCACACGGACACCAAACATTCCTGCTCTGTGGAGGGACAATCCCTGGGAGTGGCCACAAAGCGCACAGGAACCCAGGAACCACCCCACAGCCCAGCAGTGACACCCCGAGTTCGGGGGCTCCGGAGCAAGGGCTCACTGCCAGGTGGCTGCTGCCACTCGACTGAGCCACGAGTGAGTGGAATCCTGGCTTGGTGTGAAAGACAAAAATTTGCTTGTTTGTTTACAAAAACCARCTTTGAGTGAACATACCATGAACGGGTCTTTTTCTTGTAATGGACAAGATAAACTGTGTTGGATGGTTGATTCACTCCAACATCATCTCTGCACAATCCCTGTCATAGGTTTTTCTCTGCCACGTCCATGAGCTCAGTGCTGGGCTGAGACTCCCATCAATCCGACTCCTACCTCATCCCCAACTTCCACATCCAYGAGGCTCGAGCTGTGCTGCTTTGGATACTTCCAAACCCCACAGTCATGCTCCTGTTCTGTTTGGGGTTTGGGGATTTTTTTTTTTGCCAGGAGTTATGTGAAATGTAAAAGCACAGCCAGACAGTTGCAGGCYCCTGGATCTCCTTCAGCTGCCCAAAGAGCCCATTTGGCTACACAACACCAACCAAGTGGTGCCATCAGATCACACCACGTCCACTCCCCCACAGCCTCACCCGGAGAGGACRGAGGAAATCACAGAATATCCTACATTGGAAAGGACCCACAGGGATCATCGACAAGAGGTTTGGAAGGAAGGCCTTGCCCCTTACAGTGCCAGGAATGCCAGAATTATGGACTCAAACCCACCCACAGCAGCAGAAGCCACACAGCTGGTGTCACCCATGTGCTTTTAGGGATATTAAAGGAATAGGTGGAGAATTCTGTAAGAGTTTAGGAATGAACTACATGGAAAGCACATGGGGGAAACACGCCTTAGGGACAGTGTCCCTGCAACTGGTTTTGATATTCCTGAAAGCCCTTGAGGCAAAACTATGGGCTGAATCTCCCATTATCAATCCATGGCCACAAACAGCATCAACTGGACAAAGCTGGACATTCTTTGTGTGAGCAGCACCGTTAAAACAGAGGATTCAGAACTTTCAACGCTGTATTTCAGGGTTTTTTGGCCGGTTTACATCTGAGTTAATCCTGGTGGAACCTTTCAGTGCCTGAGGAGCTCCCAGYTGCAGACATTCAGCTTTCCACCAAACCCCCCATGTCTGCCACTTTTCCAGGCCCACCACACCTCGCAGCCGAAGTTCCCTGCCCTGCAAGGTTCACAGCACTGCTCAGCTGCTTCATAACAATATCAGGCTCATGATGAACCAAATGAGTTCTGATTTGTGCTATTTAATGTCCTAATGGCTTGACTAGTTAGGTAGATAATTACACAGTATGATTTATCCAACCCATTTATAAATATTTATAATAATGGATAGATTAACCTTTGGGATTTCTATCCCGCAGTCCCTCGGTGAAGGGGGATCTCTCCACGGCAGCGGCGATGCCGGAGCCTGCGAGCGAGCACCGGGATGGGGATTGATCCATGGGGACAYCGGGATGGGGATGGGGCCGCGGGGACAGCGGCCAGCACCGAGGGTCCTGCTCATCCCCCGCTGACAGCCCCACGCTGTCAGCTCCTCCTCCCCTCCAGGAGCTCTGTGGGAGAGAAGTGCATCCCCAATTTTACGTCCCGGTTTTATTTAATCGGGAAAACAAAACCCACGAGAGACCCGGCTCCTGCTGCCGAGGGATACGGGAACGGCCCGTGCCACGGGACAGCCCAGCCGCGCTCCCAGCCCCCCAGAAACCTCCTCAAGCGGCTTCCCCCGGCAGCGTGTCCGAGTCCCCCCCGCCAGGGGCCAGCCCGAGCGTGGGGGAGGCGCACGGCCGTGAGTGACCACCGGGCGCGGCGGCTGACCCCGAGTCGCAGCGGCACAAGGGACACTTTGTGGGCACCGCCAGCGGCCCTGGGCGGCCGGGCCGGGCCGGGCCCGCCCCCGCGCTGCCCGCGGGGACAAAGGCACCGTGTGTGCCCCGCCGGAGGCAGGAACCGGCTCCTCCTCCCGAAACATCAGCGCCTGATCCAGCACTTTGTGCGACGGAACGGCTCCTCAGGGGCATCAAAGTGCGCTAGACACACACCAGAGACAAACCAGGAGCGAAATTCCGTGGGCATTGCCTGTCTGGATACGACCCCAGCCTGTGCCTATCGCATCTCTGATTTTTGATACAGTAAGGACCTTCAAAACTAAAATTCTGTAACCCAGCAGCCTCRAATGACACCTGGCCCTTGGCCACCATCGGTGAAAGAGGAATGAGACACAAGTCTTGGCAYGCACATTGGAAGATTCTTCCTGCCACCATTACAGTACTTTAATACTCGTTATTACTGCATCCTCTCGTTCCTAACACTGGAGCATCTCTTCACTTTGAAAGAGCATCACTGTGTTCAGATTATTAGGATTCTGTTTAAATAAAACTACTCTGCCAAAAAAAAAAAAAAATTATAGGACAATAACAAACATCAGGGATACTCAGGGGTTTTATTTCTGGAATTCCACTAAAAGGCAAAAATTKCTTTCGTTCTCTGAGGTTGAGCTGTGGCACTTATCTTTTCTACTGAGTGCTTAAACAGAACTTTTTAAAAGACACAGAACTTACAGCAAAGTCTTTTAAGATTTTTTTTTTTTCCTTTGTCAGATTATTAGAGAAATCTGTCAGAATAAATTCGGGGCTTAAGAGTTCATATTTTCTCATGCAAATCATCTCACCTATTAAAAACAACCCCCAACAATTGCTGGCAAATGGATCTCTATCCCAGACCAGCTCCACCTCCCTGCAGCAGTGTGGAATAGGAAATCTGGAACCCCACCCGGGCCCCCAGGAGGTAAATCCCGGCCTCATCTGGGATAATCTCTCTGTTTGAAGTCAGGACTCGGCCCCTCCAAGGGCTGCTCGGCCACATCCGCCCACCTCCCATTGCTGACATTTGTGTGGAGCCGGAGCTGGCAAGGGAGGAGAGGGGGAAGACCGGAAGTGGGGAGTGGGGAAGGGGAGATAACACAGATTACTCGTGGGAATTGATCAGGGATTGGATTATGGAGCTGTGGGGTCTTTGACACGGGTCGGAACAGATGGATTCTATGGAACAGTGGGAACAGCCCCATTGTTGTGGAAAGAGGGAAAGAGTAAACATCTACTGGCTTGGGATTGCAGCAGACCCTCAACACTGGGGCAACACTCGACTTCACAAAGCCAACAATGTGTTGAAGAGTTTTTGTGTGAATAAAAATGACCTATTGTGTCCATGCCCTGCTCTGTGATTTCCCAAAGTCCTGCAGGAGAGACAGAGCTGTGCCCAGGGTGAACCAGCATCTGCTCCTGGCAGGATGCTCCCAAGGGAAGATCCAGGCCTGCAGCTCTGGACTTGCATGGTTTGTTCCAGCCTCAGTCAAACACATGAAACTCCCAAACACTGCAGTTTAATGACCCCACACTTGGTCTAGAACCCAACGTGCTCCATCCTGCGTGAGGCACAGGCACAAATTCTTTTCCAAAGAATCGGCACTGAGCTGGAAGGGACCCACAGGAATCATCCAGTCCAGCTCCTGGCCCTGCACAGACACCCCAAAATTTCATCCTGTGCCTGGGAGTGTTGTCCAAATTCTTCTGGAGCTCTGGCAGCCTTGGGGCCGTGCCCATTCCCTGGGGAATGTTCAGTGCCCCACCACCATAAATTCCAGACCCTCAGAGTCCATGGGAGACGAAAACTCCTCTGGAATTGCTCATTTGCCTGGCTACTGGCAGAGTTAAATAATTAACAGCAACTCCAACCAACCCAAAAACCCAAGAAATGAACACAACTTCGTCAGTGGAACGGGCCCAGAGCAGTCGCCAGAACCTGCCTCACCAAATCACCACCCTGCTTCCCACAGGAGCTCCCAACAACCGGGCCCTATGGATGAGGAACCCCGGGAAGGGACCTGTTTGGGACTGGCCACACAATCTGGGGCACTCCGAGGCGAACGGAGCTCTCAGAGCAGGGTGGAGCCGTGATTCCCTCCCCTCCCGCTGCTCCTGTCCCTGCCCATTGGCAGCTCGGACACGCATCCTAATCCTGCAGTCGGCTCGGGATGCTGGGAGCGGGGCAGGGAGCGCACCGGGATGCCCGCAGCCGGGCTGGGAGCGCACACGGATGCTCGGAGCGGGGCAGGGATGCTGGGAGCGGGGCAGGGAGCGGGGCAGGGATGCTGGGAGCGGGGCAGGGAGCGGGGCAGGGATGCTCGGAGCGGGGCAGGGATGCTGGGAGCGGGGCAGGGAGCGGGGCAGGGATGCTGGGAGCGGGG